>JANZXP010000006.1:24626446-24641516 GCA_027576715.1 Erythroxylum flavicans
TATATTCCATAGAAATCAATATATCGATTTTCAGTATTTGAGAGATGAGTATAATTAATTAATTAATGCATTTTAATAAAGTAAAGTCACGAGTGATAGGCGTGACAAGAGGAGTCACGGGTGTGACAAAAATTTCTTTAAATGGTTTAATATGTAAAAAAATAAACCTGGACTAAGATACACACAGAAAGAAAAAAAAGACAAAGAAAGGAGACCACGAAGGATGCTGGAGGCGAAAAGAACAAAAGACCAGTCAGTGGTGAAGAAGAAGAGAAACAATAGTAGATAGAGAGAACGCGGAGCCGAAGCTAGAGGGAGCGTCCGTTCTTCTGGGTGATAGTTAACAGATGCAGAGGGTGAGTGCTGAAGCCAAAGAGTTGCCAACATCCTCATCCGACCACCCATTTGTTTACTATCTCTAATTTATCTCTGTTGCATTATGGAACTTCTTTGTTGAACTTGTTTTTCTTGTTAGAGTTTGATAACCCATTTCAGTTTTTTACTATGTTTATTGTTTTTAAGATTCTATTATTGTTAACTGTGGCATTGAAGTATATGAAGATGATGAAAGTTGTTTATTCCATGATGGGCTGATTACTTGTTCTTGAGAATTATTGTAGGTAATTTAGTCGATTATACATGATGAAGGGATCGTTTTGTTGTCTTATTATTTGCTATAGTTTCTAAGTTTATTGGATATGATAGTGTGGCCAACCTTTGCATCATTTAGGTGTTAAATAAAGGATCTAGAGAAGAAATTTAATATTAGAATGAGAAACTATAGATGCTTAGGTTAAAAATTAGAAATATATTAGCTTAACCGGGTAATTATTAGTTGAGTTTCCATAATTAATTTGGATAATAAACTTGTTGAATATGAAAGTTAGATTTAATTTATTATTTGAACTAATTTATAACCTAATTGGTAATTTTAGCAAGACAATTATCTAATCAATACATCTTATTCATGCATAAGAGAGAACTAATTTATAACCTAATTGGTAATTTTAGCAAGACAATTATCTAATCAATTCATCTTATTCATGCATAAGAGAATAAATTAGTGAAGTTAATTTCTCAAGAGTTTTCCATATTGGTTGAACAAATCATTTTTTTTTGCTTCCAGTTAAATTAGTTTACTTTTTTGCCTAATTGCGTAATTTTCTTTAAAGCCTTTACTCAACAAATCAGGATAAAATGTTTACGATTGCATCTGTTTTTAATTTTAATCAAAATTAATTTGAGTGAACCAATTTCACTTTCTTGAGAAACGACCCTGGGTAATCAACTACAACTATCTCGTATACTTGTGAGTACGACAGCTTAGGTATTTTTTGGAACTTATTTTGGCACAACAATGATCAGATGAATCTAAAGATAGGGTTATAAATGACATACGAGATATATTTTGGCCAAAGTTGTTACCTAACAGATATAGGAATCATATGAGATGTGATTTATAAAGTTGTTATTTACCTAATTTAAGTTTAGTTGAACAAACGCAAAATCAACTAAATTTGAACAGAATCCCAGCCTACTAGAAATTTTAGAGTAATCTTTCCAAATAGTAGTGATGACTATTATTTCGAATAAAATAGTGAGAGTAATTAAATATATGATTAAAGTATTAATCTTATTTGGTTGTGATGTTATATAACTAGTTACTTACTTTTCTTATATTTATATTTTGCTCTTAATAGAATTTCCTTTATTAAGTACAACTGATTAGTAAATTTTAACAAACCAAATTTCTTGGATATAAGTTAAATTTGATAAGAGTTCTCAAAGATAGCAAAAAGTTATATGTCTATTATACAACTTTTTTATTAATCATTGATGAGAATTTGGTTATAAAGTTTTAAAGATATCTCAAAATCATATAGATGATAAAATGTAATGATATTTTGAGTTAACTATTTTTCATAAAATTTAATGATAACATATAAGAAGTATGTCAATACCATAATAGCATAATGTAAATGGTTTCATAGAGTAGAGTTGAAAGGTATAATACCTTGATGGACTACAATTGAAGGAATTGGCCTAGATATGATAATAATTGTCATTAAAATTAAAAAATGATTACATAACGTTTCTTGATGTGATAAAGATTATAAATATTTCTAATTTGTTTCTTTTAGTATTTGATTTTGTAATTGGATTCAACAGTATTATAACGTTCAAGGCATGAAAAGAAATAGACTGTTGAGTAAAAATAGTTTATCTATGTTTATACAAATAGTTTGTAGGTGTTGAATCAAAAGAGAATTATACTTAACATTAGTTGAAATGATATGAAGTTAGATAACCTAAACTACCCCTTTATGTCATATTGATTAAATCAACAAAATAACAATAATAAGGTTATATGTAAAGATATATGCATCCTTTAATTATGAATCATATGAAACTTCTTAGGTTGAAGAATAATCAAATAAAACTTTAGTGAAAGGATGATAATGGTATTAAATTATTAAATTTTATACATAAGATGAATTGTATGTAATAATAATTAATAAAGGATGAATATTTATATTTCTTATATTTACTAATGATTTTATATGATAGCGCTATACATATTGAATGAAATATTGACTTAGAAATTTGAAAGTTCAAATTATTTAAATCTAAGTAAAACTTAGGAATTGAGAATTTCAAAGCACTTTAATGAGATGGATGGTGTGATTTAAGTCTTTCAGTTATCTAAAAGGAATGACATTCTCTAGTGAATACCTTTACAACCAAATACCATAAGGGTGTTGATTTATGTCAAAAGGAAAATGTTATATGACATATTGTATAATGTAATATTTATTTTTCAATAGCTATTCTTAGAACTACAATTTAACTTCAAAAGTTCAAATTAAATCTTATATTAAGATTCCATATAGATATAAAATTTTAGGTCTTTAAAAGAGTAAAAGTTAATGATTTTAAGATGTGATGCTTAGTTGAAACATATAGTACCTAATAAGTTCAAAACTAAATTAGATAATAAAAAGTTATGAGATATCCAAAAGGATTAGATATAATCTTATAAAACCTAATAAACAAAATTTTTGTTTTAATGAATATTTATAGAAGAATGGCCCTCAAGATAAGTAAAAGGGAGTAAGATGAAAATTTGAAGGTTCAAATCTTATGACAATACATCCAATTACTACGAGTACCTTTATTAATACATTTGACGTATAGTTAAAAGATTATGAGACATTGAAAGATTCAATTTTGTGATAAATTTAAAGAGTTTGTTTTGGAGATTATTGTGAACTTATCATGTCTATAGAAGGTTAGTAGGACTATAGTTGTGATCTTTAGAAGAAGTGTGTAGAGACATATTGCTCATAGAGAACAAAATTAGTTAATCTCATTAACTAAAGTAAGATACTTAAACAAACTTATGGGTTCTGTTATCTATCAAGTTCACTAAAATGACCCGATATGAGAAATCCAATTCGAATATTATTTGTATGTCTATTAAAATTCTCATTTTGATGATTTTATAAGTTATCCTTTGACTTGAGATCTCCAAAATTTCTTATTGGATATAATGTGAACTATATAACTTAATCGTAGTTATTGGATATAAAATGAACTATATGGGGGTAGTTGAGGGATCAATGTAAGATTAATCATCCTAAAGTGATTAGGGAGAATGTTCTATTATTTTTAATTAGTATTGATTTGAGAAATCCTTAGCCCAGGTGAAATGAGACTGTGTAAATTAGTTTACAGAAGTCATTAATAAAATCAATTACTAAATGGAGAACTAACATGACTAGAATGAAATAGATTAGACATTAAGTTCACACTCTATGTTTAATAAAAAATTATATGTAAATTAGTTTTCTATGTCTTGTATAGAAAAGTCATGCAGGGAAAGATTAGTCAAAATCACTTTAACATTCTTAAATATTTGGGTGGTCATGAGGCATTGCTAAACATCAATATTGATCTATAGAATAAGTAATTTAATTAGAAAATTAAAGATGAATTAAAGGTTTTTAATTTATCTAATCCTAAAAGTAATTTAATGTTACAATTTATCTTCATTGCTAACATATATAGGAACCTAATAGGTCACACACAAGGACGAGTTGAAGAGAGAAAAAAAATTTTAATCACGTTGGAAATGATTGTCAAGTTTAAGAAACTTTAAGGTTAAATATGAGATATTTAAAAAAGAAGAGCCAATATGAGATATTTAATATTATTTAGGTATAATTAGTATTTAAATGAAATTAATTTTAATTCTAGTTAAACCTAATTGATTTAGAATTTTATCCTACTTAAATTACTAAAAGGTATGAACTCCATTATAAATAGGCTTAGGTTCTAAAGAAACTACCACTTCTTGTGTAATGTTTTCTACACTAATCATAGAGTTCTCTCAATAAGTTTTATAAATATTGTTAGAAGTCACGCACATGTGTGGCTATAGTGGTTGAGATGAGTCAATTTTAAAAATTGTTTGATAATAACAATAAGAAAAGGATCAAGCTTCGCATCAAAATACAAATTATGATTTATGTTTTAAGTAATTTTGATTTTTAGAAAATTTAACAAAAAATTTTTGTTTTAATTATGCTACGCTTCAGATTGGATTCTGCCTTAATTTCCTAACAATTGTTTAAATTTCTCAATATACAATCATTGAGTATTTTCCTTTGATAAAATTTAAATTTTATTTTAAATAAGATTTAAGGATATTATGTAACCACACTCAACCAAGTTAGATTTTTTTATGCTTATAGTTTCATGTTCTTGATACTTTTTTATTTAAAAAAAAGCTACTTCAAAGTTAGTCTAAGATATGTACTACTTTAATTTCTTAAAATTGCTTTTGATTAATTTAGATAAACTTTTATATGTTCTAATTAATAAAATTACTCATAATTTCTTAATAAGATAAGCATAATTAAATCATAAGTATATAAATCTAATTTACCTATTTCCCTTTGAATAATGTGTCAATATGCTCTTATTGATCTTAACATATATTGTTGTTTTAATTGGAAATATTAATGCACTCTAGTTATTGTAGTTTAATGTGCTAGCTTTGACTGCAAGGCATAATTTATGTAAAATCTACTTTTATGGTGTTCCAAAAAGAACTCACAGAAGGTTGCTCTGTATGAAATAAAAGGTAAGGTTGATGTGACCAAAAAGTTAATAGTTGGCACTTTGCACAATTATAAATTTCTCTTTATTAATCATACAACACCAACAACAATAATAATAATAATACCTAGTGAGAATAACATTAAAATGCAGGATCTTGGGAGGTATAATAGTACGTAGCCTTACCCCTACATAGTAGAAAGGTTGTTTCCGATAGACGCATATATATTGCAAATTAATAATAATACAAAATATAAATAAATATGTATAACTAAAGATATAAAAATATGTAATACAATACATTTAGCACACGGTAAAGATTAACAATACAAGATAAAATAAGTAAATTACACAAATTAGGAAAAAAGAGACAAGTGCAAGAATAAATCTTACTAGCCATTATAATAAAGTAAATAGACTAAGTAAGAAACCATTTAGGCTTAATAACTTGGCGAGAAGTATTACTTAATCAAAATATTAAGGCTATCTATAAAACGAATGATTTGAAGGAAAAATTTAGAGAACTTAAGAGAACAATAGAGACATCTCTACATAAGATCCGTTATCTATATCCTTATATGCCAAAAATTTCTATTACGAGTCATTTCCTCGATAAGTTCTAGCAAAGCCATATCATTCTTAATTGCTTCGCCCCAGTTCTTCTTAGGCCTTCTTTTTATCCTCTTACAATCTTTAAGTAACATTTTCTCGCATCTTCTCACTTAAGCATTATGGTGTTTCCTTTTAACATGTTCAAAACACCTAAGTCTTGTCTCTCTTAATTTATCGTTAATACTGGCCACCTTTACTTTGTCTCTTATCAATACGTTTGTCTCTTATCAATACATTTTTGATCTTATCTCTTCTAGTAAGGCTACACATCCAATAGAGCATCCTCATCTCTTCTATCATTAGTTTATGACTATGTACATGTTTGATGGGCCAATACTCAGCCTTATATAACTGGTCTAATCACTAAATGATAGAATTTACCTTTGAGCTTGAGGGGTATCTTCTTGTCATATAAAAATCTTGATGTAATTCTCTATTTATGCCTTCTTGATCTAATATGGTGGACTATATCTTCATCGATCATTCCATTGTTTTAAATGATATACCCTAGGTACTTAAAACACTTTTTCTATGGTATAATTCTGAACTAATCTTTACCTACATATTGGTATCCACCCTGTGGCCTAAAAAGATAAAGTTTAAGTATTCAATCTTAGTCCTGCTCAATTTAAAACCCCTCGAACTCTAACTATCCCTCCAAAGTTCTAGTTTGACATTGACAACCTTTTTTGTCTCATCCACTAAGACAATATCATCAACAAACAACTTACCCCAAGGCACATGCCCTTGAATATTCTTGGTGAGCTTATCTATCATTACTGCAAACAAAAAAGGGCTCAATGAGGAGCCTTAGTGTAGTCAAATATTGATAGAAAAATTCTCTATCTCTCCTCCTATCATCCTTGCTTTAGTCCTTATCCCTTCATACATATCCTTAATAACCCATATATAAGACAAAGGAACTCCTTTATCCTTTAAACACTTCCATTAGATTTCCATAGGTACCCTATCATATGCCTTCTCTAAATTAATAAAAACAAAATGTAGACTACTATGTCTTTCCATTTAATATTCTATTATTCTTCTTAAGATATGTAATGCTTCTATCATGGACCTTCCTAGCAAGAAGCCAATTGGTTCTTTAAGATAGAAGCAATGTAACGAATTTCATACCGTACTAACTAGTACCAGGTTGTACGTACTGTACCGGTTGAAAAATGGTACAAAATGGGATGTTTTGGTATCTGGTTCAAATATCAGCCTGTACTGGCCTATTTTACTTGGTACCGACCGGTACGACCATTATTTGGAATATCGTCTATATACTAACTGGTCTCAAAATTTTGAAAAAAGGTAGGGATATTTTCGCAAAAAATGAAAATTTTTTAGAAACCCAACCCCTTAAAAAAATCGACTCTGCTACTTTCTTATTTCTCTCTTTATTTTTTCACACACTACTCTCTCTTCTTCACCATCATCATCTCTTTTTATTGATAATAATATAATATTTAAATCCATATAGTAAATAATAGTTGTATTTTTTCTACAAAGAATAATTAAAAATATGTTAAAATGAAAATTAAGAGGTCTCAAATTTTTGTATTTCTTTTTAAATTGTTAATATAAATATAACAATATCTTATTATTAATAACAATTACATATTAAGGTAAAAATGTATTTTATTATTGAAAATTAAATATTAAGATAGAAATTATATTTTAGTATTGATAATAATTATTTTGTATTTGATATTTTGATGTAATTATTATATATTATATGATAAAATTGTAATATTTTAAATACTTTGTATTCTTCTTAATTTTATATTTCTATCATGACAAAATAATCTTTTTCATATTAATTGTGGTTATGTGAAAATAATATTAAGACAAATAAATAAATTGTTGTTATTTTAAATTTATATTATTATGATTTTTTGAGGCAAGGTTGGTTTAAATTATACAGTGCAATATTGAAGAATTATTTTGCAATTCTTAAAAAATTAGAGACTATTGTATAAAATTAAAAAAATTTCTGAAACGATACCCGGTATTGACCGGTACCGATATAGTACTGTACCAGAATCCAATTCGATACTAGGTTCGGTACGGTATTCGTAACATTTCTGAGTGTCCTTTCTCACTCTCTTCTTAATTACCTTCTTTCATTACTTCATTGTGTGACTAAGAAGTTTGATACCTCTATAGTTATTACAATTTTAAATGTCCCCTTTGTTCTTGTATAGAGGAATTAACATACTCAGTCTCCATTCATCTGACATTTTGGCAATCCTTAAGATCAAATTAAAAAGCTTGGCCAGCCAAACAAAATCCTTTATACCTAGGCTCTTCCACACCTTAATGGGTATCTCATCATTCCCTACTTCCTTTTTACACTTCGTCTCCCTCAAAGCTCTTTTAATTGCTTCCCTTATAATCTATTTGCAATACATCAAGTTACAATACCTCTCACACATGCTAAGATTACCTAAAGATACGCTATCCTATATGCCTTCATTGAAAAGACTATAGCAGTACCTCTTTCATCTTCTTTTAATGTCATTTTCAGCCACCACTTCATCTCTTATACAAAAAACTTGATAAGTCCCTTATTTTTGTTTCCCTAGCTCTCACCAACTTAAAAATGCCCTTTCTCTCCATCTTCGGTATACAATCTTTGGTACAATTTCTTATACACTCTGCTTTTAGCTACTAAGATTGTCTTCTTCACTTTTTTCTTAGTCATTTTGTACATTACTCTAGTGGCAAGCATGGGCTGCATGGCCTTGTCGCTATCGTGACAAAGAAAAGAATATTACATAATTATGCCCCTAAAACCCTAATACACTATCCAAGAACATGAAACACTCCCAAAAACGTAGCAGCGATCACTAAAAAGTGGATCAAACATGGTGAGATTAGGAAGAGATCTAAGAATTTCAACTTTCCAGATTAAGGTTTCAATAGTTTTTCTTCTTTTCCTTTAGTTATGACATTATCCTTGATGTGTAATATGAATTCTAAGATGTTAAACATGTTTATAGAGCTCTAAATTTTAGATTAGGATTTATTTTGTTACTTGGATTATTGTTGATTTCAATACATATTGGATGTTTGTGATAATTGTCCATGTTTAAACTTGACAACAAATCGAAAGAGCAAGTCAAAAGTAATCGGTGTTAGATTGTACAACAAGAGTTGGGAGTTTGCAATTAACAAGTTAATAATCATTCTATGAGAGATCTTTTTTGAGAAATTAATTATCTATTAGATTTGAGAAATTGATTATCTGTTAGATAGCCTCAAATATAATTCAATAAGTTAAGGAAAGTTTTATGAATCGAGAGGTTGCAAATTTGAAACTTCAAATTCAATTAGGTTTAATTGATTAGATGTTGAGAGAGTAATCAATACCTTAGGAAGTCCAGGATCAATCACATAATTGAATATATAATAGTAAAGGAAACAAAATAAGGAAGGAATAAGTCCTAAGATGGATTCCTAAGTATTCTATCTTGATCAAAATCATAAATTTTATTAGCAGCTCATTGTTTACTTGCTTATTTACTTTGTTTTATTATTTGTTTTTAATTTTTGTTACTTAAATTAAATTCAAATCAATATCTGAATACCTTAGACAAAGTTAGGTTCGAATTGTAACTCTTACATAATCCTCGTAGGAAGGATAACCTCTTATATTACAAGATATGATCTGTAGACTTGCAACGTATTGAGAGTTCTATCATTAGATATAAAATTTGCTTAACAAGTTTTTAGAGCCATCGACAAATATTTGACATTAGGACTATTTGAATTCCTTTGATCTAAGGAAATTTTGCCATTTTTGTGTTCTTGAGATTGCATGAACATAAAATTACTTGGAGTTCAAGCAAGATCAAAAAGACTCCAACTCTTGACATCACAAGATACGAAAGAGAAATCCGAAGGGCGAGACTCTAAGGAGAGATAGAAAGAACAATGGAATAAGAGTTTAATCATGGAGACTAGCAGAGAACCTTCATGGATTTTATAAAGCTAGGGTTCAATGCTACACAACAAGGCATCACTCAAACACCACTGCAAGCAACGTCATTAGAGATCAAACCAATGTTGTTATCTATGTTGCAGAATAATGTGCAGTGCTATGGGTTGACTAATGAAGATCCTAACGCCCATCTAATGAACTTTTTAGAAATATGTGATACCTTTCGATATAATGGTATGTCAGAAGATGCTGTTAGGATGAGGCCCTTTCCCTTCACACTAAGGGATAGAGACAGGGTATGGTATCATTCCTTAAACCCATCCAATGTCACGATATGGAAGTAATTGGTATGTGTGTTTCTAGACAAGTACTTCTTTATGAAAAAGAAAATAAGATTGATAAAGAAGATTAATAATTTCCAACAAAATGATGGGTAGTCACTATACAAAGCATGTGAGCATTACAAGGATTTGCAAAAGGGATGTCCTCACCATAATCTACCAAAGGAGTTCCTATTGCAAAAGTTTTATAATGGAGTTAATCTACCTATGAAGGGCACCAGCTTTAGGAGAATCTTTGATGTGGAAGATAGTTAAGGAAGTAGAAGATTTGATAAAGGAGATGGCGAATAATAAATGTCTTTGGATGTTTGATAGAAGCAGACAATAGTCAATTTTCTGAGATCATAAAGGAGTCATTGCTATTGATTCAATGACAACATTATAGGTTAAGATAACTAATTTAACAAGGCAACTGAATAGCTTAAAGCCTCCTCATTCACTCCAGTTAAAGTAATTCAGCATGGATGCGAATTATGTGGATAAGATAATCATGTTACCACTGATTACTTTTTAATGCAAAATAACAATATAGAACAACTCAACTTTATAGGCACATATTTTTTAAGAGAAGGAGGGAATAACCCATACTCAAACACTCACAATCTTGGGTGGATGAACTACTTAATTTTTTCTTAGTCTAATAATGCGGGCAATCAATTTATAAATCAAGGTCCACCTAGATTTCAACAAGATAAGTCTAGTGCCAATGATTCAAAATTAGACAAGATTATGGATAGGATCATAAGTATAGAAAGTAAGTTTGAGCAGGTAGTTAAGAACCACGCTTCTTCCATTAATAATTTAGAGATTAAAGTAGGCCAGCTTATAGATGCATTGTCTATAAAAGGTGTGAGGAGTCTCCTAAGTAATATTGAAGCAAATCCAAGGGAGTAACTTAAGGCAATTACAATTAGGAGTAGGAAAGGGCTTAAAAAGCCACTAGATAAATAGGCTAAAACCCACTTTATGGAGGACCAAGAAAAGAAGAAGAGGATTAAGAAAAGAGTAAGGACCCTTAGTATATTGCCCCTTCGCCATACCCACAAAAATTCCATTCCCCCAATAATTACAAAAGAATAAACTAGAGACACAATTTGTAAAGTTTATGGAGAAGTTGAAGACATTGCAAATTAACTTATCTTTTGTGGAGGCATTGGAGCATATGCCCAAGTATGCTAAGTTCCTAAAAGACATATTATCAAACAGGAAGACTTGGGAAGATTAACCAATTGTAGTATTAACTAATAGTTGTAGTTTCGTTATCACCAGTCATATGCCTTCCAAGTTGAAAGATCTAGGGAGCTTTATAATACCCTGTGTGGTCAGTGAGTTAAAGTTTGCAAAAATTTTATGTGATTTATGCGGAACAATAAATCTTGTGCCTTTTTTAATCTTTAAAAAATTGGGTCTAAGCAAGGTGAAGCCAACATTGATGCTTATTCAGTTGGTAGATCAATCCGTTAAGAGACTATTTGGTATGGTGGAAGATGTGATCGTTAAGGTGGACAAGTTCATTATTCCTGTAGACTTTGTAGTGCTAAATTTCGAAAAGGATACTAACTATTCACTAATCCTGAGAGGACCATTCATAAACGTTGGGAGAACATTGATAGATGTTTATGAAGGCAAACTAATACTTCAAATTGGTGATGATCAAGTAAAGTTCAATATGAAAAAAGTCTTGAAAAATACAAAAAAAAGTAGCTCTTAAATAACGATTGATATAATGGATGAAGGTATCAAAGAGTAAAAGGAGCGTTGCTTTAAAGAATTTAAATATGAGGAAGCTAAGATGGACAATGAAATAGAGAAGGAGAATGAAGCTGACTTTGAGGAAGAAGCTGAGACGGAGGAGTTGGATGTTCAAGCACATAA
Organism: Erythroxylum flavicans; assembly: GCA_027576715.1. Taxonomy (NCBI): domain Eukaryota; kingdom Viridiplantae; phylum Streptophyta; class Magnoliopsida; order Malpighiales; family Erythroxylaceae; genus Erythroxylum; species Erythroxylum flavicans. The sequence goes on from JANZXP010000006.1 coordinate 24,638,342, forward strand.
AGACATGCTAATAAAAACTAAAGCAACCATACCACCCTCCACTAAAAAGCTACTAACTCTAGAGTTAAAGTCTTTACCCACAAACCTTAGATATACGTTCCTAAGTGAGGGCTAAACTCTACCTATCATTGTTTCTAATTAGCTAGATGGGGAATAAGAGAGTAAGGTGGTAAAGCTTATTATAAGGCGCTGAAGGCCATGGGATGGCAGATATCCAACATATGAGGGTTAAGCCCAAATATAGTTATGCGTATGATAAACCCTTAAGAAGGAAGTATAGCGGTGAGGGAATGTCAACTGAAATTAAACCCTCACATAAAAGAAGTGGTCAAAAAGGAAGTAGTAAAGATCTTAGATGTGGATTATTAAAAAGTGCTGAAGGCCATGGGATGGCAGATATCCAACATACGAGGATTAAGCCCAAATATAGTTATGCATATGATAAACCTTGAAGAAGGAAGTATAGCAGTGAGGGAATGTCAACGGAAATTAAACCCTCATATAAAAGAAGTGGTCAAAAAGGAAGCAGTAAAGATCTTAGATGTGGATATCATATACCTGATATCAGATAGTGAATGGATTAGCCTTGTAAAATGCGTATCAAAGAAGGTTGGAATGAATGTAATGGAGACTGAAAGTGGAGAGATGATTTCTACATGAATAGTCATAGGATGGAGAGTTTGCATTGACTATAGCAATCTCAATAAGGTGACTAAAAAAGATCACTTTTTTATCCCATTCATAGATCAAATGATAGAGAGGGTGGCTGGCTATTCATTCTACTATTTCCTAAATGGTTATTTGGGCTACAATTAGATTTTTATCTATCCAAAGGACCAGGAAAAGACCATGTTTACATTTCCTTATGGAAAATTTGCTTATAGATGGATTTCTTTTGGATTGTGCAATGCTCTAGTTACATTTCAAAGGTGCATAATGTCTATCTTTACAAATATGATATAGGACATTATGAAATTTTTTATGGATGATTTTTTTCATCTTTGGAGAAGCTTTTGAGCAGTGCCTGATAAATTTGGTTAGAGTACGCTAAAGATGTGAAGAATCACATCTGGCATTGAACTGGGAGAAGTGTCGCTTTATGGTGCATAAGGGTGTAATATTGGGACATAAAATATCATGCCAACGAATTGAAGTGAACAGAACAAAGATAGAGGTCATAGAGAAGCTTCTACCACCCATTAATGTCAAAGGTGTGTGAGCATTTTTAACTCATGCAAGATTCTATGACCGCTTTATCAAGGACTTCTCATTGATTGCTGGGCCTCTTATAAACTTATTAGTAAATGATAGACCTTTTAATTTTGATGATATTTGTCTATCTGTGTTTAATCGACTAAAGGAGGCACTCATTTTAGCATCAATATTAACATCATCAAAATGGTCATTACCATTTGAATTCATGTGCAACACGAGCGACCAAGCTACGGGTTAAGTGTTGGCTAATGGAATAATAAAAAGTTGTATGTGGTTTAATACATAAGTAAGATATTAACGAATCCCAACTAAATTATAACACTTCTGAGAAGGAGTTTCTAGCAGTGGTATTTGCATGTGATAATTTTCAGTCGTATCTTTTAGGATCTAAGGTGATCATTTTTATAGATCACGTTGTGCTTAAATATCTCTTCTCCAAGAAAGATTCAAAATTGAGGCTTATTTGATTGGTGCTTTTACTATAAGAATTTGACATTGAGATAAGAGATAAGAAGGGAGTAAAGAATGTGGTAGCTGACCACTTATCATTTCTAGAAGGAGGGGAAGCATAGCAGAGCGATGATATTAATAAGCAATTCCTTGATGAAAACCTGATGTTGCTCGACCACCTTGAGACATCATGATATGCAGATATAGTAAATTTTGTTATAAGTAGTACGTGAAAATTTATTATATCAACAAAAAAAGAGATTCTTGTGTTAGTGTACCCATTATCTATGAGATGAACTGATCCTTTATCGGATATATGCTAATGGGCTAATAAAGAAGTGTGTTCTGAAGGAGGAGATGTTAGAAATATTGACGCAGTGTCACAAAGCTATGTATGTTGGGCATTACGAAGCAAACAAGATGGTAGCGCACATATTATAATACAAATTTTATTGGCCAAATCTGATCAAGGATGCTCAGGAGTTTGTGGCAAAATGTGACTGATGCTAAAGAGTGTGTAACATCTAGAAAAGAGATGAGATGTCCTTGTCTAACATCTTAAAAGTTGAAGTGTTTAATGTATTAGGATTAGACTTCAAAGGACCGTTCTCGTCCTCCATGGGAACACTTATATCTTAGTTAGAGTGGACTATGTGTCACTATGTGTTGAAGCCATAGCAACTCCAACAAATAATGGGAAAGTAGCGTAGAAATTTATTAAATAAATATTTAGCCTATTTAAAGTGCCACAAGCAATAATAAGTGATGGAAGACCACATTTCTGTAATAAATCTTTTAATGCTCTTCAGAAAAGATATGGAGTTTACCATCGTGTAGCAAATCCATATCACCTACAAACAAATGGAAATCATAAACTGCGAGATAAAACAAATATTGGAGAATATGGTAAATAGTTAAAGGAAGGACTGGGCATTGAAGCTAGATGACACCCTACGGGCCTATCAAACCTCCTTCAAAACTCTGATCGGGATGACTCCATTCACTACAAGAAAATAGTAAATTACAGACGGAAATTACCGATGGATTCGACAAATATACCGTCAGTATACCACATTACCGACGGTCAAAAACGTCAGAGATTCGGTCGTAGCTAAATTCACCGACAGAACGTTTTCATACCGTCGGTAAAATTACCGATCGAAAAGAAAAATCGTCGGTAACATCAACGGAAAAGTTACCGATCGTCCGATTTATTCCGTCGCTAACTTTACCTACCGGTGGCTTGCCCGTATGTAAATTTAGCATCAGAATGTTTGTAATACAGTCGGTCAACTTACCAACGGTAAGATTGTCCGTCGATAAATAAGTCAATATTACCGACGAAAAATACTTTCCGTCGGTAGAGTACTTAGACAATTATAGACGGAAATATTGCATAGTTCCGTCGGTAAAATTTTGTATTAAATTTTTTAAAAAATATATATTTCCATTATATTTAAATTATAATCATCTTACAATTTTATTAATAATATATATTTAATTAGATATA
>JANZXP010000006.1:24663165-24678214 GCA_027576715.1 Erythroxylum flavicans
AGCCCTAAGATCTGTAAATCTGTTATATATATATAACAGATTTACAGATCTTAGGGCTTAATTAATATGATTATTGTGATGGTCCTAATCGGGTAAGTTGAGTGGAAAAGAATGAATACATATAATGGTATGAATCAAAAGATAGAGCTTCACAATCACAACATTACTGAAATTGGATTTTGATATCTTAAATATAGGGGAAATTGTTAAAACTTAATTTCCAACAATTTCAGCCATCACAACTCACAATTTAATTCACAAAACATAAATAAACAATTTCTGTTTCCAACAAAACATACATAAACAATTTTCATTTCCAACCATTTCAATTCAACCATTAGAAAACATACATAAGCAATTTCCATTTCTAACAATTCCATTTCCAGCAGTTTCATTTCTAACAATTTCCAATAAATTCAATTCAACCATCACAAAACATACATAAACAACCAAATATAATACAATTGTTTTTCAAATTTTAGAGCAAAAAATATAACCAAAAAATCAAGAAAAAACCAATTCAATGTTGGTTCGGGTCAGGTTTAGATATGGATCTATTCCAGATCTGGCGATTCTGAGTGCAGTTGGTAGTTGGAAATGTTACTGGAGATCAACGGTGGTAGTGGTGGACGATTGGAAGGTGGTGGTGTGGAGGAGAGTTACGTGGTGCGATGGTGGCATAGAGGAGAATGGAGAGTCGTACGAAGGTCCTGTCATTGCCGAAGAGGGAGAGGAGGCCGCCAGAGAGGAGCACAAGAGAGAGAGAAACATAAAAATGGGAGAAGGAGAAACCTAAAGGGTGAGCACCTTGGGGGGTGAGTGAAGAATTTGATTTTTTTCATTTTTGCAAATAAGTCTTTGGTATTTTCAAAACTTATAGTATCGGCTGATATATGGACTATATTTTGCATATCGGCTAAGACCACGAGAAATCTCCAATGCTAACGGCCGATATCGCTTAACATAAATTTGTGCCGTTTTTCAGCCAATATCAGATGATACGATATGAAATTAATATCATTGCTTATAGTTCATTGCTATGATACGAAATTAATATCATTGCTTATAGTTCATTCTTTTAATGTTTTTTGTATAGCCAAGTGAATCAAATTGAAACTAAAAATGAATAAAACAAGAACATACAAAGACTTTGCATGAAAAAAAGAATAATTAAATTTTATAAAAAAGAAAGTTTTTTTATTATAATTAAAAAGTGGCATAATAGTGATGTTTTATATTCATTATAAATCTTAACGATAAGAGGTTTATCATGTCCACATAAATATTATCAGACATTGTATGTATGAGCAAATATTGTTAGAGGAGACAAAATAATTATAATGCATTCGAGTATTTAGTAAGCTAAAAAAAACATAGAAAATTAGAAACTTTATGTTTAAATTATCACTCAGAAGTTGGAATCATGAAAATCTTTTGTTGCTAATTCTTTAGTTGGAGTATCTTATATTCATACATTGATGGTATAAAAAAGTTAGAGGGTAATAAATACAATCAAATCCTTGAAAGAAATTTATAAATACATCAATATAAAAAAGTTGACATTAAATTTGGAAGTTAAAAAGTTAGCTTCCTTTCTTAACAACATTATCACCACCAAAGAAAAAGAAACAATATTCTTTGCCACTTTTTTCACTTCTCTCTCCTATAAAGAGTCGTGTGATGAAAATTGATTTTTTCAAGGCATATGATACTATCAGTTGGAGGTACTTGCAAGACTGCTGGAAGTTACAAGCTTACTACCCAAGTTCAGAGATTGGCTATTAACTTGTATTCAAACACCCTCTTTTGGTGTAATGGTGAATGGTATTCCATCGTTACCTTTCAAGCCAACTAAAGGTATTAGACAAGGGGATCCTCTTTCCCCTCACCTTCTTACTTTAGCGATGGAAGGGATATCTAGATTGATCTCCAAACTTATAGCCAGTAATGACAAATTCCAATTCTGCCATAAATGTAGAAAACTATAGTTAACATATTTGATTTATGCAGATGATTCGATGTTACTCAGTGGTGTAGACATTCATTCCATCAGAGTTTTAATAAATATCTTACATATATTTTTAGAATGGTCTGGCTTAAAGGTGAATATGGAGAAGAGCATTGTGTACATCTCTTTAGATGTGAGAAATAAAGAGGAAATTAGTGGCATTGTTAGATTTAGAATACACTTCCCTACTTTCTATTATCTAGGAGTGCCAATTATAACCACCAAACCTGAATTTTTTGATTTCATTCCCTTGATTGAGAACATTAAGGAGAGGATAAATGCTTGGGAGAATCAGTTTCTCTCAATGGCAGCCAGATTGACTCTCATCACTTCAATATTGAATAGCTTGCACATTCATTAGTTTGTCATGTTATATTGCCTAAGAGGGTTATCAAAGAGATTGATAGAATTGTTAAAGCTTTCTTGTGGTCAGGATAAAATGGAGTGACATTACTTTATCAAAGAAGCAAAGAAGACTTGGTATTATCTCAATTTCCTAAATGCAAAAGGTTCTTTTATGCAAAAGAATATGGAGAATCTTTACTGACAAAAAAGCACTATGGATTAAGTGGGTGAATGAATATTGTATACAATATTGGAATTTCTTGCAACTTAGGAATTCTAGAGAATATTCCTGGACTTTCAACTACATTCTTAACTTGAGGAGCTTGGTCTATCTTTACATTAAGCATTAGCTGGGGGATGGTACAAGCATCTAGTTCTGGTTTGATAATTGGACGTCCTATGGTCCACTGATCTAGATAGTAGAAATAGCATAACTTAGACACCGTATCCCGCTGAGTGCGAGGGTTTCTTCACTCATCCACAATGGAGATTGGAGTAGCAAGTTTAGAGGCTTCTCCATACTTACGCATTACTTGCCTTCACTTCCAGATGCAATGGGAGAGGATAACAGTATTTGGATGCCCAACCTAAGAGGTATATTTCTTAATAACACCTATCATATGATACTTGCGAGTGATGTCAAACGAGTTCCTTTGTTTGATATTATTTGGAGGCAGTCATTAAACCCAAAAGCTTCCATTTTCACTTAGTTGGTAATCAAAAATAAACTCAGGACCAAGGATAGGTGGTTTGGGAGTTATGATCCCATTTGTGTTTTATGTAAACTTACAATAGAGAGTCAAAATCATTTGTTTTTTGAATGTAGCTACACGTAGGCAATCTAGAGTAGGATAATGAATATGCTACAACTACCCAGGTTTACTTTTGAATTGAGGGAGACACTTAACATGATCATTGTTAGGACCAAGCTAGGTGAACCAAATGGAACACTTATTAAAACAACTTTTACTACCACCATCTAGAAACGGGAGATTATACTAGAGAATCGATGAGGCAAATATTAGATAGATGAACACATCATCAACTGGGTTCGAGCCGCTTTCATAGCTCACAACAAGCACAGTTCACTTAGTAATGTTTTGAGAAACATTTGGATATTGTAATACATAGCATCTTGATTAATTTAGCTCTTTATAGAAACCTTAGTATCTGCTGATTGCAGTCTGACAATGTGAATTATTGTAATATTGTGATAGCTTTTGCTATGATTAATATAATTTCTTTCATAAAAAAAATTAATTAGGGTTTTATGAGCAGAAAATTAGAAAAAAGATGGCCTTCAACATTGGGACCCTTGCCCAGAGCCAGAACTGTCGTGGTCAGTGAGTCTATTAAATATAAAAAGAAAACAAATAGTCAAAAATACAATATAAAATAGTTCAGTTGCAATATTTGGAAGTCGCAAGGAAGACATAGGTGTTTGGATGACAACTATAGTTAACGAGAATTTTTAGGGAAATAAAAGAGAAGCAAAATAAAAGTATTTTATTTATATAAAATTAAAGTTTTTAATAATATATGGTGTTTTCTAATATGTGTGTGTGTATATATATATATATAATAAAAGTCATCTCAAAATGATATCTTGTCTTCAAATTTGATCCGAGTAAGGAGTATGAAAAAAGGCACGATTAACCGCTCTATAGCCCAAATTACATTTAAAAAATGAGCAATAACTTGGATATTTTTAATATCAATAAAAATCACTGTCTAATACCGTCTTTTCTTATTCATATCATACTGCATGCCTTAATTTTAAAGTTGAAATTGATGTTTTGTCTAGGTGAGGATGAGAAAACCGAACTTTCTGAAAAATCAAATTAAGCTTCGGCGTTTATCATTGTTGCCATTGAATTAATGGTTCATAGAATGATATTTTGAAGCCAGAGGCTGCGGTGGGAGGTGGAATATTAAATGCAAAGATCCAATTAGAAATGAACAAGGAGAAGAAAACCTATGTATGCCAAATTCCAGACAAGGAAATGAGTGAATGGCAGAATGCAGGTAATATGAGGATAGATACACGTAAAAGGATCCAAATTAGAAAGATAAAGAAAGGGTGTGGTCATGTTTGATGACTTCTCAGATTTCAAGTTTCTGAAAGAGCAATGAAGAGGCATCTTGAACTGGGAGTGGTTGAAAGTGATTGGTTGGTAGTTTTATTGCATGCAAATGCCAAGGCATGTACGATAAGTCGTAGCTTTAAAGCCAAACCAAATGGGTTGAATAATTTACTTACCAATTCAGATAATATGGTGCAATGTGATGTGTCATACATGTCTGTTTTAATGCCTAACTCCATGCCCTAGGCTTGCTATTGGCAGCCAGGTCAGTATTCAATTATGTAATCAAAAAGCAAAGTTATCAATTCTCAGCTACATCACTGTATCAGGATTATTTAAGCCCAGACCAATTTATTACAGAAATTAAGGCACCTTTGGAATGCATGTAAAGGTACAATTCTAGATGCTCTTATTAACCTAAGTAATTGCATTGGCTAGGAATATTTTAAATGGAAAAACAAACAAAAATTGATACAAAGTGCACTTAATTGGATGTAGAGATCTGAATAAAAAGATGATATCTCATAAAGATTATTCACCTCACTCTTAACTATATATTCATCAATTCTTTGTTTTCCCGCTTAATCATGCTATTGATCTCCATTTTAATACTTTCTTTTCTTAAAATCCTGATATTAGGATTCAATTTCACACATTGTAACTGAATTAACTTTTTTCGAAAACAGGATATCTAGCCTTCGTTCCCAACACAATCGCAGCAAACAATAAATTCCCCAGAACTATTTGACGCAAATTTCAAATTGTAATCATCAATATGAGAATCTTACATTTTAACTGGTCAGGCGATCCTCTTGAATTTACTCTACTTTCTATACCATAAAGATTCACTTTTGTACTCTTATCGTTTGGGCCCTTTTCCTTTCTCATTCTATTCCTTACTTCTACTTTCGATTGGTCTCTTTCCCATTGGACCGTTTCTTACACTTGCTGTGAAAAGATAAAAGATTTTGAAAGGTAAGAACAAAGAGTTGAAACTACTTTTGGGATAAGATTGTTCTCACCCTTTAACCCTTCCCAGTTGGTAACCAGGAACGCAATATGCTTGGGCCAAGGGATTACGTATTAATGAACCAAACATATATCAACAAAGAAAAGGTAAGGCGTGATGAAAAAGGTAAATATGTTATGTATGTAACTGAAAAAAGAATAGAGGAGATAGAAGAAAAAGGAATGGAATAAAATAAAAGCAAAAGAAAGGAGGAGAAACTTTGGATGTGACCATTGTCTCCCAATATTCCAAATATGTCCACATCAAATCAAAACCCCTCCTAGCTATCTTGAAAATGGAGGGACCCTAATTTCACTACTTTTTTTCTTGGTGTCACTTGACCCAGAAAGTATCGTCCCCCATAACCATGGACTTCTCACAAAGTATCTTCCCGATTAGAGCTAGAGCTCTTCATAAGTTCTTCTGTCCTTATTTAATTAAATCACTCCATTTTATTAAATTTAATTGGCATATTTTTTGACAAGAAATATGAAATTTCAACTTAGTTTTAACTAAGAATAAGTTATCTTTTAAATTGAAAGTTTTATTCAATTTTATATTACTAATCATAATTATAATTTATATCAATTAAATATTTAAAAACGAAAATCAGGGATTATTCAATCTCTTCTGTCCACATTTTATGATGCATTGCAATCCTAAGTTCATGGATTTGGGTCGATTGAAAATTTATAACGAAAAGAACTAATTCCATTAACTAGGGGAACCATTCGCTCTTAGTAATTTGACTACAAACATTGAATTTTACAACTTTACTAGGAAAAAACAGACATTTCATAAGAAAAGATTCAGAGCTGATATGCTTCTTTCTGTGTCTTTTTAATAATTCCTTTTTTTTTTCCTTTTGGGATGCCCTGCCAAGTACTATCCCCGTCAGGCGTTGCATGGATATGGCAATCTCTTGGATGATTTTTGGCCACCTCATAGCCCCAGCAAAATGTAGTACACAAGAGTTATGGGCAATGCAATTAGCATCCCAAATATGACACTGCAAATGCATAAGAAAAGTAAATGGTGAGATTAAATAACAAATTTGAAAAAGGAAAGAATTATCCAATTGTTTTGTAGGAAAATTAAACAATAATACTCACGCTGTGCTAAGAATATCTGGGTGTACGTTGTACTCCTTGGCAAAGACAAAGGGGACAATTCCTTGGGGTAGAGCTGCCTGTTCGATATCGATCGTTTGACAGACCAAAACACAACAAAGGCAAGCAGAACATGTTAGTAATGGTACAAATGTTTGTTATTCATTATTAGCAATCCCCAAACAAGCCCTTCGTTGTTGGATTAATTTTTTATTTTGTTAATCTCCAGACTCTAGCCCCCTCTTTCAGGCTCTGAAATTTGCTATTCAACCTACTATTTGTTTTTCCCACTACTGAAAAGAACACACCAAAATTTAGGACAGCATACACTTCTTCATTGTTCATTGGCAATAATGTTAGTCCTTCAATTATCTGAAAGATTAAATTTTGCTTCACAGACCCACCCAACTGCAAAGAGGGTGCTTTTGTAAAATATATGATTCACAAAAAACAATATCATAAATGAACAGAAACAAATTCAACAGACAAGAAAATAATAGAAAATCTGATCCGCAGATGAAAAGAAGTAACCAAATTTGGAGCTTTTGCAGTTAAGTTTGGACTGGTTGTGTCAGGAGGAGGCAATGAGAGAGATGTTGTATAGAAAGCCAAAGAAAGAGAAAATGGTGTGATGGAGATGGAGTGCCAGAGAGAGATTGACCTGGACAATGGCAACGTGTAGAAGAGTTCCTTTAAGCCCAACAGCAATAGAAGCAGCTGCCATGACAGCTGGACCTGTAAGGAATCTCACAGCCATAGCAAAAGCTGCAATGGAATTTCCACATGCTATGATCCTCGGTTGCAAAGCCATGAACAGACCTGTATTATGTCACAAACCCATCAACCAAAAAGTGAAAGAATTTGGAGGCCATTAACACCCCCACTCTTATCAATTGTCAGACTCCAAGTCTTTCTTGATAGACCTTTCATCATCACTCCCACCACTTAAAACACAAACTTGGCAGCAAAAAAGTTGAAGGGAAAGCTAAAGAAACCTAACAAACATTATCATCCCCACACACTGTTTTGCTCATTTTCCTTTGTTGGGTTTGGGTTGATTGCTTTGTTAAGAACACTAATAATGAAAAAGTAGGAGAGAATCTAAAAAATTGTTGGTACTGCACTGCTAAAGAAAAAGATAGGGATAAAAGAAAAAGGGCAAAGGATAGAGAGAATTTCTATGACTCAAGGATTTTAATCTGTAGCAAAAGATAAAAGAGTGAGTTTGTCTTTGTGTTTTCTTTGTTTGTATCAGTAATACTGACCGAGACTGAACATGGCCATGCCAAGCCCTGCATCTGACAGAATGGAAATGGACTTTGCTATAATGGCAGGCATTTCTACATGCCACCTGCAAGAACACCAGACAATAATCAATTCAATGCCCCAGAGCCAGAAGTTAAAAATAAAACCCCCTTCAAAAAGAAAAAAAGAACATAAACCCAGATATCAAAACAGATTTTATGGACAAAATAAATCTCCCTTTAGATTTTGTTCCAGAAACTGGAATTTTACGTAACACTATACCTGAATGAAACTAGAGACCAAGTGAGACCGATTAAGCTAGAGTATGTGTTGGGGTTTCTTATCAGTTTCCTCCAGACCATAATCAGTATAAGCCTTGTCATGACGCTTGTTGGAGGCATGGGTTTTGGTTTGCCGTCACCCATTTTTTGACCTTCATGGTTGTTCATTTCTTTCTCTAATCCTCTATTTCCAAAGCTGAATTCATCTCTTTCCAGATACTCCTCCTGGTTCTCTCTTTGTCTCTCCACTGAAACTTCCAAAACGGACAAACAAAAAAAAAACCATTCAAAATCTCTTTTTTCTTAATAAAGAAGGAGAAGAATCTCATGTTGATCCAAACCAACTGAAGAAATGATAAAGCAACAACCTTTTCCTGGAGAAACGGCCAATTTGACTTCTTTCTGGTCATGACCGCCGTACTCATGGCTACCAAACACATCAGACACTGGTGAAGCACTTGAACTCCAAACAAACATATGAATATCTCTGCCACCATCTTCAGGTTTCTGTTGAGCTTGCCCATTAGGTTTCTTCGCACCAGCATTATTAACAGCAATAGTACCCTTAGATCCAGTCGGTGAAAACATTCCTGGGTTTGGAGCTGGATAATGGGTTGCACCACCTTGATTGTGGTAATGAAACCTTGACTTGTTACTGATTCCACTTTCTTCTTCATAATTTGATGGTCTCGGCGTTGGTCCTCTAGACGCCGAAAGGCCGTAGACATCAGAAGCACCAAAGTTTGAGTTTCTCCCAGCGGCCATCATTGAGTAGAAGTCAGTGTGGTTAAAGCTAGACCCTCTTGGAGTTGGACTTCTTGATGACTGTAAAGAGTAAATCTCTGCATTGGTTAGATTTGATGGTCTAGGGGTTGTGGACGATAGCCCTTGAGACCTTCTCGAGAATATATCTGATCTTGACGCATTGGATTTTCGTACTGTCACATGCAACTTTCCATCTTCTTTGATCTCTGCTTCAGTTTCTAGAGGCTGTCTACCATCAAGTGACATGATATCAGAATCGACGTGGATCGAGACAATGGAACCAGCAGTATCAGGGAATTGTTCAGAGATGAGCATTTTGGCACCTCTGTATTCAAACATGAATAGCATCAAAGTATACCAAATGATACATTGAAGTACAACAATTTGCACCATAAGACTGCCAGAGAACTCCCCGTACATTCCTTTGAGCAAAGGAATGCCCATGACAAGAGTGTTTGGGAGAGTAGAAAGTGAAAAGAGCGTAATGGTCCATTCCAAACAACCCCTTCTGCTTAACTTAGTCCAAAGTCCTAGTACTACTAGAACTATGATCTTCTGGAGAGTATCGGCTGCTATGAAACGTAAGTTCATGGTATAGGGATCGTTGGTAGAGATGAAATGAAAAGAGAGCAGAGGGACTGCGAAAAGAGCAACAAAACGATTGATGCCTGAGCATTGATCAGGAGTGAAGATCTTCCACCATTTGACTGAGCCATAAGCTAAGATCATGGCCACGTAAAGGGGCACCATTGCAGTCATTACATGATAGAAATCTGTCGCAGTAATCATCTTTCGATATTTGAATCACCTGAAAATCAAAGCTTTAAGAACAAACAGATGAAATTAAGTATCAATGGAAGTTTGACGACGAGCGAGACACTGCTTCTGCTGATAGTAGTTATGGTGGGGGGTGTCGATGATGAGAAGAACAAAGCATGTGGGTTTTGGGGGAAGGTTTCTGGGGTAGTGGGTAATAAACAGAGAGGGGGGAATTCTTTTTGCAGTATTCAATATACAGCTTTGCTTTGAGAGTTGCGAGCAAGCTTGCACTTGCAGTCCCCAAAGCACGGGGTTTGCTCTTTATTTTCTTTGTTCTTTTCCTTTTTGTTTTCAGCTGTGTTTGGATGTGGTGGGAGAGAGAGAGAGGAGGTGTAGGTTGTATTAGTAATTAGACACAACTTGCTAAGCTGGCATATAGCTCAATATGCACTTAGTGGTGGTAGTACGAAGGATATAGTAGTAGTAGAAAAAGCATTTTGGTTGGGAGGTGGGGTGTGTCTCCAAGTACTTGTTTTGAGAGCCTTTTGGGCATTCGAAAGAGTCCTCTTTCTTATTGGATTCGCCTTTTCGCTCATGGGTTGCAACTCAGTGTCTTGGTTTGCATGTGTTACTCTTTCTTTCTTCTCGTCTACTCCTTTCTATAAATATTTTGTACGAATTACTAGATATCGTCATTGTTATCAAGAAGATAATGTTTCTAATTCAATTCATTTGCACTTGTTAAGATTAAAGCAAGTCTTCCTAGTGCGGTGTTTATGCTAAATCAAAGTTTACTATTTATTTGGACTCAGAATACAATTTCAATCACCACAAAACTAATACATTATTATTGAAATGATCAATCATTCATTCACAGGATGCCTTTAATTGTGAAAAAATACAAATAGTTAACTATAAGAAATACTTTAACCCAGATAGCATATGAAAATAATCGAAAGATATTTTTAAAGTGTCCTTTGTAATTAGAAAAGCACATAACAGAGCATCTAAGATGACAATGCAACAATTACATTCTTCAACTAGAAATTTTTATTTTTTTATTTTGAAATAAAATGAATATAGATTCTCTAACTTAAAAATATTTCATGTACAAGGAAAATAAAACGGCTCTTTAAATCTGTTGTTGCTTTGGAGTTAAAATAAACTTGTAGAGGGGTATTATTAACAAATTTGGATTGGGGAATAGAGACATGGTGACGAATGGGAGCTTGATACCTTCACGTGGACCCTAATTTGTCCGTTCCTAGCTAACAATCTTTTAAGTTGGCAGCTCCAAATGAGAAAATTCCAATATATTAGGTTATATGTATAAAGATAAAGGTAGGTTGCTCTAGTCTGCAACTCAGTGTTGGCTTCGACTCATCAGTTACCTTGTGTCGGAATCACTCACAACCAATTCTTGTCCAATCGTGTTCATCTCATGTCATCTGTTTATGAATTCCAAGAATATCAGTTCATCCTACCGTTACATTATTCTTCTTCTTCTTCCTCTTCCTCATAACATATTTTGGATTCTGAGTTAAGAATTGTGGTTATGATTTCTTCACAAGTATACAGAACCTAAAGATAAAACAAGACTGTAGTAGACAAGTAAAGGAACGAAGAGTTAAAGAGAAAAGATTAAAGGTAGATGGGATAATCGCAGTTGAAACTGTCTTAATTAAGACCGAGAGGATGATAGAGTTCAGAAATATGAGGATTACATTACTTGTTATAATTCGATTTCAACAAAAGAAAGAAATTGTACATGCTCACTATAATTAATTCCCTAAGTTGTAGTTTCCTAAAATTGAAAACTATTTCCGAAAATATATGAACGAAGTCTACAAAATTATATTCTGGAAAAACCCTTTCAGCTAATTCTATAAAAAGTTAGGAGTTATTTAACCCATATAAACTAAATTACTTTTTACAAATCACTAAATATTTTATAATACATTAAAATATTTTAATTAATATAAATTATGATAGTCGTGATAATTATATAATTAGATCCATTCTGAATCAATTTTGAGGGAAGTGAGCCTTCATAATTTAAGAGGTGAGGTATCAATCCAGTCTACTGTTTCTAAATATTAGTATTCTTGGGAAGGTTTGGGTTTTCACCATACAACTTGTCTTTTAAAGTTCTATATGTGAAGTTCACCTAATAGCTTTTGCACAATTTTGAACTCTTAAAGTTTATAATTGATATATTGCATCGCACGTTCAAAATACACCATGCATATTATCATAACCTTTTACTTGTAAGTATTCTTAGACAGTGTTCATTATTAATTATGAAATCAAATTTCCACGGAGTGGGGTTGATTTGAGATGTTCAACAGTAAGGCCAATTTTTTGTGGGAAATTTTGAAGTTATTTAGAGAGAAACTCGCCATAATTAGACTTCGTAAAACTATGCTCAAATTTAATTGAGACCCTAACTTAAAACGTAAATTACAATTGGGGCATAGAAAAAGAAAAAAGAGAACAATGCGACATGTACTTTATTTTCTGTAATAATTAACAGTCACCCAAAAGGCATATGTGAACATTTAAGAATGTCGGGTTCTTTACATGAAACAAAAACTATTTGATCAAACTCAATTCATTAGTAAAACTAGTGTTTGAAACATTACCAAAATAAGGGTAACAATAATTCACAAATTCAAATATAACTTGGGAGGACCAAGTCTAGTTTAGCTGAAATTAAGGTCTTATTGTGCCTATCAGTTATCCAACATCAGGTTTAAATTATGGATAATTATCTTATTTTAAGAATGAAATTAAAAGTTAGGACAAATTGGACGGAATGAGAATTCTGAAAAAACTAGGATATCTATATGCGTTCTCTCTACTTTTTCCAAGCAGCATATGCTGGCTAACCTTGGCTTAGACAGTAAGGTTGGATGTGATCAATTTGGCAATTCGTCTAATACAAGCTTAGATTCTCTGCCCTTATATATATATATATAAGTAATCCTTGTCTTTTCATCTGCTTTTTTTTATTAATTATTATACGGTCAATTTAACTTCTCGGATTATAATTTTTGTTAGAGGCTTGTTCCCCCTTCCCCAAAACCTGTGTTTCTTTTTTCCTCTAATATTTAACTACAAATGTATGAATAAAATTCTTTTCTTCAAAAGTATAGCTTGATCCTTAAGTCAATTTGTAACATAGGCTAAATTTCTATTTCCCCTCCTTATCATTTAATATAGAGTCATATGTACTTTCTGAATGTTTATGCACGACTAAATGAAACTAATCTTTAACATTAATACAAATATTGTTTAATGATAAGAAGTCATTCTCCTACCCAAACAAAATCTCCAAGGATGAGCCAGTAAATGAAAATAAATACGAAAGCAATCATCCTATTACCTAATGCATGAACTCATGCACAGTAAACTGCCATTAGTTATATATGAACAGTTTCATCGCGTTAACTGCAATATGAAGAAATGACTGAAGAACAACTAGACACAGCTACATTCTACGAGCTGAATAAGACTCCCTCGACAAGAAAAGCTAGACCGTACACAACTCTGCAAGGCTAAAATACTGGTCAATTTTTAAGCAATAACATACTTCCGTTATCAGAATAAGAGCATTCAGGCGACTAAGAAGTTAAAGCGTTAAATATTCTCGTTCCTTTTGATAATCCCCCTTTTATAACGACCATTGCTAGCAGTTAATTTCAACGACAGAAAGGAGAACAAAAGTTTTTCACCATAGCCCTGTCTCATGATGATCATTACAAGTCCAGTGAAATAAGTCGTGAAGGTCAAAGAACTGGTTAGAACCGTACGATCCCTTGAAAAAGTTCGCCTCACTTATGGTGTAACAAGAAAGTCGTGAATGGTACAACATCAGTCTGTGCGTCCTAATAACAACGATTTTCAGACAATAATACCTGCAGCTGTGAATGTAAGTTTTTCCTAGTCATGCTTTCTTGAAACAAAATTGGCTATTTCCAGCTAACCGCATGCCCCCGGCTAAGACGCGCTGTGCCTGATCGTTCAATTACGATTGTGAAACCAGTTATATTTTACAGTCGAACAAGTTAATTAGAATTCTTAATAGTCATCCACTTACGTTATATATGAAGAAAAGACCTTAATCGGTTGGTATATTTTCAAAACCCATTTCTATAAGCGAGGCCCCAGAATGCAAACATGTTACCAACCTAAATAAAGATAAGATTAATACAACTTCTAATCTATTGAAACAGTCGTAACTTTGTCACTATATCAACTCCATATTACTGGCTTATAAATAAATAAATAAAAATATATATAATAATAAGAACGATTTTCAAAGGGTTTTATTTTAAATCTCAAAGAAAAACATTGAAGATTATACACAGTAACACCACAGTTCCATTTTCTTTCTCTAATCATTTTCCTTTCTTCTGAGGTGTCTATGGCCTATTGTAATTGATGCTTTTTTTTAGTCATTGTTAAAGTTCATGATGCCTTTTTGTTGTATATATGTATGATTCCCCAAATTACGGGAATAATTTTGGTAGTCAGGAATTTTGGGGAAAAGAAAGGTTAAGTCGTGAAAAGATTGCATTAAAGTTGACTTGAATCCATGCTTAATGGCAGTAAAGCACACGCCAACTAGTTTAATTAGGAACTGAAAATGTGCTAATATACATGCATATAGTCATACATATATACCCCTAATTAGAGATGTAAATAGGTTGGTGGATGATCCGATTCCACACTCATTGATAATGATTCGAACTCGATCTGAATGAACGTTAAGTATAGTTGATTAAAATAATATTATTTCTATTTTTAAAATTTTAAATTTATAAACTAAAATAATGTCATGATGTCATTTTATCAATAAGAGAGTCGAGTTTTCAAAGTTTTCAAGTTGAATTTTCAGTCTTGATCTAATTTAAAGTCTAATCTTGTATTTATCTAATTAACTTAAGGTTAAATTAGACCAAGTTAATATTGTAAATCCTACCGCTAATTATTATATATTATTTAAAATTAAAATTAACATCACTGTAATTTATAAATAATAAAATAGTATCTGTTCTATTTATTATTTAAGTATTAAAATTTAAATAGTTGGTGAGTGATAAATTTCAATTTATAATTTCATTACTGAAAACAGTGATGAGAATGGTGTATTTTGCTTCTACTAATAAATGAAACCACGAATAAATTTAAAGAAAAGGTAATGTTGTTATTAAACATTGATACTTAGTAACGAATGGAAGGAATCAAAGTTATGAATACCGTATCGGACTCAGTATTGGATTGAGTTCTAGAACGGAACTGTACCGGTACCGGTCAGTACCGGATACCGTTTCAGATAATTTTTTAAATTTATAAAATAATCCTTAAAATTTTTAAAATTTACAAAATAGTCCATATTAATATATTGTACAGTTGTACTGTATACTTTACTAGTTTACAGT
>JANZXP010000006.1:24714097-24746489 GCA_027576715.1 Erythroxylum flavicans
ACGCCACCCTCGCGGGGCACGGATTCGGATATCACTGTCGATATCGGGTTCGGGTTCGGTGGGAGTGGGGTGTTACAGTTCTTGTTAGTGTTTTTATGTGTTTTAATTGTTTGATTGTTTTAGACTAATGATTTGACCTTAATTTTACGTTTCAAGGGTTATTTGATGTGTTTATTAGTAAGTGGAAACAGGAAAAATTAAAAAAAAAAAGATGAAGAAGAACTTGAAGTATAGGAAGTTGTATGATCGTTCATTAACTACATGATCGTGTATGAAGCAACTGCATAGGATGAGCCTTTCCCTATATCGTGATAGATAGGATGCATGTGCATCCTATATGCAATCGTGCATAGCCTTTCTAGAGTGCAAAATTTTTGTATTATTGACATATTGGGGCCATTTTTGAAATAAATTAAGTGCAAAAACATTAGAAATAACCCTAGAAGTCTTAAGAAGTATTTAAGGCAAATAAATACACAAAAAGGAGGTTGCATATCATAAACAGGGGGATCAAAGTGGAGACATCAATATCAACTCCATTTTTCCAGAATTTCCAGATCAAAACTTAAAACAGTTTTCTTTCTTTTCTCTTCTTATATTTCATTGTCTTGGATGCTAATTTTGATTATTGGGATGTTGAACATGATTATGGATTTCTAAATCCATATTAGGGATTATTCTTGAATTGTTGTTTAACTTTATTCTTATTCAATTCTATATATATTAATGCTTTGTGGTATTTGTTATGCTTATACTTGATAAGAAATCGAGAGATTGAATCAAGTTATATGTGTTAAGGTGTATAACAAGAGTTGGTAACTTAATAAACCTGCAAATATCATATTAATAAACAACTAAAGAGAGATCTTAATTTCAAATTAATTATCCATAGGATTGCTTCAAAGCAATTGAGTATTTAGGAGTAGTTTTGTGAATCAAAAGGTTGCAATTCTATTATTATCTATTTCAATTGGGATTACTTGATTAGACCTTGAGAGAGGGTAATCAAAGCCTTAAAATATCTAGGATCAAGCATTAGTGAAATAACAAGATAAAGGGAAGACAAAAAAGTATAAAATAACCCTTAAGTTTTCATTGTTGAATAACTTTATTCTTATTATTAGCTTCCATTATTCAATTGTTTAGTTTTATTAGTTTATTTCAATTCATTAAATCTTTTATTACCTTAGAAAAAGTGCATTCAAGTTATTAGGTGACTAATCAATCCTCGTGGGAACAATGCTTTTTATACTATAAGTTATGATTTGTATAATTATAATACGAAATTTTTTATATAAAACTACAAACAAGTTTTTGGCTCTGTTACTTGGGAATGAGTTTAACATTTTATACAATTTAGATGCTTTTAATTTAAGGACTTTACGACTTTTTTATGTGATTGTAGATATATTAACACGAATTATGAAGAGCAACTTGTAGAACTTTTCTTCCAACCTAATGAAGTAATTTCAACATGGATGGGGGTTAAAATTATATAATCTTTGGTGGCAGAACTACCTAAATTATTCTTGGAATAATAATGTAGGAAACAATATGAGAGCACAAGTTCCACTAAGTTTCTAGCAAGATAAGCTTGGATCCTTGGAGTCTAAGTCAGAAAGTTAATGGATGTGCTAAGCTCCAAGCTTGACTGCCAAAATGAAAGCCAAAAGAAGATGGAAGACAAATTTGATCAAATAATGAAGAACCACTCCTCTTCCATTCATAACTTGGAAGTACAATTTGGGTTACTTTCTAATGAAGAACCACTCCTCTTCCATTCATAACAAGAAATGTCTGGAGTCTTTCAAGTAATACAGAAGCACAACTGATAACTTTGTTGTGTTATGACATTTATAGGGGTAACCATTACAACCATCAATTTTAGGCACCAAGGAGAAGTCATATTATATGCAAAACTGGACTCAAAATTCACCAGGTGAGCATACTATCACTAAGCTGGATATAACATATTATTGGAGCCTATTAATGCCTCAAATTGAAGAGAAGATAGATCAATTTCATAAATGAAGTTGCAATTCAAAAATTGACAGAAAAATAGATGGCATAGGAAATATAGGTTGAAAAAAGAAGGAAGTCTTTATTCAAGAAGAAGAAGTAGAAGAGTGGATAGTGATTGAGGAAGAAAAAGAACAGTTCACCTTTATACATGACAAATTTTTTGAGTCAACTGAAGATTCAGGGAGTTTCACCACTCCCTATTTTACTGGTAGTTTATTATAGAAATAGAATTACTAAAATTACTTGGAATTACTAATTTGCTAAATTATATCCTTACTATTATCTTACATCATGTGGCTTATTCAAAGGCTACTAAACTACTATGAGGAGAAATGGGTGGAAGCAAGCAACTAATTATAGACCTAGGATGATGGTAAACGTAAAGGGTACTTTGAGCTAATGATGTTAAACAAGCACTACTTAGGAGGCAAAGCAAGAATTATGATAGGTGTTATATTTATATTTCATTTTGCTTCTAATGTGTTGTTAGTTAGGTTTTTCTTAAATTCTTACATATGTATCTATTATTTTCTTATTTTTAAAGTGATTTTGTTTGATAAATATCATATTCGGAAAGCTATTACAAGTTAGGGAATATATTCCGAAGGAAGTAGGAGAAAAATGGTGTATAACGTGTCAATTTTAAAGGGTGTCAGGCTCTTCACAATCATTTATAATTTGATGTATATTAATGCACGATCGTGATAGAAGCCCCTTTAATATAATAAATGATTGTGCACCATAATGCATGATCATGCATGACCCCCTAACCCCTATAAATAGTGTTTTTCTCTTCTTCCACCTTTCATCTTCTCTCTCTATACTAGTAGCCCACCTCTATAGCTCTTGTTTTCTCTCAAACCTCTCGTAGATTTCGCGTGGATTTCACCCTTTTCTTTCATATTTCTTCTAGATTAACTTTATGTCCATACAAATCTAGTGATTCCCACACTAAACACATTTTGTTAGTGGGTTTTGTAATATTTAATCCACACTTTCTCTCTCCTATGTTTTTGAATCTCTTTTATGTTTTTGTTGTTGTTTTTTTTAATTTTTTACTAGTTTTTCTATCTAGAATTTCTCCAAGAATTAAAGAAATCGCAAAATGTTAAAACCCAAAAGGGAAAATGAATGTTTTAAGTAATGTGCACGTGATTTAGCCAAGGATTTTGGAGCTGCTCCTCCAATCTTCTCTCAAAAAGAAGATAAGAAATTTCTAAACCTTCGTTCTAAAATAATTACTGTACTTCAATACTTTGAATTTTCAATTTTAGAAGATTTAGATTTGAAAGGAAAAGTTAAGGCTTTGAGTGCTATAATTCAATGGGATAAATTTATTTGTTATGATTATCTTGTGTTTGAAGAATTGACCCTTAAAATTTACACTACTTTACACTATAAGTTGGGAAAGTTAGATAATTTTTGGTTTTGATTGCAAGGAAAAATTATAATTTGGATTATGATATCATGGAAGAAATATTTGGTTTTCTAAAATCAAACATTGTTGAAAAATAAGAAAATTTTCATGCTAAAAAATATTGAAAAAATTTAACGAGATTATATGTGCTTAATCCACACAATGCACTTAATATTGTTATTAAGAATCCAGAATGCTTGTTACTATATAAATTTATATGTCATCCTATTCTTTCTAAGAGTCAAAGTGACAAGTACTCTAAAAAACATTTATTTATACTTTGGTGCCTGGATAGTCTACATATCCACTTATATGTTTCAAAAAATAGTTAATTAGTTAGAAGCTATCTAGGCAAGGATTTTCTTGTAATTGTTTTAGCTTAATAACATGGTGTTAATATTGATGAACTAACCCTTATTTTTCTTGAGTTTTTAAATCATATGCATTTCAAGCAAGCTGAGATCTTGGAGTGCCATGGTGTAGAACTTGGAGATATCGACTCCAAATCAAAAGTTAAATATAAGACAAGATAAGCGAGTTCTAGTTCCACACCTACACACCAACTCTAACAAGTTTTATCAAGTGATGAATTTGAGGAGGAGGAAGAAGGCTAGGAGACGATGCTTGGAAAAATGGAAGAGAATAATAAGCATCTAGAGGGTCATCTAGACATAATGAAGGCACAACTAATGGAGGTCATGCACTATCAACAATATCAGACGAAGAAATTGTTCAAATTTTTTGCTATCCAAGGTATCCAAGTTCTATCTCCAACATTATGACCAACCGAATCACTATAAGTATTCTTACTCTTACTTTTTATTTATTGTTGTTTCTTTTTATTTTTAATGTTTTGATTTTCACATTAAGAAAAATGTGTTGTTCAAGTGTGGGGACGCATATGCGCATTGAATATCATTTGTGTGTGAATTTTACATTTGCATTGTGTAGATTTTTGATAGGTTGGCATATTTTCGTTGCATGATGTGTGCATTGTGTTAGTGTGTCAATGACATGAATTGAAAGAAATTGGCGTACTTTCGAACATGGTCACTTAAATTGTAAAGGCATATTAACCTATCAATTTTGTGTTTTAATTGGCTTTGGGAAGAATATGCATATTAATTAGGATATGACACCTGTTCTTTCACTGTATGACATTTGTTTGGATAAATTTGTAATTACATTCATTTAAATTAGTAGGCATTATTGTTAACCTTTCATGGTTGACCAAAAAGAAATGAGGTAGGCTAAAAAATGCTTTTTAAAATGTGTTAAATAAAATTCCTATTCTGCTGGACTTTTTAAAGAAAATTGGGTTAATAATAAAGCTAGTGGCCAGTTCAGAGTTGTGATATAGCTGAGTAAACGGGAAATTCATGACAAATGTTTATCTTCGAGTTAAATGGCTAGGATGACACTCTAACCAAGCTAAAAAAATATAACCTAGTTAAGTAACTGGGGTTACTTATGATAAAGTGTTTGCCTTAATGACAAAAGACTAGGTGATTTTTAAGGAAACCTAAAAAATCAGTGCGTATAATAAAATTAAACCTATTAAAATTTTAAAAGTGGCAAAAATTTTCATAAAAGGTTACTTAGTGATAGTTAAAATTTTTAATTGATCAATAATAATAAGTGCATGCTTATAAGTGTCATAGGTGCACGAATAGGATGTCAATATTTTGATTGACATGTATATTCAAATCAAAGAACTTAAACATGAACGAAATAAGTTAGTGTGTTGGCACTTTTTAGGTGGTTAATATTTGAGGTTAAGTTAATTCCATGAGATTTGATGCCACTGTATCATTATTGCATTCTTGAATGATTTTCTGAATTTGTGTTTATATTTTTTTCTTGTTTATGGTTTTAGTTTTTGTTACGGATAAGCAAAGATTTAAGTGTGGGGATGTTGATAAGTATATATTATATTATTTATTCTAGAGGTTTAAATTTATTTTTAAGTGTTTTCCTAGATGATAATCTTGTGTTTAGGACTTAGAATTATGTTCTTGTTAGTGCTTTAATTGTTTGATTATTTTAAAACCAGAATATAATCTTAATTTTAGGTTTCAAAGGTTGGTTGATGTGATTGTTAGTGAGTGGAAATAGCAAAATTTGAAGAAAAGATGAAGAACTTGAAGAATAGGAGTATGCACGATTGTCGAATTGAAGCAGCCTTATGGGATGAGCATCTATCACGGGAATGCATGATCATTCACTACTTTTCTAGTAGTAAAAATTTTTGTATTCTTGATGTTTCAGGACTATTTTTGGACAAAAATTAAGTGTGAAAACCCTAGATGCCTGAAAAATATTTAAGGCAAAGAAAAGCACAAAAAAAGGAGGCTACACATCATAAATAGGGGGATCAAAGTGGAGAGATCAAGATCAACTCCATGTTCTCCAAAATTTCCAGATTAAGACAAAATTGTTTCTTTCTTTTCTCTTATTATATTTCATCATCTTGGACGTTAATTTTGACTAGTAGGATGTCGAACATGATTATGGACTTCTAAATCCATATTAGGGATTATTCCTGAATTGTTTTGATTAACTTTATTCTTGATCAATTCAATATATATTAATGCTTTGTGGTATTTATTATGCGTATACTTGATAAGAAATCTAGAGATTGAGTCAAGTTATATGTGTTAAGATGTGCATCAAAATTTGACAACTTAATAGAACTACAAATATCATATTAATAAACAATTAAAGAGAGATCTTAATTGTGAATTAATTATCCTTAGCATTGCTTCAAATCCAATTGAGTAGTTAAAATTAGTTTTGTAAATCGAGAGGTTGCAATTCTATTATTATCTATTTCAATTGAGATTACTTGATTATATCTTGAGAGAGGGTAATCAAAATATTATGATATCTAGGATTAAGTATAATTGAATTAATAAGAAAAAGGGAAGACAAAATAAGGATAGAATAACCCTTAAGTTTCCATTATTGATTAACTTTATTCTTATAGCTAGCTTCCATTATTCAATTGTTTAGTTTTATTAGTTTATTTCGATTTCAGTAATTTATTTGAATTAAATTCATTCAATCCTTTATTATCTTAGACAAATTGAATTCAAGTTGTTAGCTAATTAATTAATCCTTATGGGAATGATACCTTTTATACTACAAGTTACAATCTGTATTCTTACAGTACGAAAGTTTTTATATAAAACTACAAAAAAATTAAGTTTTTATGCCATTAATAGGGGCTATTTTAATTAATATTTTTTAAAGTTTAGCTTTCTTTTAATGTTGTCTTCCCTTTTTTTAGGGTAGTTTACGAGATATAAGAGATCTAGAAATGCAAACTTATGTATTCCACTCCCTAGTAAACCTGAAATCGGGCAAATATTTAGATAAACAATACAGGAAGGAGATGAGAGAATATTGTAAATAAGAAAAATTATGGAAACATTGACATCAGTGGCAGAAAATATAATTTCATCATTAGTGCTAGGACTTTATGTATTAGGTTGATTTAGAGCGTAAGAAATTACAAGCTCAAACAAGTCCATCTTCATTTGCTACTAACTTTTAGTGGAATACCTGTGGAAGATACAAACATTTTCATTAAGGATTTATAATCTATGATACAAACATTTCTTTTAAAAGGTTATTACTAAATATGAGCTACATATTGGATGTTTCCCTTATTACATGAGAGATTAATCAAGGAGAAGGTTTCTTTAGAATAATGTGGACTTTCTTGAGACTTGAGACCATGAATATGATACCTTTGTACTACAATTCTTTCCTCCATATAAGAAAATTGAGTTCAGGATGCAAATTTAAAGTTTTTTATAAAATGAGGGAGAAAGATTCCATAAAGCTTGGGAGAGACATACATCGTTTCTTAGCCAATGCCCACACTGTCAATAGTCCTTACAATCATCTCCTATAAAACAAACTTGAGAAGTATGATGCAATATCTTTAACCGAGGAGTGTACTACAATTTAATAAAACAAACTACCTACAAAGTTAAAGAATCCAAGGATTTTTCTTAATACATATCATTTTAGTTCTTCTAGTATTTATAAGTACTTATATGATTTAAGTGTAAGTATTAATTTTATACTTTTATTTATCTTTTTTTAGAAAGCTTAGACTATGAGAACTCAAGTCTATAATAATGTTACTAGAATTGGATGATAGGTTCATTAAGTGATATGGATAAGGGTAAGTTAATATTGAGTGTGAGAAATAAGGAGGAATTCACCATCTTCAAGGCCTTGAAATGGCCTACACTTGTTAATACTTATTACAGGATTGATATTATTGATCTTATTGTGCATGATGACTCACTTACTTAAATTAACATTTTTAAAGCACATTTTGCTTTAGTATTTAATGAAAACTAAGAGGACTCTAACCTCGTTAATTATTTTTTTGTTTGGAAGGAGAGGGATACAAACCTAGATTATTTTAAGTTTTTTAGGACTTAAGAGAAGAAAAGCCTAAACCCCTACCATCTACTTATGATGCATTTGGGCTTGATTTGAAACAATGGCATTCTCACTTGCATATTTAGGAGAAATTAGTACCGATCCTATTATTACTTCTTCCTTGCTAAGTTGTGCATAAAGATAAGTTTCTTAAGGTTTTATAAAAGGAAAAGATGAAAATTTAACTTTATGATACCATTTGAAGTTGAATGAAAGGATAAGAAACCATTTATGGTTAATAGGCAGTGATTAAAAAACTACTTTTAGAGTGATAATGGGGAGCGCGTCTATATAACTTCCTCTAATGAGTAGCTCTTCCTCTAATGAGTAGCTCCACTTAATGATCATGTCTAGCTATAAACATTAAATTTAATGCTTGATGGGAGGCAATGTAATAATCTAACTCTAGTTTTCTTTCATTTTAATTTCTTAGTTCTAGAGTTTTACTAATTTTTATTTAATCTATTTTATAAGTTATTTTATTGTCATGGATTTTACCTTATTACTCTTTTATGGGCTTAGGGGATATTTCTCTACTTTAGTTATCTTTTATAATTATTTGTATTATCTTACTTGTACAATATTGAGTACAATTTCATGCTTAAGTGTGGGGGTGGAATTGATATTTGTTTAATTGCATTTTGATTTCTCAAAATTTTTTCTTTTCTTGACTTTCCTCTTATTTTGTGTTTAAGAATCGTTAGTTACTTTTTTTTAGAATTTAAATAATATGTTCTAAAAAGAATTGGCTAAGCTATACAAAATTCAGTACATCAATTGGAATTAGTATTAGATAAAATAGAAGTTATTCTAGTGTTGAACCTAATTCTAAACGTCTAATACTTTCACTAACAAAGTAGCTTAGAGCTTAACTAGAAGTGATGAAATATATAGAGAAGACTGAGTTTAGGAGTTAATTGAGTTTGGAGCTCCTTCTTGATTGAGATTATATATTTAACATATATGGGTATAACTTCCTTCCAGTAAATTTGGTAGTGAGGGAGATAAACTTTATTTTTTTATAAGTTCCAATTTAAAGCAAGTTTAGGGGTTTAAGCTATATGTAGATAGCTAGCTATGAGTTGTTCTTTAATCCCACAAATAATATCCTTTAAAGTTAGCTTGTTTTATCTTTCATGTCTTTGAAAGAGCCTAACATTCCTTTCTTTCCATATTTAGTATACATAGCTACCGAATTTACTTTAGGTTGATAGAGTAAGTTTATATATAACTTGAAACTACATTCAGAATGTAAACTTATGTATAAGAAAGAGATGCATACGAAATACAATACAGAAAAGCAGTAAAGAGGAAGTTAAAATACCTAATCAGCTGACCCAACTCAGTCGAAACCACCAGATCTCCATCAATTCCTTGTCACTTATCGATTTCCCCTGTAGAGATAAACACGTGACTGTGAGATTACAATCTAAGTTGTGAGAAGGATGAAAAGAGGGATGATAAACAAAGATTAAGTCCTTAGTTATATGGAAGGAATCCTAGAAAGGAAACTACCTTCGATCATACCTTCTCCTTTCTCACAACCCTAATTTGGTAATACTAGAACATTTGATGCGTAGAAAGGGAAGATCCTTACCTTAGTCTCAAATGACATTATCTGGTAAATGAGTGTGCTATTGGTGTGACGATGTCGTTCCAATAAGTGCTGATGTATGTTGTCGTTTTAAGTTGGCTTTTGTTGTAAAAGACTTCAGGAGAGATTAGAACCTCTTCAAGAATCCTCTTTATTTTTTCTTTTCAATACAATTTTAATTTTAAAAAAGTTTATACATAAATCTTATTTAAGATTATTTGTTAAAAATTAGGTGTATAATTTAGTGATTGTTATGAAAAATTGACTTTATGAATTCTAGGATACCAAATTAATAGGTGATGATACTTTAATTTGACTTAATTTACCTCGTGAGAAATTGAGCCAACATAAAAGTTTCTTCTTTTAAATGTGGATATCTTATTTGGCTTGGGACTTCTAAAACTTGCATTTCATCTCTTTGAGATTACATACCAAAAATGTGCAAGTATTAAAATGATAAAGCCACTTAAGATTTACAGTTGAACTAAATTACTTACCCCTTTGTACATTGAATTACTAGTGAACCCTTTGAGCTTAATACAAAATTATAGCCTTTTTCTTGGTAACCTTTCCCAAATAATCTTGAGCCTAAAAATGAAAACAAGTAATTGCACCCTTTTCATGATTAGTAGAGTTTTTTTTCCTTATGATTTGATGTTATTGGATATGGTGAGAAAAGAATTAATTATGAGACGAAAATGTAAGAAAGGAAAATAGAGGAACTCATGCAAATGGGTTAAAAACCAAAAAATAAAAATAAAAATAAAAGAAAAATTATCAAAAATGGATTGGCTTGGTTTTCTTACACTTGTAAATAATGAAGGAAGAACAAACCTTTTCAAAGAAATAATAAGTTTAGTAAAGTAATTTTACTGATTATTCTTTTGATTTATTTGATCTTACCCCACTAATTGTGAATGTTTTTCTTTTCCATAAACCTTTCCTTTGTTAACCAAATTGTCCCTTGGTCCCCATTACATCTAATTCAAAGTCCTTTTGATATTTTCTTATATGTATGTATTGGTGTAGTGGAGATTAGATGGCTTTTAAGCCTATGGTAATATTGATTTCATAAGAAGATTATGGCTGGACCTCACCCAAAATTTCTAGCAAATATGTGTTTGAGTGATGCCTGACAAAGAAAATGTCAATTCGAAGTATTTAAGGTTAAGAAAGGAGGTGGAATAGTGTTTGCATTATGTTGATTACATAGTGATCAACTTTAAAAATATTATGTGTTTAAGTTATGTGATTCAGTTGAAGGATGGAATATAAATATAACTTATATTATTAACTGTTAACTGAACTAAAAACTATAGG
The DNA here is from genome assembly GCA_027576715.1 of Erythroxylum flavicans. NCBI lineage: Eukaryota > Viridiplantae > Streptophyta > Magnoliopsida > Malpighiales > Erythroxylaceae > Erythroxylum > Erythroxylum flavicans. The sequence continues at coordinate 24,724,912 of JANZXP010000006.1, forward strand.
TTAGTACTTGTTGGTTTCATTCTGGTAAACCCTTACGATACTATAAATCCTTTACTAGGGATATGGGAGTTAAAATTCTTTTGGCATATTCTAAATGCCATTGTAAACTTATGAACTTGAATTATTTCTTATTTTTATTTGTCTAGTCTAGTTAGTTATTTCTGTTTATGAATTGCTTAAGGAAAAGCAATGATCTAAGTGTAGTGGAATTTGATAATTTGATATTTTACACATTTTTAGTGGATAAATTAGCTTGTAGTTCATCAATTATATAACATGTTTTATGTAAATTATATAATATATTTTTTCATATTTGATTCATTCACTTATAATTTATAATTGGAGAATTCCTTATTTTAATGCAACATTCTACATAGATTTTTGATCAAGGAAAAATAAAAGTCAATTGAAGCTATCATGGTTGAAAAGCCACATTGTAGAAGGCATCTAAGATTAACTCAAGCTTGAAGATGTCAAAAATGAAAGAATTAGTTCTTATAAGTAGTGAAGAACTTACATCAGCGGGGGACTTGAATGGAGACACAAACTAAGAAGATAAAATAAAATTAGCACGATGTTAAAAGTGTGTCAAGCATTAGACTTGTGACGTATAATTTGATGAATTAAAAAAATATAATCACACAAACCTTCTTAACATATTACATAACATTAAACTATAAATACCATAATTAGTTTAATTGAGGGAGCTTTTTAAAGTCGTCTTTTTTATTAATTATTATTTAATCTTTCTTAACATTAAGGAAAGGTAAGGAGCAAGAATGGGTGAAGATTCATCCTAACTTGTAAGCAATTTCAGGATATGTTTTCCCAATTCTTTCCTTTTTACCTTCTTTGGTAATAATGAAAGATTATTTTATTTTTTAATTACATAATATTTAGCAATTAAAATCCTAGTTAGGTTTGGGGATTTGGTTTGTATTTGATTTTCCAATTATTAATGTATGATTAGTTATTGCTTAGGTTGAATTGATTCTCTTTCAACGTAATTCTTGAATTTATGTCCAACCATCAAAATTTCAATCTTGGTGATTGTATGAATGAATGAAAAGAGAAGCATAAAATTCAATGTTAGTAATTGTATGAATGAATAAAAAGAGAAGTATAATCCATACATTAGGATAATAAACACTTTAAACCTAGTGAAAGAATTATCCTAGACTATTTTGATAATTAAAGGATTAAATGTTCTTAATAAAGTTGGTTAGGTTAATTATGCATCTAGAGATAGTAATTGTTTAATTAGACATAAATTTGAAACTTTGAGAGAGGATATAGATATCTTAGATTAATTGTTATTTCAACCTTGATTTTTTATGATGCTTAATAGTTAAAGTTCCTTATAAGTGAACTCTAAAGCCCTAACATTTTATGTACTACTACTCTTTTACAAAATATTGGTTAATTTAATTTCATTGCTTTACTATGATTTATATATTTTTGTAATTAATTAGTCTTCAAGGGAATAATAACTTGGAATATTATAGGATTAAACTTACTATATAATTTGTTCGACACAGATTTAGGAGATCAAATACCGTTCTCCGAATCTCCATTAATCCTAAAAGTATCATCAATCTCTAAAAAGTTAGAAGCAGATGCATTTGGATCCTTATTCAGTAAGCCATCAAATTTGATAAGTTGTTAAACTATCTTAGTCATGTTAAGCTTGATTTAAAAAATTTTAACCTCTAATTTTACTATAGTAATGCTAGATTTTGTCCCTATAAGCGACGGTGACATAGATATCTTAAATTTATCATTATTTCAACCTTAATTTTTGATATTACTTAATAGTTAAAATTCCTCATAAGTGAACCATGAAACCCTAATATTTTATTTGCTATTACTCTTTTATAAAATATTGGTTAATTTAATTTCATTGCTTTATTATGATTTATAAACTTTGTAATTAATTAGTCTTTGAGGGAAAAATAAGTTGGAATACTATAGGTTTAAACTTACTATGCAAATTTTTGCACTAACATAAGAGATTAAAGATCATCCTCCGAATCTCCATTAATCTTAAAAGTATTACAATTCTCCAAAAATTTGGAAATATGTGCATTTGGATCTTTATTCAGTAAGCCATCAAATTTTACAACTTGTTGAACCATCTTAATCATGTTAAGCTTGATCTGAAAAATGTGAATCTGTACTCTTACCATAGTAATGCTACATTTTTTCCCCTGTAAGTGACAGTCTAGCATAATCATACATAGTATGTTGTCCTTCCTATGATTCCATTGAATTTGGTAGATGTAACCTTATAAATTATAGTAACCTTTAAATTCTTAGGTTTCTATCCCTAAATTCTGAAGTATGGTCCTTTTGATTTTTAGATTTGACCTAAAGTAATAGTTTAAGACTACTCCTAGTCATACATTGATGTCCTAAATCCTAACTTTCAGAAAAAATATAAGATTAATAAATAAAGTGCTCTCTATATACTAGTCCCTAAAAAATAGTACCAAAAACTAGATATATATGATCTAAACATTGCTAAAGATTAAATAGGTAATTTCACTTTTTGTTCTTATAGTATAATCAAATAAATACAGATATTATTCCCATAAGGGCCATAAGTACTAGTAATAACTATCTTTCTATTATTAAATCTAACAAAACAAATGATTGAATTAAAAAAAAGAGATTAGCTAAAGAAAATTTACTAATTTAAAATAAAACACGAACGAAGCAATCAATCGATAAATAAGATCTAGATGTAGAATTTCCCTAAAGCATATTTATGTTTAAATTTATCTTTATTTAGTTATGAGATTCTTGGACCATTAGAAATTCTAAAGTTATAAGTATATTCTTCCTAAAGAAGTACATTTCATATCCTTACTTTGATTGATTGAAATCTCTTTCTAACTATAACTCTTAGGAACACATTAACTTGTTTTATAAATTCATTTTTTAGATTTGATTTTAACTCAAAAGATTTATATGATCCTCTATCTAGGATTCCATGAAGCTCTTATTATTCATGCCATGATCTATTCATACATATGATTCTCAACACCTATATATGAAGTATAAATTTGAATCAAAATGCTAGCAAATTTTAATTCAAGTAATCATGAAATAAATCATAAGAAAATTTGGATCTTTCATTAAATCATAGGATCAATCTAATAAATTAGTTTAAGGTTTCATCCTATCTAGATCTATCCCAATTTAATTTATATTAAGACAAAGAAAACTAAAAACAATTAATAATTTACATCCTATGAAAGAAGGATCATGAACCAACTTTGCACCTTTTTTTAGGTGTGAATTTTTTACCAAAATATGGAACATCATATGGGAGCTAGGAAATAACTTACTAGAGAGATACAAAATGGTTTGCATTATAACATGTGGCAATACATTGTATACGGTATAGCATGAAAGGATGTTAGAGTATTTTAAGGGAAAGAAAAGAATAGTAGCGAACTTACACATGAAATATTATATTAGGTTAGAGAAAAGATACTAGTAAATCAAATCCAAAGTGCTTGCAACAATGGATTAACAAAAAATGGAATCTTAATTGACACAAAGGAAAAACTAAACAAACCCCATACTCCAACTATTTTACTCCATTTACATCTAATTGTATCAAAAACATAGGAATGCCTTAACCACCTTATTAAGAACATATATTAGTTTAATTAAGGGTTTGAAAGGCTCACTATGAACTTCCTTATAAGGAATGTTGTACCATTTTTAGTTTTTGGAATGAATTTTTTAAATTCCAAAAGAAACAATAATTAAGAAAGAACGCAAAATAAAAGAACTCATTCTTATAGATCTAGGAATCTTGAAGTTCTTCAATTAATTCTTGATGGAAATCCCTTCCTTTCCCCCCCAAAGTTGCTACTTCAAATAACAATATGCTCTTGTTCATCTATTTTCATCTTATTTGCTCTTTGTTTCATTCATAACAACCCCCTTTTCTTTTATTATCTAAAAACCCTAAAAATTAACAAGAAATACCATCAAAATAGGTCCCAACACAAATTTGTGTTGGGCTAACGGTCTTTAAGTGAGTCATAATGTAGAAAATGCTCAAACTTCATCATCACTAAAATGGATCTCAAACATGAATTTGTGTTGAACTTATACTTCTTAACAAATACAATTTGGATATAGTTATGTGTTTTGAACCATATTCTAAATCCTTTTTCTCAAATCATGCTAACACTTACTCTAACTCAACTTAAATTTCCTAAATTCCTTCTTTCTTCATCTGGGAGCTTAAACAAGGTCTGAAAATAAAATGTAATTTAAATTGAGTAACAAATCTTATAGAAAAACATAAAAAATCAAAATACTCTAAAAATCATGTTAAAAATATAATTTAATTAGCACTATCATATAAAAAACATTTGTGAATAAAGGAATCATAAATAAATTCACTCCACTAACTTTGATATAAATAGAGGGTCTAAGTTAAGAATAGAGCTACTAACCATTTAAAATTATGAACTAACTGAGCAATCAATGATATTCATGAAATGGTGTTTATGTTCACATCAGAAGGTTAGTATAATGTTTTAAACTAGTCACTTATGCTACACAAAATTTTCAAAAATAATTATTTAAATTTTTTATGTGGTTTGTTAAGTGCTTATGAGTTAAATTTTTTTACTCATTTATATCGATATTATAAACAATACTAAATTATTTGAATTAAACTATTTTTTAAGAATAATTAACTTTTATTAAACTAAATTATATGTTAATCTTTTTTTTGGTTAATTAGAAGAATTAATAAATGGAACAAAATATGTACAAAATGTTCATTACAAGTGCCACTGTAGACACATCTAGCTAAACTCAGCAACTAGCCGCAGGGTAATCAAAAAGGAAACAAATGGATGACATAAACCATAGGAGGACCAATGTATAACCAGTCGATTCAGAAACACAAAGAACTGTATCAAAAAGCTGAAGCATCTATAAGTTAAGTGAGAAGCCTAACTAAAATAGCATAAGCCCAGAAGATGCAAGCCAAAAGAGGCTTAACGGAATGCCGATCAAGAATAACCTTAGCATCTGAAAGGCCATGGGAAAGCTGTCGCCAAGTAGTGATTGTGCTGAACCTCTGAGGGTGGGGTAGGCAAGATATGGCCTTGCCAAAGAGAACCCTATATGCGGTAACCTAGAAAAGGACTAAGCAAATAACCTGCAAAAGAAATGAAGAACCTAACTATAAAATTACCTCCTCTCGGTGTGTAGGCTGAGAAGTTCCCTAACGTGGGAGATTACTCCGAGAGACACTCGCTCCTTAGACATTGCTTCATTCTTGAAGATTCAGGCATTACTTTCAGTCCAGATATGGTAAACTATATTGGAAAGCAGAAGGGGGAAGTGAATGATGGATGATATTCTAGTACAGGATACAGTTTTATACCAGGAGAGGATAGTTGAGAGAGTAGAATGGTTAAAAGTGGGCAAATCGAATCGGGTGAGGCATTGTTCCCAAATTGTGTGAGAGAATGGGCATTCAAAAAATAAGTGATCTATTGATTAATTTTAAGTATTTAGGAACCTAAATATTCACTGACTGATGTAGTTGGACAAATGATAAGTAGTTTTGAATTTGATGTATTTATTAAGCATTCCTAAAGTTGAAACTTACTAAGTTTGAAAGTAATTGATTTTGATTTGCTTTGAGAAAAATCAAAATTCTAAATATAAGGGTATTTAATGTGTGTGAAATATGCATATATTTTTCTTAATATTTATCTATTTTATATTAAATTGACCTTATTTTAATTAGTTTTTTTCTCGATTTAAGTAATTATGGAAGAGTTTAATAAGGAATGACATAATCTAAGGTTAGATAATATTATAAGTGAAAACATGAAAAAATACATCAATTTTGATTAACCACAAGCTTGTGCTAATCCATATTCTTTTTAAAATTTAGAGTTAAAACACGACCAAAGTACATATTTGGATGAAGGAATTTTTGCATAATGATGAGTAACTAGTGAAAAAATAATCATAGACATGAGTATATCTGTGCATGTTTAATTGCCTAGAATTTAGATTTTAAAATAATGTAAAACACGATTGACAACACAGGCATGCCAGTGCTCATGTTCTAGTTTGAAATGTGGATAGTGGATAATATAACTGAAGACACAAGTGTGTCATTGATTATGTAATTTTCAAGATTGTAACTAGTGAATAATATATCATGATATATGGTCATGTCCAAGACCATGTTTTGTCACTATAATTCAATATAAATATATGTGTAAAACCTAGTAGTAAGAGACTTTTACATTCTTTTGTGTTTTTAAAATTATGGTTAGTAGTTTTTTTAGAAGTTAAATAGATATATTTTTCTAAAAATCAGACTGGTTTAGAAAGCCTTAAAAATGTTTAATGTTATAGCCTATAAGCCAAGCTTATCTACAAGTAAGAGTAACAAGATGCTAAAGATAAATAACTAGAATGCATTATAGGATACATAGATAATGGTTTAAAGAGCTACTTTAAGCATCATGAATTCTTAGCATTGTCATTTAAGTGCCTATAGCAATTATAAGAAGCTCCTTTATCTAATGGATTAGGCTGTAAGCTAAGATATGCTTATCTAGCTCTAGTTTGTTATCAACTTGATTGTTTTTTCCCCTTTAAATGAAATAAACATAGTAGGTGAGTCACCATTAAATCATTTTCTAGCTTCCTATACCATACACTGGCCTATTCAATGATTTGTTCCTAGTTTCTTACGTCACAACATAGATTCAAGGTGTGTTGGATTCTTAACCAAATGGCTTGAGCATATGGGAAAGAATAAGTGAGAAATTGACTTTGGTTTAGTTTTACATAAGCCATAAAAAGGATTAGTAGCCTAAATTTTGTCTTTGGTTCAATTTAGCTTTAATAGCAAGCCTACAAGTAATAGCATCTTTAGGCATTATAAAGTTTGATTAAAGGAGACTAGACCAGCTTACTTTAGGGAGGCGAGGTCTAAAAAATTCTAGGTAGGATTTGTTGGAGAAATGATGAGAATTTTCCAAAGTCTATATAGATTGATCATCCTTAGCTTGATTAGGTCTATATATTTTAAGATATATATATAGAGATAACTACAAAATTTTATAAATTAAAAGGGAGACCATTATAAAAGAAAAGGCATCAATTGATTTAATTAGTCTAGATGAAAGATCTACAATATTATGTCATAAAAAACTTGAATATACATCAAAATATGGAATGAAGATCCTTAGTAAGAATAAGGTACTTGACTTGAAAAAAAGACATCATTATTCTTTGTGAGCATTGTGTGATAAACAAGCAATATTATATGAATTTTAACACATCAAAATTATGATGCAAAGCTATTCTAGAATTGATTTGCTCTGATGTATAGCAAGCACTAGTTCCATTCCTAAGAGGAGCAAAGTACTTTATATCTTTCATTAATCATTATTCCAGGAGGTATTGACTAAGCCCTTCTAAAAGAAAAGCATATGTGTCTTAATTTTTTAGAGTGTGATCTCAACTTGATTATGGTGAAAAGATTAACTATATTAGGAAGGATAATGGAGGAAAATATAAATATATTGAATTTGAAGCACTCTACAGCTAAAAAGACATCAAAACATAATTTATTATGGCATACACTCCTTAAGAAAATAAAGTGGCAAAGCAAATGAACAGAAATTCCATTGAAAGGACAACAACATTGTTAAGAGCTCCAAGCATCGATAGCACTTTCTAGTCAAAAGAAATCAAAACTATTTGTTATATGGTGACTTTGATTTTATTAACTATAGTTTATTTGAAGACATTGATGTAGATATAGAATGGGAAGCCAGTAAATTTTTCTAACCTTTATATATTTGGAGGTATTGTGTACATGATGTAAAATGTCTAAAAACCATAAAATGGATCCAAATTTAGGAAAATGCTTGTTCTTATTATATACTAATAGAAGAAAAGGGTATAATCTATAGGATATTATGGCATAAAAGGTTATAATCAGCATAGATTTCACCTTTGTAAATTATAAGTTACAAAGGGAAGAAGAAGAAAATAACCTTTCACAAAGAGGTTTATAAATTACAATATGAGTGAAAAATGAATTTCAATAAATGGTTTATTATAAAATAGCAATAGAGCTAAATATTTAAAAACCAATTGAGTCTAAACCTCCAGAAGTTTATATATAAGATCACATGAAAACATTGTTAAAATTGGTATAGAGATTATATAATGAAGTTAATATAGAATATTTTCTTTTAATAAAGGATGAGGAGTCTTCAACACTCCAAAAAGCATTAGATAATTCAAACGCCTCTCAATTAGTGGAAGTAATAAAATAGGAACTTCAAAATCTTTATAAAATCAAAACTCGGGAACTCTTTTAATTGCCATACAGAAGGAAGCCAAATTAGTAAATAGGGGTTTTACAAATCAATTGAAATGGTGATGATAAAGTAAAGAGATATCATATAAGATTGATAGTGTAAATATGTGCTCAAAAATAAGATATCAATTTTAACAAAAAATTTTCATCTAGTTTGATTTACTATAGTTAGAGAAGTCTTAACAATATCTGTGATACTTGGCTTAGTTTTAGAATAGTAAAATGTAAAAACCTACTTTTCTTAAAGGAGATATTAAATAAGAATTTTATATGCATCATTAAAAATTTTTGAAGAAAAAAGGAAATATAATTTGTAGGTTGAGCAGAAATCTCTAAGGTATTAAATAAGTTCCTAGGTATTGGTACAAGAGATTTGATTCCTTTATTATGTGATTTAAATGAAACAAACTCAATGCAGATCCTTATACATATTTTAGGAGGTTTGTTAATATTGATTAAATTATCTTATCTTTGTACATAGATGACATACTAGTTATAGGCCACAACAAAGTTCATCTTAAATAATTAAGGACATAATTAGCTAGGAAATTTAATATGAAGGACTTGGGACCAAAAACAAGATTCTAGGGTTACTAATTCACTAAGAAAGAGATATGGGAATATTTGGATTTCTTATAAAATTATTTGAAGAAGAATTCAAGATATTTTAACATGAAAAACTTTTACCCCTATTCCTATTCATTTCAAGTTATTCTCTATTACAAACCCTAATAATGAAAATGAAAAGATGGAGATGTTTCAATTATTATTGCATCACTAGTGGGAAGTTTGATGTTCAACATTATTTGTTTAAGACTATACATTATAGAAGTGTTGGTTAATTTATGGCAAGTCTTAGTAAAGAGCATTGGAACTACATAAAGAAGATTTTTAAGATACACTGAAGGGACCTTCAATGTTACATTACAATATGAAGGATTAGATTATATTATCAATGGATATGTTAACTTTGATTATGTATGTAGTATTGATGAAATTCAATCCATAAAAATAAGTGAAATATGTAGTCATTACATAAGAAAGTAAAAAAATTAGTATGGTTAAGTTCAGTATTGGAATAATTCATGAATAAGTAAGAGAAGTTTTCCTTAGTTTGTGATAACAAAAATGCCTTATATCAAGCGAGGAATATGACCTTTCATTCAAAATCAAGCACATATGAGTTTAATTTCACTTAATTCATGAGAAATAGTAGGAATGAATTATGGTTATGGAAAATAATTCATACTGAAGAAAAATATGATATATTTTATGAAAATGGTAGTTAATGTTTACATGTTCATTTGATATTGATCCTTTTCAGTTTGATGGAAATGTAAGCAACATGGTAAGGACAAAATAGAAATAATGTGTGAAGATTAATTGATTCTTAATCAAATATTTAATTAGGATATTGATGCAATCAAATTGATTAGAATCATATATTTGAATTTTAATAAAAGGAAATAAATCATAACAATAAGTTTTATATGGTGATTAAGGGAAGAAGGTATATGGTGGAGACATATACAAGGTGGCTTAACTAGAATTAATTTTAATTTTAAAAATTGAGATGAACGACTATAGATATTTGGTTCAATTAAATAGCCATGAAACTTTTTGTTTCAAGCATCTAAGAGTTGTGAGCTTATAATAAATCACATATTATTTGTGACATATAGTAAGTGAGTGATAAAATAGAAAGTTTAAATGAAATTCCTATTTTCACTTTTAGTTCTTCAATTATTATAATATTATTAAGTTGGGATATTAGTCTATGAAGTCTGATTTTCCTAATAGAAATAAGTAGCTAAAAATATTTGGATGTAACTATTTCAATTAAGAGAAAGCCATAAAATAGTAACTAAGAACACTTTTATTTCAATTAAGGTAAAAATAAATATTAAAATTAGGTTAATGACTTCTAATTAAAGAGAATAAATGTGTCCATTGTCTACGCATATCCATAACCCAAAAAGTTAAAAAGGAAAACAAGAAAACGATGACCAATAAAAAATTTTCCTTTAAAAAGAAAATACAGTGGCATTTCTAAGATGTTACTGAGGAGAAATAGCTTTAAAAGCACTTTTTAGGTCTTTTACTTCTTCTTCCTTCATTCATTTTGGTTCTTAATTATGAAAAAATATTCTTACAAATGATAATGAAAGAAAACAATTTTTTGATAAATTACGATATATATATATCTCCCTTTTATATCTTTGGCCGCAACCTTTCTCTCTCTAAAAAATCTCATAAATTCTCTTTCTTTTTATTTATTTGCTTATTATATGAATTCATATTATAAAAGGAACCAAATAGCAAGATGCATTTTATTTTATTTTCTTCTATCTTACATTATAAAATTTTTAGGAATGTTTTCTTTTTCACTTTTACATATAAGTTCATTAAATGAAAAGAGAAGGGATCACTTTTGTCTTAATGAAGAAAGCATTAACAATAGTCGATCAAAAGAGAAATTGAAACAAAATAAAAAAGCAAAGATAAATTTACGTTATATAAATTGAGAATTAGTTTTTTGTGAAGCTTCAATTTCAATTCATTAGTTTATTTAGATAGAGAGCGCGACAGATGTTATTAAAGAAATGTCTAGTTTGAATATGTATGTCTAAGGATAAAGGAAGATTAAATTTTCATTATATTAGAACTATGAAAAAAAATTTCAAACTAAAAGAATATGGAAGCTTTATATAAACCATATATCATTATAGGTTGAATATGTACACATTCATGTTTAAATGGAACTAACTTCTAGTAGGTGAAACCTAAGGTTAAAACCTTTTAGGCTCTTAAGTAGATTTTAAGTCTAAAAGACATCCTTTATAATGAATGAAGAGAATATAGAAATAGACGGAAAAAAATCATTTTACCTTATAGAGTCGTCTTCTTCAAAGCCTAAACCCTAGAGTCATCCTTTGATTTCACGACCACCATGGCCGGTGAACCTCCTGGGTGGTCCATACTGGACCTCCCCGATCATTTGCTAGTTTTTTCCAAAAGCCAAATACATCTTTTGAGCCAAAATTCAATCTTATTAAGCAAGTTAAATTCGTCAATGGAGTTTCTGTTCTTGAATATGAATTAGATGAATTTCAACAAATGATTGCCCCACACAAATTGAGCCTCGTAGGGAAGTTCTCTTATGGGCGTCCTAAGATGGAGGAGGTACATAAGGAATTTGGAAAACTAGGTTTTCATGGAACCTACACCATTAGATTGATGTACCCTCGTCATATTTACATCCGATTTTAGCTAGAGGAGGATTATCAACGGTGCTGGATTAAAACTTTCTGGAATATTGTGGGATTTCCAATGAGAATTCTGAAATGGAAGCCAGGTTTTAAATTTGAAGAGGATCCTCTGATAGTTCCTATTTGGGTATCTCTTTTTGATTTACCCATGGAATTTATAATTCCTAAAGTGATTTTCTCAATGGCCACGGCCATAGGGAAACCTTTGACGGTTGACACACCCACACTCAATCTCACACGGCCCTCGGTGGCTCGTTTTTGTGTTGAAGTTGATCTCACAAGAGAATTGCCCAAATCAGTCAAGGCAGGTATAAGGGGTAAAAAGCACAAGCAAGTATTTACGTATGAACATGTTCCATCATACTGTTTTAAGTGTCACAAAATAGGTCATAAGGAAGTGGATTGTAGGAAGGGTAAGCCTCCCCAATCGTTGAATAAGGAAGCGTCTAGCCAAGGACAAGCTGTTTAAAATAATAAGGAAAGAGGTCTCAAGCTACAGCCCTTAAAGGTGAAGTGGAAGCAGCAATCGGTTTTTAATCACGGCGACGGTGGGCAGCCAAATTTGGGAGACCTATAAGTTTCTTCCTCGGGACTTAGTGGCAAGGAGCAGGTGGCAACTCTTATTGACGTCCCAACAAAAAAACCTGATGTGGATATGATGGATAACTTAGCAAATAATGCCCCCAATTCCATTGTTGCTGAGGACATGCGTGCATGTAACATTATTAACACACTAGGCATGGAAACTCCAACTCTAGTGCTGGTTTCGACAACTGACCAGGTAGATTTGATGTCTCACAAGGTCCCAGAAGTAGTGGTAGAAGGCATGGAAAAACTGGAAGCCATGGCACCTTTGGCAACTCCTCACTCTCAACCGACGGGTAAGAAGCTGTCTCAATGCGAAGCTACTCTGCGTACTGCAGTTTCAGCTCCTTCAGCGGTGTCCCTTGTGCCCCTCCATTGACGTAATGACTCTCCGTAAGGTTCATAGCTTGAAAATCAATTTGCGGTACTTCAAAATCCAGCAACTTTGAATATAGACAATACAGAATGTTTTGAGGTACAATTGGATGTCGCAAGACCAAGCACTGGAACAAAGGATTTTTCTCATGATGATGCTTTGCTGGGGTTGTCTTCTAATCCTGAGGCTTTCAGGCATGACATGGAGGAAGGAATTACTTGGTCTAAGGGTGACAGTGATGAGGTATGGCTCACGGGGTCTAGTGCAAAGCAACGTAAATGTGGGCAGAAATCAAACGCTGAAAGATTGCAGGCGCAGGAGGGGTTGTCTCTTAGGCGCTCTTCCAGGTTACACTAAAATTTCTCTATCCTTTAATGATTAATCAATTAATCTGGAATATTAGGGGCATTGCAAATGAAGCTTCACGATGACGTCTAAAGAACCTAATTAGGGCTCACTCAATAACTTTTTTGGTTATTTTGGAACCCATGTTAGGGAGTAATAATCTAGATAGTATAAGGAGGGATTTAAATTTTGATGTATGCTTCAGGTCTTATTCGGATAAGATTTGGATTTTTTTGTAAAAGTGACCATAATGTGGTTTTATTAGAAGAAATGGAACAGGTTACACATATGCAGGTGAACCATCCTATTACAGATAAAAGTTTTCTTATCTCTGCGATCTACGCCAAAAGTACAAGGGTGGGATGATGCTCTTTGTGGAATAACATTTCGCGGTTTCAGGAACTACACCAGGGGCTTCCTTGGATGGTTGGAGGTGATTTTAATGTTATCCGAAACTTGGAGGAATACTCTAGCAGTTCGGTTGAGGACAGGGGGCAATGGAAGACTTCAATGATTGGATTGATTCTTGTGCTCTTTTTGAGCTACAGACTATTGGCGATGTGTTCACTTAGGGAGGCACACGAAGCACTGGCTGGGTGAGTAAGAAGTTGGATAGAATACTTTTCTCGCAGGAGTGGGTTGACCTCTTCTCTGAATCTTCTATTCAACACCTAAATAAAACTACTTCGGATCACTGTGCTCTCTTGCATCAATTCAGTCCTTTTGTTGATAGTAGACCAAAGGTTTTTCGTTTTCAAAATATGTGGTTTCGAAGACCAGAGGTGATGGAAGTGATTAAAAATTCCTGGGATCAACCTATTCAAGGTTATGGCATGCTTGTATTTTCTTTAAAATTGCGTCGTTTGAAGGGGGTGTTGAAGGCTTGGAACAAGGAGCATTTTGGTGATGTTTTTGCAAATTTTAAGGAAGCGGAAGAGAGGGTTCGACAGCTTAAAATTCAATATGATACTTTACCTACTATTGTTCACTAAGAGGATCTTCATAAGGCAAGGGCTATTTTGCTACAAAAACTCAAGGAGCGTGATGATTATTGGAGGCAAAAAATGAAGCTAAAGTGGCTTAAGGAGGGTGATGCTAACACGGCTTTTTTCTATGCTTCTTTAACGGAAAAAAGGTCTCGTTTGTGTATTCAGAAAATTCAGTTTGACAATGGAACCTAGTTGTCTAGGAGAGAGGTGATAGAAGTGGAGGCTGTACGGTTCTTTGAAACTTTGTTAAAGCAGGAAACAGTGACAGCTAATAGGCATACGCAAGAGGTCTTCCTTCAACACATCCCATCTTTGCTCACGGAAGAGGATAGAGCTCGATTGTTGAGGAGTGTGGAGTTGGAGGAGATTCATCGAGCTGTGTTTGACTTGGATCCTTCAAGCGCATCGGACTCGGATGGTTTTGGAGGTGAATTTTTCAGACGGTGTTGGGACATAATTTGCTTGGATTTATTAGGGGCATGCCAAGAGTTCATGTTGGGGATACCGATCCCAAGGGCAATAGCTAGTACTCTCATAACCTTAATACCGAAAAAGGCTTCATATACTACTTTTTTTGATTTTAGGCCGATCAGCCTTTGCAATTTTATTAAAAAGTTCTTCTCTAAGATCTTGACTGGGAGAATAAAAGGGGTTCTCCATAAGTTGATCTCTAAGGAGCAATCTGCATTTTTATTAGGGCGTGACATTACTGACAATATCTTGCTCACTCAGGACCTCTGTCAATTTTTGAAATATAAAGTGGCAGGTGGCAATATTGTATTAAAGCTTCACATGATGAAGGCTTTTGATAGGGTTTCTTGGGAATTTTTGGAGAGGTTGTTGGAGACTTTCGGGTTCCCTAGCTTATTCGTTCGTTTGATAATGAATAATTTGCAAAGTTCTTGGTTCTCAATCCTCGTCAATGGTTCTCCTACAAGTTTCTTTCAGGCTTCGAGGGGAATTAAGCAAGGGGGTCCAATCTTTCCATATTTATTTATATTAGTCTCGGAGGTTGAAACATTTAATGGAAGAAGGTTTGGTAGCGCGTTATGGTACTCCAACGGGTTCCCTACCTGTTTCTAATTTGTGTTTTGCAGATGATTTAATGATTTTCACGCGAGGGCTGAGACGATCACTACAGCACCTAAATGATTTTTTCACAAGCTATGAGGAGGCTATTGGGCAAAAAATTAATCGGCACAAAAGTATCTTTCTTATTACGGAAGATTGTAAGCCTTGTATAGTGAGGAATATTGTAGACATCCTTGGAATGCAAAGAAGCGCTTTTCCTTTTACTTATCTTGGTAGCCACAGTTTTTTGGGCAAAAAAAGATGGCTTTTTTCCAATTTCTACTTGATACATTGGACAGGAGATTGGGGAATTGGAAGAATAAATTATTGTCGCAGGGAGAGAGGCTACTACTCATTAAACGCGTCCTCTCCTCCATACCATTGCATATGTGGGCAGCTATTGATCCTCCGAAGTCAGTGATTAGGGCTATTGAAGCTAAATGCCAAAAGTTCTTATGGGGTAGTTTCGACGGTGAACAAAGATGGCATTGGAGGTCTTGGGCTAATGTTTCTAAAAAAGTTGAAGAAAATGGCCTCGGTCTCTGGAAATTTGATGAGTAGTAGTCGCTCTCCCTGCGACAATAATGCATATGTGGGTTACTTTTCCTTACGTATGCTCACTTTAAAAATCAATTTTATCGTCCCAAGTTAAGGCTTTAAGTGCCTTCTTTTCCTTATTATCCGTCTAATAGTTCTTATCATTAGTTCACTCTTTTCATTGTCTTTAAGGTAAGAAAATTAGGACTTTATATGAATGAGTTTCCTACATGCAAAGAAAATGATGTTAGTTTATTTGCATTTTTGTTATCAACTTTACCCTCCTTAAAGTCCTTTCCTTTGGAGAACTTCTTTCACCTTAGAAACTTTTTAGTCCTCTAATCATAAGAGTTATGTCCACCATATCACTTTTTCTTAAGGACGAGTCTTCCTCTTTACTTGGATCCTCCTTTCAACGTTGGATGCTAAGTTGTCCCTTTTAGGAGTCGTTTCATCTTGTTCTAGTTCCTTAAGTCTCATTTCATTGGTGAGAAGAGATCTAATGAGCTTACTAATAGAATATTTAATTCTTTTACTTTTTGAATAGCCCTCACCTTGGTTTCCAAGTATTTGAAATAGATTTAAAGAATTTTCTCACTTAGTATATGTTTTTCCCAGGGCTTTAAAAGCATTGATAATATTAATAAATTGATTGAAGGTACATTTTATCCTTTAATATTTACAT
Organism: Erythroxylum flavicans; assembly: GCA_027576715.1. NCBI lineage: Eukaryota > Viridiplantae > Streptophyta > Magnoliopsida > Malpighiales > Erythroxylaceae > Erythroxylum > Erythroxylum flavicans. The sequence goes on from JANZXP010000006.1 coordinate 24,741,167, forward strand.
CAAATTTTAATTTAAATAATAACAATTGGGAGTGTTAGAAAAAGATCTCTAATATAGCTATGTCAAAGTTCTTTGGGATTTTCTAAAACTCCCAAATGTAAAAAGGAACTTAAAATTATCAATACTAAACCCATATTTGTCGGAATCTTTAACTATATCAAAATTCCATCAAATATATATCAAAGTTCAATTAGTTAAGTACCATGTCATCACTAATGTAGCTTTTTAATTAATTTCTTTTACCTTTTATTAGAGACACAAATGCTATGTGGAATGACATGATATTAATGGGCCCTACCCTTGGAATAAATCTTTTTCTCCTTTCTTATCTCTTATGCTTCTCTATGATATTTTTACCGTGGTGATGCCAACTACAAAGCTTGTTGATACTGCCACCACCAATTCCATCAGCATTAGACATTCTTATTAGGTCTTCATCATAGTATTGATGATCACCACCATTCGTAGAATAATCAACGAATTAGAAAAGCCTTAACTCATAAAGGAGTTTAAGTTTCTAAATAATTATTTAATGAACACTCACATTTAGGCCATCAAATGACATGATCTCCGCTTCATCCAATCTAAAGAATTCAAAAGCTTTTTTTCACTATCCACCATAATCATTGAAAAATCCAACAATAAAATTCTATCAAAATCCCAAATAAAAAAAGAAAATGATCTATTATTGAAATTTTCCTATAATTAAGACGTAAACCTTTTCAACATGAAATCTTTAGAAACCATTTGATGAACTTACGATCAACAAGGCTATCGATAACTACCAAATCATAAATTTTATCATCATCATTAGAAGTTGAGACCCTTATATCATCAATCATCTCAAACCATTGTGGCATCAATGCTACGTTATTTTTAAATATACCTAACATAACTTTTTTTTTAAAACTCAAATCTTTGGAATAAATTATCAACAAAACTTTTATTCAATGAAAGAGGAGTTACTCTCTTGACTTTTAAGCTAAGCTTTTCTTAAGTACTATTACACTATGTAAAGTCAAGAAATGTAATGGAGTATAGTAAAAGTAATGCTCACCTATCTCTTTCAATCTAGGATGTCCTCTCACTCTCTCTCATAATCAAATATTTACTTTTTCTCTTTAAAGAATTTTTGGACATATGCTTTCTTATATATATGCTTATAAATATATGCAATTTCATTCCTTCATAGCGTTTAGATTATGAAATCCACTTTAGTGCATCACCATGTTAGAAATCTCATATAGAAGAAGAAGAGAGAAGAAAGGAAAAAAGAGCCTAGATGTGAGGCCATCAATACCAAATGGTTTCCACTTAGCATTAGTGGGTTCTATAAAAGTTGAAATTTTGATTATAAAAACCATTTTATGATTTATAGATCCCATAAAAAGTGAAAATTTAATAAAATTTTCATGTCAATGATGACATGACACTTAATAGGTTTAAGGGTTCCGTTAGTTGAAGGTCTAATGAAGATAATTTTAAAATGATTTATTTTTCAAAGCCTCCAAATATTAGGGTCTAAAAAAATTTAGTGCAAATGTTAAAGACTAAAACATACCTTAGCATATATGCCAAAAACTCTTTCATCATGTTTTATTCAAAGCAATTCATATTGGTGTATTAAGTATGCTTAATTTGCTCTGTTTAACTTAATTTATGCCCTCATATATGAGTTTTATATGTTCCAAATTTTAGGACTTATTTCATATAAGGACACACTTTATCAAATTTATTTCTTCTTTATGTACAAAATAAGATATGATATCATTATCATTCAAGGAAATAGGTTTCTTGTCTTGATTATCTCATTTTTTTCCTTTAATTTGAGAAATTTTCTATCATTTATGATTTTATCCATTAGAAATAATTTTCACAAGTCAATACTTTAGCCATTAATAAAGAGCTTCATTATAGTTTTCCAATAATAATAATCACTTCTATCAAAAAAGGGAGCTCTACTAATATTTTGACCTTTTGGCTAGATGAAGTTATTGATGCACTTAGATACGTCATGAATATCTTTTCTGAAAATGTAATTAGAATTTAATAAAGGGGACCCACTCTGATACTATTTGTTAGTCCTCAATGGTCCAAGAAGAGAGTTAATTAGGCTTTGGTGAATTTAAAAATCCTTTTTGAACTTAAAAATGCAACTTGATCAAGTTTAAATTGAGTAATGATATGAAATAAAAATTTAGTTAAGTCTATTCAAGCAAACAAAAATAATGTAAAGAGTGTAGAGAAGAGAAATTGCACATTAATTTGTAACGGTTTAACAAATAATCCTTACTATTTCCACTATACAAGACTTACTTAGAATTCCACTAAAATCTTATTTTTAACTAGGTAAGTTGAAAGCTCATTATAATAATCGTTATTTGTCTCAAGTAAAGAGCAACTCTTTTATAATTTTTCTTTAAGGAAAAGAGTAACAATAAGCCTTCTTGAATAAACCAAAGATAACAAAATATCCCCTAAATGAACTTTACAACTTAAAGAATCATTATTTGCTTACTTCCATACTCTAACGCTCATAATTACTATGAAATGAGATTTTGATAATTAAGAATTTTAAAATTATTTAAAACTCTTTCATATATTCTTATAATATATGAATTTTATAAAAAAATCAAAAAATTGAATACCTAAGTATTTATAGCCATAGTAGCTCAAAAATGTTTTTAGATAGAAAAACTAGTCATTACACTGGTCGACCATTCTACCATATTAGTTGGTTAATATATCAACCGATGTTAATGCAAATTTATGGTATATAAAATTGCTGATAGAAAAACTGGTGGTTACATTGGTCGACCATTATATCATATTACTTGGTCAATATATCGACTGATGATGATGCAAATTTATGGTATATAAAATTGCTACCTTTTAAACTATATTGGTCTCCCACTCAAAGATATTATTCGATCAATTTGATATATATTCGACCAATATATTGCATTAGTTGACTCACATATCAACCAATGCAACTTAACAAACTCACGATATATGACAATATATGTCTCAATTCACATTGGTTAGCCACACTCTACACACACAAAAGAACCAACATAATTTTGTTAGTTAGTGTACCTAAAAATATATTTATAAAGATTTATCAAGTTTTTCAAAAATTATCAAACTCATTATATTAATAAATTTTTTACTTAAACACTTCTTAAACTATTTTCCAAAGAAATCTTAAAGATCAAGAAGTTTTTTTTTGAATAAAAACCTTAATTCCCCTTAACAATTTAACATATTTATGCATTAATTTGAAAATATGATATGTTTATGCATTAAAAGCCCTTAAAGCATTAAAGTAGTTTAAAGCACTAAAGTAGTCAAGTTGGGGATAAAATAAAATTGAATTTTGTATTTAGTATATGTTTTATGCCTGGATCTTTCTTGTTCTTGGTTTTATTCATCACGTTAATGGATTTGATGTTTATAAAGCTTTGATTTCCAACTTTTCTTTATGGTCTCCATAAAGTGTCTCTTGACTTCATTAATGCATCAGTTTTAATAGTCTTCATATCTATAACTTTTGAGGAATCAAAAAATAAATCATTAGTTGTAATTATGTTTTATTATTATCAAAATATGGATTAGAAACTCCCTTATTTTAACAAAATAGTTATAAAAAATGAGAAGAAAAATAAACTTGTATTATCTAGAACATGTTAGTGACCATCATGTTTAGAAGCACTTTTAACTATTCTAAAGAAGATCATTCCATACTTGTTTTAAACCTTCTAATTACTACGTATATTTAGCTTTATTCAATGCTTTCAATATCCTAGATTACAGAGATTTTATTAAGGTAACAAATTAGGCTCAATATTTAGTTCATATGCATAATTTAGCTCATCAATATGCTCAATTTAAGGACTATAGAGGACCTTAGACATCCAATGGATGTGTTTTTTAACATCTTCATTATATAGCTCTTAAAGAGGCTCCAAAGGAAGTAGTGAAGAAGGTTCAAAACAATGTAAGATTATTTGTGTTTGAAATTGGGACTAAAGAAATACCTTCTTAAGATGTTGTGAATGTTAGTAATCAACTTAAAGAGTTAGGATTACAATTGTTAAATAATCCAAGGTTACATAATCAAGTGAAATCATTTGGCACTCAAAGAAAATGAACAAAAAAAGCCAAAGTATGAAATTAACACATCCAGACATTATCAGGAGGTGAAAAAAGATTGACAAAATAATAAGTAATCTAAAGCTAAAGTGTGGAAAAATGGCACAATATGAAGTCAACAGGCTAAGCTCGACTTGACAAGGCTTCAAACCAAGATTATTTTATCTTTTAAAAAATTGAGCTTTATATCAAACTTAGACTCAGGCTCAACTTTTAAGTTTTCTGTACGATCCAGCCGTACATATTTTCTTCAAAACAAAATCATTTTATTCCTTAATGATGGGTAAAAATTATAAATAAATAATGCATGTGTTGCCATCTCCACCTTTACTTAGGTATTTTATTTCCTTCAACTCATTTGTCATGTTGAGCCCCGTTTCCGGAACCCAACTCTTAATCAGAATACATATATCATAACCCAACATTTAATCGGAAATATCATAATACTCTCCGATCTTTACTTCATCATACTATTTAATACATTAATTACAACTAATTCTCATCAATCACATTTCAATACCCTCAAACAAAGGGTTGTACAAAGCTATAATGGCCTTTCAAGCCACATTACAACAAAATCTGAAATCTCAATACACAAAGGTTACATGAACTACAAAGTCTTAAAAGTGATTAAAGCCTTGTGTCCTCCAAAAATTATCTCAAATTACAACCTAAGCAAGCTTGGAATGATGCCTTGACTCTCTTTCACTTCATCTCCTACTCATCACCTGAAGGTGGGGACAGGAAGGGGGTGAGCCTAAAAGCTCATGGGTAACAAGCTTATAACCGAGAAATAAGCAAAAACCTTGTAATCATTTTACTTGACAAAATTTACAATATTTCAAATTATGTCTGCATTCATCATGTCAAACATATCAAAATGCAATGCATAACTTATGGCTCGAGAGTTCCATGGAACGAAACGGCGAATTCAAAGTTTACACCGTGAAACGAAGCAAGTCTAATTTCTCAGGATCTAGTGGCCACAAGCGGGCAGCCGGGAGAAGGCTATTGGTCGACGTGCACGTGACTAATGAAACGGATTTCTCTCTTACCCACACAAAAGCACATATTCATGCTCAAATCAATCATTATTTCATATTCTCATGCTTGTTATGCTTTTTCAAATGTACATAATGCCATGACAAACATAAAATGTTTCGATGCATGT
>JANZXP010000006.1:24763421-24779663 GCA_027576715.1 Erythroxylum flavicans
GATGTGGGAATTGGTGCCCGGTCCTCCTAATGTGAATGTTATTCGTTCTATATGGATCTTTCAACATAAAAAGAAATATGACTGTTCTTTTGAGAGGCACAAAGCCCGTCTTGTTGGTGATGGCAGGTCTCAACAGGTTGGTGTGGATTGTCCTGAAACTTTCAGCCCAGTAGTGAACCCAGCGACCATTTAAACAGTCCTCAATATTGCTCTGTCCAAATCATGGCCCATTCATCAGTTGGATGTTAAAAATACATTCTTACATGGCCAGCTTCATGAAACCATTTACATGCATCAACCTATGGATTCAGGGATCAAGAACATCCAGATTATGTATGCTTGTTAAAGAAATCCTTATATGGGCTTAAACAGGCACCCCGTGGTTGGTATCAACGGCTTATTGACTTTATCTCCACTCTCGGCTTTACTCATAGCAAATCTGATCATTTGTTTATCAAAAAAGAACTCACTCATCATACATTCTTTTATATGTGGATGATATTATTCTCACTGCATCATCTGACACTCTTCGTCGGTCCATTATGTCACTGTTTGAATCTGAATTTGCTATGAAAGATTTGGGCCCATTGAGTTATTTTCTAGGAATTGTAGTTACTAGACATATTGGTGGATTATTTCTTTCTCAAATGAAATATGCTGAAGAAATAATTGATTATGCAGGCATGGCGTCTTGTAAACCTGCCCCAACACCAGTTGACATAAAGGGTAAACTAAGTGCCTCTTTCGACTCTCCAACGAGGATCCTATGCATTATCGCAGTTTAGTTGGAGCATTACAATATCTTACTTTAACGAGGCCAGACATTTCTTATGCTGTACAATAGGTTTGTTTGCATATGCATGATCCTAAGAATGAACACATGAATGCCCTTAAAAGAATTCTGCGATACATTCAAGGCACTCTTACTTATGGCTTACATCTTTACAAATCTTTTGTCTCTGGTCTCGTTTTTTACACTGATACTGATTGGTGACAACTTAATATCTTGGTCCTCTAAGAGGCAACCCACCTTATCTCGGTCTAGCGCTGAAGTTGAGTATAGAGGGGTTGCTAATGTTGTCTCCAAGTCATGTTGGATTCGAAACCTTCTGTTAGAACTACATTGTCCGATACAAAAGGCTACACTGGTTTATTGTGACAATGTTAGTGCCATATATCTATCTGGTAACCCTGTACAACATCAGCGTACTAAACATATCGAGATGGATATACATTTTATACGCGAGAAAGTAGCACGTGGTCAGGTTCGTGTTCTCCATGTACCATCCCGTTATCAGATTGCTGATATCTTCACTAAAGGGCTTCCACGCATACTCTTTGATGATTTTCGGAATAGTCTCAGCATACGGGAACCTCCCGCTTCAACTGTGTGGGTGTGTAAAACTAAGTAAAAGTCAAATGTCTATCTTTGTATATATTTAGCTATTATTGCCATGTATATTCTTAGGAAGCAATTTACTGATCTCAACCTAAAATACAGTCTAATATCATGCCTAGTATCATGCTGTAACGTATGTTGTAACGATGTATAAAGTTGACTCAATGAATGAGAGAAACGGGGGGGAAAACATGACCTCAATTCTTACAGGTACTATGGTCCATAAAAACTATACTCGACTGAGATGGCAAGATCATTGGTCGTCTTAACCACGAATTTGAGTGTGGAATGTATGAGAAAAGTGACTGTCCATGCAAAAGGCTCCACCGTGAACGTAGACTAAGAGAGGGAGTTTATAGCCTAAAATGGTGTTTTCTCAAACTCACATAAGCTGCCTCTCGTCTTCTTCCTTGGGCGCTGTCTTTCTCAGCCCTTTTTAACTTAATTTCCACAAAAATACCTAAACGTTTTACCAAATGAAAATTTCGTTTTCATTTCATGAACTTTTAAACAATCCGTATTTATCTATGAACAACCCAAAAAAATACTTATCCATTCCAGAAAATGAAAAGATAGCATCGCAGAAACAATCAGTATTCAACATAGCATATTGAGAATGCGATTCATTTATGAAATCAAACAAAACAACACAGTCTCTGATACCAAATGTAAATACTTTCATGGATCGATGCACAACATATAAAGACAAACCTGACTCCATATTGTTTGATGTTCTTGATACTTTTTATTCCTTCTCTTCCTTTATTTCTTCTGTGATTTTTTTTCTTCAATGGTTCAGAAAACAATACCCTTCTTTTTCTTATGAAACATTGTTCTTCCTTTTCTTTTCAGAAAAATGTCGTATATCCTCTTAACGTTACAGAAACATATGAGATAGTTATATATATATATATATATAGATATGTTTCTATTGGTAGATGGGTTGTTTAAAGGAGAGAGAGAAAGGGTCTTGGACCCATTTGAGCCCAACTCTGTGAGGCCCAATAACCATGATCTTCGGCTCTTTCCATTAGACTCAAATCCATAAGTTACATGGGCCACTAATTAATTATTAAAATTAATCTAACACAATTTACTGAACTTTAAAATTATCTCAAATGCAAAAAGTTGTCATCTACTTCTTCATCGTCCTCCTGTAAATGCAAAAACAAACTATTACAAAAAACTAAATAGGGATTAACAAAAGTTGTCTTCTTTATTGTTCTTCACTTTATGGTGTTTTTAATGATCATATATCCAAATCAAAAGTCTTTCCTTTCTTATCAAGCTTAGCTTGTATTATTGGAGTCATGACAGTAGTGGGTAATCTTGACTGGAGAAGTGGGAAAGATGAGGAAGCTGAATGGGGAGAGGATAAAGCTATTATGCCATGAGCAATGTTATTAGGAGTATTCACCAAAGATGAGGATGAATCATTCGATATAGGATATTTTGTATTTATGTCGACCAACCTAAACCTCTTTCTCACATTTTTGCCATGCATGGACAACATGAACTAAATTTTGGATATTGAAACGTCATAAAATCTTCTTCAAGTAGTCTTCTTTTTGGAAAAAATAAATATTTTTTTGTTTCGAAATAATGAAATTCTTTTTCCACCTATATTATAGTCTCTAAACTTGTGAAGTGTTATTGTCTTCTTTTTGTCTGTGTAATTTATCTTGTACAATGATGATGCCATTACTAACAATAACCTTAGACAGTGGAATCCCATAGATGGTACTTGTTTACTTCATTAACATACTAAAAAATAAGGAGGTTGGAATAATCTGCTGACTTCCTACTTCACATTTTAATTGTCATCTTCAACTTAGTGCCTGTTCGGTTGAGTTTTTGGAGGGTGAATAAGCATTTCTTTTCACCGCAAAAGCTTTTTTAAGAAAAATAAGTATTTGGCTATAAAATAAAAGAGCACTTTTTTAGTAGTTATAGCTTTTTTGGCAACTAAAATACAGTTTTTTAAGAAGCTCAAATTTGGAGCTTCTAAAAAAAGTACTTTTTCAAATAGATTTTTCATATCAATTAATGAGCCTATTTTTTAGTCCCTTTTACCCTTATGTTTTACACCTAATTCCCACAATACCCACGAACAAATCTTCACATTTATTTTGGGATTTATATAATATTATTTGACTTTTTTATATGTTTTAATTTTTATTTTTGATATTAGTTTTACTTATATTATAATCCATACAAAAGATTTGGTTAGATATATTTTTCATTTATGTTTCATATGGTTTAAAATTATATAATAATTAATATATTGTGCTTTGCATATTATTTAATATATTTTAAATAATTTTTATATGCATAAATAATTTTTATTACAAAATAAAATATAGTTAAAATTAAAAGTGTCTTTTATTTTTATGTTACTAAACAGTTTATTGTATAAAATTCTTTTTAAAAAGTTCTTTTTTAAATAACAACTAAACCGTTAACTAATTTCTTAAAAAAGCTCTACTAATATAAGCTCTTCAAAACAAACTTACTAGCATTTTAGTGCAAACGTTATGAGATCGCCCCCGTGTTTATGTTCATGCACCTTTCAATTCTCTGAAGTTAATGGCACATAACTATATTTTGGTATCCTTTAAATAACTAAATTAGAGCTTTCATGAAATGTTACGAACCAGCTTGAACGGGCCCAATAGTTTGAAGTAGAGCATGAATTTATGTCGTGATACATTGGTCGCAATAACTATTAGATTTTTGCCTGAACCCAAATGCAAAGTTTATTGACTAATTACATGCATTGCTCACGGAAGCACATCCATTTCCCCTGTCCGTAACTAGCAAACGTTTCCTCCCATTCACAAGTCTCCATACATTTAGACGCACCAAGTCTATTTGCTCAAAGCAAGAGAAGATGCTCAACAGTGCAAAAGCTTCATAAACCCTTGGAACCAGGGAGGTCAATCCACTGCAGTTGGATTTCCACTTCACCACACTCCACATTTCTGAGTCTCAGGCAGAGATCTTGAGTAATCTTGCTTTCACTGCAAACAATACAGCTCTCCTCAGACAAACAGTTTTGTCTGCTAGGTAGTACTCTTGTCACTATGGTGCCAGTTGGGAGGCCTGCCAATCTCATCCTTAAGGCCTCTATAAATGGCTTTATGTCGAACTCTGCATCTCCCATTTTGTCATCTTTGCTAAATGTGTCATGATCATATACAGTCTGGATTGACACAAAAGAATAGTGAATGACAATGTCAGGAAACCGCTTGATGTTGCTCCCGGAAAAATGGTCATCATTTTTCAAGAAAATATGAGGTTGGGATCAGATAATATATTTAAGGAAGTTTCAGTCAAGGCATTTTATGCCATAAACCTTAAATATAGGAGCTCTCAACAATAATACTTCTATTGCTTGCATTGAAAAGTTCAACAAGGCAACTGTCAAAAAGGGCTGAAAGAACTTGTGCGCAAGCTAAAATATTTGGATAGCAAAACCTGAAGTAGTGGCTAGATGCAACCTAAATATAAAATTGATATTGAAGTACAAATCTTAACCTCATCAAATACTGAAACTCTGACTACAATCTACACAATCCTACTTCTTTAGCTGATGGAAGAGTAACGACATAATGCTATGTATGTTACACTGCACAAACCACAAACTCCTACATTCGCACCTATACTCTATGAAGAAGATTTTTGAATCTGGCATAGAAAAATCAAATTTGCATAAATGCGTGGTTGACCATGAACCAACTCAACAAAATCTCGTTATCAGTTTGAAATTAGAAATCCTTGACATGGATAAAATTATGTATTTCAGTTGCTTTCAGCTCTAGATTAAGCATTTAAGTTTCTAACAAGCTTATTTTAGAAAAAAGAGATGTTTTGCAAAGTAAAATAAGAGATGTTACAATAATTAACTAAATAGGCTTCTTAATGTGTGGCAACACATGCACCCCATTATATTTATTTCTTTTTCTTTCTCCGTTTTCCTCAAGGAGTACTTTGCTTAAGGCAATGTGCTTGTAGGAAGATAAGTCGTGTCGGACGGGTCAACCATCATCTATTATATTCTTATTCTCAAGTTAATCTTGCTTTGGTATAAGCACAAAGATGAATATTTAGAATAATAGTGTTCTCTTTGAAAGATCAGAATTACCTGATTGGCTTAGTTATCTTAATTGTAGGCAACTAAAGATAGAAGTAGATAAGTGAACAAAGAAGAAACAACCCCTTACCAACTTGACGGGAAGATCAGGATCTGTAACAGAGAGTGTTAAGTCTTCATTCCATTCAGGATTAACATCCTTTTTAATTACACGAGTCTTCAACTTCTGCATTAAATTTCCAGACGAATAGTTAAAGGAAATGAACAAAAACAGTTGAAAAAGCCAATAATTTAACGATTTTTGGAACTATGATTCCATATGACTGCCCATTACAATAGGATGAATGTTGTATTGAAAGAAACAAAAGAAGCGTAATAATTGTTAAGCTCTTCATCAACTTGATGACGAGTTAAATCCAACAAAACAAAATTAAGAACTTTGAAATATACTTGAAAAGCTAAATTCCAAAACTAGTTTCTCAAGGAACTAATTCACGAATTGAGCTGTAGGCAGGTCCAAGAAAACTAAGCAAACATGTAGCTTCCTTTCGTACGATTCACATATATGAATCGCAACTATAATACAAAATGGTCAAAATAATTTAATCATCTCCCTAGCACGTGGATTTCCAATATGTCTTAATGAATCACAGCAAAGACAAAACTAGTCGGCTCTGACTCTATGAGAAAAAATGCTTACAATAAAAAAAAAAAAACTGATCTCCCTCCAAGAAAGTAGAAAACTTTATACAGAAACTAAGACCAGTAATTGAAACTGAAGCAGCAATCAACCACAGATCATAAATAGAAACATCATGGCAGAAAAGAAACAGAAACAATAAGACAGAAAAAACAGAGACTAGACCTGTCTGCCCATCTTAACGACGACATAAGGGTCACTGCTACGGACGTCGCGTACGGCGAGGTTAACACCGCGCTTGACACGAATCCTGAGCAGGCCAAGAAGGTTCTCCATCAGAGACGACGATTTTGGTGTTGGCGTTGCTGTTTCCGGTGTGTCCTTCATTTTCAACGCTACCTTCTTGACCTTTTTATACATACCACAAGCATCACCAACAATAAAAAGAGAAGAAAAATCAGAATGACGTTAGCAACTGAGTGAATCGGTACCAGGTAAATCCAGGAGAATAACACCGGGGGCACACTTCTGGACTTGCTCAGGAGGGTCTGAGCAATCAAGTGGCTCAGTTCAATAATTTTGTTACCTATCCTTGCCCTGTCTGTTTGTCAACCAATTCTTAGTTTTTATGGATTTGGGTATTTTGTGCTCTAACTAAGGCTTAAGGTGGGAGCTAAGCTTAGGTAATTGTTTCGCAACACCAAAATAAGAAAAGGATGCAAGAGAGACGTGGGGTTGTGTGATAAAAGGAACGGAAGGTGACCGGGAGATTCGGTAACATGTGAATGGACGAGAAATGAGAATGCTGGGCTGTGGGTTTACGTTGACGTTGACCGTTGAATTTGGCCAAACGGGTGTGGGGCCACGTCCAGGGTGGGCGTGAATGGCGCTTTTGAATGCAGAGGGTGGATGTAGGGACATGTCCAAAACTAATAAATTTTTGGGATTTAGGCAAATTCGATCGTTGACTTAGTCCAACTGGTGCCTCACAATTGAAAAGGTCCACGCTGTTTAGCATTATAAATCAAATTTGGGCTTAGGTGAAATTTCTTGAAGCTTGGCTACAAGTACACTGTACAAACAAACTTAGCCATGTTTTTATGTAAATAAAAAGAATTTACTTTTTTTAAGGTATAAAGGGGCGGAGAAAACCTCAGCAAAATTTTTTTTTTCCTGTAAGCATTTAGTATTATATTAAAATTTAAAAAATTACAAAAGAATTAGTCCTATAATATTATCATATATTATTTTTATGATGGGATACATGATAACTTTAGACAGATTAAGAATAAAGATTTAATTTTGGTTAATTTTGATAAATTAAAAACTATATTTCTTGTTCTTATATAATTAAAACAAATAGAGTTAATATCATAAGATACATGAGATATTACCTCTATTTATTTCAATTATATATTACAACTTCAAAATTGTGGACTCCATAATAATGATAATATATAAAATAAAGAGGATCTTAAAATGAAATATCTATTGATGTCTAAAATTAATGACCATATTTTGTTCAAGACATTGAGTTATTAATGATGTGCAAAATTTTAAAGTTATAGTATTTATGAATTTAATGAATTTAAGCCATTATTGATAAATTTTTTAATTTTTTTATTTGAGTTAGAGTTTGATATTGAATGTGAAAGTATACGGTTCATTGATTCTGGCGATATCAATTAAGGATGAAAAAAATATTTAATGAAAACTTATTAATTTAGTTATTATCATTAGCCAATATTTAGAGGCATAATTTTCATATAAATATTGTATAAAAGTGATTTAAGAGACTGTAGAAAGATAAAGAATTCTATATAATTCATAAGAAGATATTTAAGGTTAATTTGAGCTTATTAATTCACCAATATATATTGCTGGTTAACTAATGCTAGGTATTAAGAAACACTAGTCGATTGGTGTCTTATTGTAGTTAACCAATATGTATAGAAATTGTTTTACAAAATATGTTTTGATGATAATGATTGTCAATTTTACATAAATTGATATAAGAGAAGGGAGAAAGAAACATTTTAATAGCAATAAGGAAATTAATCTATCTGAGTGTCTAGCCAGTATTTATAGTTTATAGAAAGTTCTAAGCTACTATCATACGAAAGTTGGTAGTATATGTTATTCAGGACTTTTTAGATTCATTAGTTTGTTATTTTTGCATATTCATTATATTGTTTGGTATAGTATGATTGTTTATAATAATTGGTTTAAGGAATGTTAATAAAGAACCCTCTAATTCGTAGTAATAAATAAATAAATAATTTATTCAATTAAGGGTCTTTAGGGTTGGGTTATGTTAAAGTATACGTTTTGCATGATTTTTGGATATATCAAATTAAACAGGCATGTGAAATATAACTTTAGATATTAGTATATGCTTTTAACTACTTGTAATTAATTATGGATGTGCTTTTATAATTGAATGACTCATTATGCATTTGTTATACAAGTTTGAGACTTCAAAAGATAATGTTATGCAATTTATATTATTTTGCGATAACTACAACTTGCAATAGCTTATTATTTTGCATTAAAATGGGAGACATAATATTTGATAATTTAGGGCAAGTACAAATTAGTTATTTATTTGATAGTTTTTTAAAAGAATTATCCATTTGATAATTAATATACTTAATTTAGCAAACACTAAGATTGTGGTAGGTAAAGCCAAAGGTGTGAATTGTAACTCAATGTTTCACAAAAGGTCTAGATAAGCCCCTTCTATTATCTTTGGTTCTACTTTGCACATTATATAACTAAAATAGTACTCATTACCCCTTGAATAGGGAAACATTGTAGTAGAGATATAGTAAGGGACTATTTAGATGTTTTAAGAAATACAAAGGTAAAATTTACACCTTTAACAAATATTTCATGAAATCATATTTAAGATTACATCAACATCTAGTTAGTCCACATTGCCTAGTTGTAACATCATATAGACTAAATTGATGACCCATATATTAGAAATTGCCAAAAACTTTAACTTTTTAGGACTTAGGGTGCCATTAGTATAATTTTGAAAATATTAAGATGTAACGTTATACCACAGATAATGGTATAGACTAAGACCTTTTAAGAAACATTAGAGGATAATTTATACTTTTTTCCTAATAGGTAATATTTTATTAGTTGAAGAGAAATAGTTAGTGCCTACCCTAGATAAATATAGGTCTGTGTGATAGTTGACACCACTTATTTGAATTTCGTATGAGTTTCATTAAAATATTTAGGGATAGAAACAGGCTAAGCTTAAAGGTCAATTAGATCTACCTCATATTTTCTGAACCTGAATCCAATCAAAATTTGGACTGTTCAAAGTTTAAATAAAGCTTGAATTGACCCCTTACTCCTATTCGATCCAACCTAACTCGACAAAAAACATCGATTTGACAAAATGAACCCTCACTCACCTAATTGAACACAATCAATTCGAACAAATCAAAACCCAATCATTATTACCTAACTTTTTAATAACCATTTTGGCAAAATCAATACTTGAACCCTTACTATTATTAATAATGAAGCCAAGCAAATTATTGGACTTGTAAAGAACTCCATCTTATCTCTTTATGACAGGTGATTGGATTGATCTCCTCTCATTGTTTCAACTCACGCACTGCTTTCACCGATAAATATGAGACAATTTTTAAGAATAAGAATGACAAATAAGCTTGAGATTAGCCTAGGTCAGCCTAAAATGAAAAAGTTCGGCCTGAGTTGACTGAGCTTTAGGTCTCAAAATTTTGTTTTTTAATTTTTATTCTTTAGGTCAAACTCGAGCTTAAGCTCTATAGCCTAACCCAACCTAATGTCGAACTATATATATATGAAAAATCATAATTTATGGCTTCTTCTAGATTTCTCTTTAGTCTTCTTTGTTTCTCTTAATCTATCATCTTTGCTTTCATCTCTAGCTTCCCCTTAACATATAATTGCTAGCTTTTTCCCTAAAACTAAAAGTGATGTCTTTTTTATATGATTTATGTGCTTCTTGAGAAGTTTATTCATCAAAGTCTTTGCAACTGCTAGCTAGGATTGGAAGCTTAACGCATAACAAATGTTTTAGAAGAATTAGTAAAAGAATATTGAAAGCCCAATTAGTAGAAAAAGATGGAAAGCCCTTTTTAACTTTCACCATGGCATTTTTAGAAATCTTTCTTCGATCACCTTTCAAAGACTCCTTCATCTTTCACCTTAATTTTCATCATCTTTCTTCTCTTCTATGCTCCTGTTCCATGACTAGTGTTATTGTCTTCTTATTATGGGGACCATTTTTTAATTTAAACCTAATTTTTAAACATCATGATTTCTGGTTTTAGGATTGGGGTTAGATGTTCGGGTTCAAAATGGAGAGTGAGAGCTTGGTATATCTAAGTTAGGTTGAACTAGAGTTGGGTGTTAGATGTTAGATGGTTTGAGTTAATGGTTTGAGTTACAAGTAGGCTTCAAATTGCTCAAAACTGTTAGGTGTTAAATGTCAGATGATTAGAGTTATAGGTGGGTTTTGGGTTGGTTGAAGTCCAACTA
Source organism: Erythroxylum flavicans (assembly GCA_027576715.1). Lineage (NCBI taxonomy): Eukaryota > Viridiplantae > Streptophyta > Magnoliopsida > Malpighiales > Erythroxylaceae > Erythroxylum > Erythroxylum flavicans. The sequence goes on from JANZXP010000006.1 coordinate 24,774,102, forward strand.
GACTCAAAATCGAGCAATGTACTGTCTAGAATCAAGATCGAGCAATATAAGTAAGGCCTTATTAGGTCATCGATTCATCGATTAGCTTGAACCAGCCTAACCTATTCCCATCCTTATATATGAAAGAAATAGGTTGTTACGAATACAATCACAAAATAGCTTGTTCTAGATCTGTGAGATGAAACAAGAAAAGGAGGGCCTTTTATCTAAAGATACGAAGAAAAAGAGATTCGTAAGTTGAAATAAGAAAAGGAGGGCCTTTGGTTTCAATAAATGAAGAAGAAAAGAAAAAATGTTAGATATGTTAAACGAAGAAAAAATGAAGTAGTAGGCTAGTTGTATTTAGTTATATATATAACAATATTTGGGCTAGGTTGGACTTTCGAGCTCAAGCCTAAACCCAATATGAAGCCTAAAAGTTTTAAAAAATAATTGATTTTAGTTTAAAACTCAATCAACTTAGGATAAGACTTTTAACATTGGTTCGAATCATGCAGGCCTAAGCTTTTTTACTAAGCCTACAACTATTGCATTGGCATTAATTGTTTCCTTGATAGGTATATTTGATAGGTTGTTAGTTTCATTTAGGCATAGTGTTATAGTTCTTTTCGCATACATATAATGATTGATAAAGATAAGAGTAAGCCTTGGAGCAACTGATAAAGTTATTCCTTTGGGACCGGAAGATCACAAGTTCGAGTAACAGAAATAGTCTCTTTGTAAAGTAAAAAGGGAAGGTTGTGTACAATTGATGACCTTCCTTGACTTTCGCCAAGCGGAAAGTCTTGTACACTGGGGTAATCTTTTTATAATGATTTATAATTATAGTTTTTATTAAGTTGTTTCCTCTTAGTCTTATTTAGTAAAATGCTACCTAACTTTGTGTACTTTAGGTAAGAAGTGATTAGAGTAAGAGCTCAGGGACATAAAAAGGGATTAAGTTATGTTTATTTAAATAAATCCTATTGCTTTATTAGATAGACATTTTCTTTGTTTTTAATAGACTTTGAGAATTACTTATTTTGTATTACCTTGAATTTGTGTTATAGGAAGTAGGTTTTAATTTGTGAATAAGAGAAAGATGTTTTGTTGAGAATTTTAGTTATTTATAAAATTATAAAGAATTGATAACATGTGCCTAACCTTAACTTAGTGATGGACTTACAAGATGAACCCAGGTTCAAAACATGATAAATTTTATAGTATCAGCTCTAAGGCTATGTTTGGTTGGACTTAAGTTTTATAATGTAATAAAATGGTTTATAACAGAATGGAATGGAATGTAAATGGATATAATGTTAGAAAATTGTTATTTGAGAGGGATAGAAGGGTTTATAATGTAATATAGTGAAATGTTGTTTGGAAGAAGAGTTCATAATATAGTATAATGAAATGTTGTTTATCATTTTATATTCCATCCTAAACCCCCCAAGTTACTTATTTTTACTGTTTAGGATAAAATGAGATGTAATGTGAAATCCTTATCTTCCATCCTATTCCATTCCATTTCATTATAAACTCTCTTTCCAAATGATGGAATAATATTACATTTCATTCCATTCCATTAATAACCACTCAACTAAACATAGCCTAAGTTTAAGAATAAAAGCAACATCCTATAAGAGGTGAGATGAGTAAAGGTGGACAGAGTTTGTTTATTTGTAACTGTACAAAAGAATTATTTTATTTTCTTAAAAGTTTTTATATAAAATTTCTTATAAATGGTGAATGTCATTAGCATTTTTTGGACGTCCTTAAGTAAAGATGGGAATACAAATGTTAAACAAATATTCGATGGAATCACCACTCTACCTTATTAAGAAAAGATAAAGAAAATTTTAAGGAAATGTCATAACCAAAGAAATGAGTTTGAATTCTAATTATAAAATAGGAAACTATTAGTCACCCTATTTTACTCACCTAATTGGTTACCTAGGTCTAAAATAAGTTTAAAAATTTTGTGTATTTTTAAAAGAAAAAAGACTTGATGTGTAAGGTAAATTAAAATAGTTTGATGTAACAATATAAAATATATAGTTAAATGCCTAAAAGTTCATAGTTTTACTCAGGGCTCAAAATCAAATAGCTAGATTGATGTTTGAAAGTTAAACAAAAATTTAAGACATATGGATGACTGCTTAAAAGTTTGTGGTTTTGCCTGAGAATCAAAAATAAAACTTATGAAGATGCCTAGAATATTTCTTAGCTTTTTCTAATAAAACTAAACTTGAATTTTAATTTGTTAAAAAGTTAACTTTTGTCTTTTAAGAAAGCAAAAATTGAACAAAATAATAATGAAAGTAACAAAGCAAATTCTTAATGAATTAAAAGCAAATGATGTAAATGCTTTTTATTTGGAAATGAACATTGATACAAAGGACTAAAATTTGGGAAGGATTGATGTACTAGACCTTTGAAATAAAATGAATGAATTTGGTTAGTTGGGCAAAAAGTTTTCAAAACCTTAGGGGGTGTCTTTTTTGTTTTTTTTCCCATTTCTTGTTGTGGTTTTTATAAAAATTGAAACTTCATCTTAAAACACGCGTGGTTCATTATTACTGCATTGTGCTATTTTCAAAAATAAAAAAACTACAACCCAATCACGAAAACAAAAAAATATGTTTCCTTGATATATCACAAGAGGTTTTCTTATATTTCTCTACGCCGATTACGATTTTTCTGGCTATTACTTCAGGTTTGTGTTTACTTTTGTTGCTTGTTACTGTATATCTCTGTTATTTTGTTCCTACGAGTTCTCCATATATTTGTTATTTGTGCTTGCTTTTATTCTGTTTTTACGATTTCTCCATGTATATGCTGCGTTAATTGCATTACTTGCGTTACCTGCGTTTTTGGTCTTTAGAAGATGAGAATACAGCACGATGGAAACCTGCGTTACCTGCGTTTTTGGCCAATAGCACATATCTCGTGTAGAGCATGAAGCATGGGTTATCGTCGTTTCACCAGGAGGTTATTAGTTACATTGCCTCTGTTCACATTGCCTCTATTTAAAGAGAACTACTTTTAGTAATTATAAAGTAGTTCTCGTTTACGAGGTTGAGTTCTTTTATAAGGTTGAGCTCGTAAGCACTACTTTCAGATCCCCTCCAGTAGGAAATCTAGCTTTGGCAAGAAAGGTCACCTCCTTGAAGCAAAATGATACTTTGAGTAATTACACTGTTCCACTGAATTACCTTGAAAGTGGAAAAATGATTCTGCTGTTGTTAGTAATTTTAGGAAGAGAAAAATGAGGTTATTAGGCAGACCTAGAGAATTTGCGTTTTAAGCAGCTTATGGGTTAGTTGCTATAACTTAGGTCTATATAATAACTTCTCTTATTGCTTAAGATATCTTCACTTGAAAATCTTTTTCTTAATGTTCATAAACAGTAACGTACTTTTCAAGACGGTGAGGAAAGATGCTGCAATGAAGAAAATAAAGCCTGCAATTGTTCATATAAATTACCACCTAGATAAGCTTCCTAGAATGAGATAAGATGTAGGCAGATTTCTTCTTTTTATCAATTTTTAAGATTTACACTGAGACAAATCCTCACACCCACAGCTTCTTTTCCCACCTTCTGTGAAAAAAATGGCTTTATGCTAACTCTATATGCTGCTCAAGTTTCATTATACACTGCCCTTAATAGAAGAGGGAAACACATGGATCAACTTGTATACTTTCCAATAAATCCACCATAATTTGATAACTTTCTCTATGTTTTCACTATAGCAAGACCTGACCTGTAACTTTAAGAGCTACAACCTACTTGTGCTTCAAATCTTAGTAATAGGGGAGATCATTTTTCTTGATCCCTCTCTTGAAATTTTTCCATCCAGTCAGCAAGATTCTGACTTCTTGTCAAGATACCTTTATCACGCCTTTTGTGATAATGAACTTTTCCTACTGCAATATGGCTAGCTGCTGGTTTAATCTACTAGTTTCAATTGACAAGACAACACATTACTAAAGAAGAGAAGCAACACTTACTACCAACTCTGATTCCAAATTCTGGAGGCTATTGGGAAGAGAAGAAGGGCTGAGACAGGGAGACGGCAGTCGGGAGGAGAGAGATATAAACTCCACCCAGAGATCAATGCAGTTAATATACTGCTAGCTGCATACCTTCTTGACTACTTCCTTCCTCTTAGTTTGAAGACTGATTTGCAAAATGTTAACAAGTTTTTGAATGGATGGAGAAACGTTAAGAGAGGGATCAAGAAAAAAAGTTGATTAGAGAGAGTGTCCTTTCTGCTAGGAAGGGTATCAGTCATCATATCTTGGAGAACTTATCGCTTCGCTGTCAGTGTGTGCAATGTTTTTAGGTTGGTAACACCGATATCCCAGACAACAAGAGAATAGAGGTTGCATTTCAACACGTCCATGGAGTTGGGCACAGAAGGGCTCACCAAATCATCTCATAATTGGGCATAGGGAACCGATTGACCAAGGATTTAACTGGAGTAGAACTCAACTCGCTGAGGGAGGAAGTCTCTAAATACCTCACTGGAGGAGATTTAAGGTAGTGTGTAGACGGTGATATAAAGAAGTTGGCATACATTCGGAGCTATCGAGGATTTAGGCATGCATGCATGTTACCTTACAGAGGACAACGTACGAAAACTAATGCGCAAACTATGAAAGAGCACAAAAGGCATGATACTCTACTATGTTCAAAACCCAAAGTTCTTTTAGCCCAAAGAAAGAACCTGTGTGTTAGGAATCCAAGATTCTTACACCTTCTCAAGACTTGTTCAACTAAGGTAGCGAGAGGCTACTTTAAATCTTAGTGAGGGCTTTGGTGGTCACTTAGGATGTGAGAGATATCATTGACAAGGTCAGGCAATGACGGGTTCACTTACAAGTGGGTAAGAGAAGAATAAGGTAGTAGACTGGTTTTGCATTTGGTGACGTGAATGGTATCTATAAAAGTAGGGTCAAATGGAGGGTTATTGGTTTGACCATCATGCATATATTATGAATTTGCTTTAATTTACATATTTATTTTTATGCTACATAATCAAATTTACACCTTTATTTTTTTTAAAATCATTTTCATGCATTTGATACAATTTAGCATTTAATATAGTTGTCTCATTTTTATTTTGAACCATGTTTGTTACTTAATACTTTGTAGAAATTGTTATAATTCATGTCACTTATATATGATTACATTTAGTAATGGAAGGTTTGAACAATATGAACGATTCCAATGATTGTGTGGAAATAAGTGAAAAAAATGGGGTATGGAATGATACTATAGAGATGTATTTAATCTCCATGATGGTTGATGAAGTGAAGAAGGGAAATTGAACGAGAACTACCTTTTCCAAATCTAGTTGGAAGAATATTAAGGCAAAGTTTCAAACAAAATTCAATAAGAAGTATACTGATATTCAATTGAAGAATAAGTATAATGGATTAAGGGCTAGAATGAAGAATTTCAAGAACTTATTAAAAGAAACAGGAATCGGCTACAACTCCATTACTGGTGAAGTTAATGCTACAAATGAATGTTGGGAAAATCTATTTAAGGTAAAATATGTCTTTTTTATTAATATA
>JANZXP010000006.1:24787822-24795322 GCA_027576715.1 Erythroxylum flavicans
CATAACAGTGATGTTAATTCTTTAATCAGCTGACTCTGATTAAGCATTGGTTGGTGAGTACACCATAAACCTTGCCATATAGAAGTGGTCTTACACTGCCAAGAGTAAATATTGAAAACAATGACAAACAAAGACATAATTAATTAACACATTAGATATACAAATTGATCAATGTGCATAAGATATAAAAATTACATTTGCATAATAGAAATATCAAATCTTGACGTAGATGAAATAGTAAGGAAAACATATATAGCATTTTTGCATATAATAAGGAATAAGAATGTATGTATGTTATATAGCAGTATAGTCATACTAAATACAACTCCCAAAGCCATCAAGATCTATATTGTTTAGAACAGGTAAGACAAGAGCTTTCACATGGATAATAGCTCCCAAGAACTCTCATCTGTGTCCTTATCAAGCAAAACAAGACTTTAAGGAATAGAAAATTTCAAAAACTTTCAATTGCTAAAGCAAGCACCCATACTCCAATATGTAAACCTGAGGATAATAGGGACATTTTCATAACAGTGATGTTAATTCTTTAATCAGCTGACTCTGATTAAGCATTGGTTGGTGAGTACACCATAAACCTTGCCAAATAGAAGTGTTCTTACACTGCCAAGAGTAAATATTGAAAACAATGACAAACAAAAGACATAATTAATTAATACATTAGATATACAAATTGACCAATGTGCATAAGATAAGAAATTACATTTGCATAAAAGAAATATCAAATCTTGACATAGATTAAATAGTAAGGAAAACATATATAATTTTTGCATATAATAAGGAATAAGAATGTAAGTATGTTATATAGCGGTATAGTCATACTAAATACAACTCCCAAAGCCATCAAGATCTACATTGTTTAGAACAGGTAAGACAGGAGATTTCACATGGATAATAGCTCCCAAAGCCATCAAGATCTACATTGTTTAGAACAGGTAAGACAAGAGCTTTCACATGGATAATAGCTCCCAAGAGCTCTCATCTGTGTCCTTATCAAGCAAAACAAGATTTTAATGAATAGAAAAATTCAAAAACTTTCAATTACTAAACCAAGCACCCATACTCCAAAATGTAAACCTGAGGATAATAGGGACATTTTCATAACAGTGATGTTAATTCTTCAATCAGCTGACTCTGATTAAGCATTGGTTGGTGAGTACACCATAAACCTTGCCAAATAGAAGTGGTCTTACACTGCCAAGAGCAAGCACACAGCTTTCTGATTCAATAAAGCATAATAACAGCTGCTTCATATCATAAGGCTTAAGAAAAATGACAATGTCCAAATTATCCTTAAATTCATCACCATATTCATTTAAGCATATTCCATATCATAAGGCCTTTAAAAAGGGAAAACATTCAAGTTATCCTTTACATTCCGTGAGCACATTCAGTAGAATCATGGCCAGATAATGTCCTTGTTCTTGAGTTTTTATTACTATAACTCATCATAGATTCCAACCACAAACACCACCAAGCAAAAGTTTTCCAACATGGGAAAAATTAAGGGAAAAAGAGAAGTTCTTATCACCCACATTCTACAAAACAAAGAAAACTGGTTGTAATCCAGTTGTCTAACAAGATCAGAGACTTAAATCACCTTCTCAAGCCTGCCCATCATGCCTCACTGAGACAAACAAATTTAAAAGCAGTAACAACCAACAAAGATTTTGTCTGTAAAATATGACAGACCACACACTTGATGCAATTCAATTAAATTGAAAAGTCATCTAATACAACTTCCTGCACCAACAAGCGACTCACATTTCACTTCCTTATCTCTCTCTCTCTCTCTCTATATATATATATATATATGCACCATAATCTGCTGACCATATGTCAACCTATCTTAAAATTCAGTTCAGAAGTAAACCTCCACATCACAAAAACAAGTAAAAAAGCCATCCTTATGACTACTAAACCAAATCTCAAATCAACTCTTAGACATAGATACAATTTAAGTACCATTTTACTCTAATCATTGTGAGAAATCATATATTTGTTCTATAAAATTCAGAAATCTTTCATAAAATTTCTATAGCATTCTCTCATCCACTTCAGCCAACCAACCATAGAAACATCCTTCAATAATCCACAACTTAAAATCCTTTATTTTCCATGTCATAAAACCTTAACAGAAGGCTTTCTGTTATTGAAGTTAGCTGCAATCTTTTCTCAAAAGAAAAGAAAAGAAAGAAGAATGTTCCCACAGTGCTAAATAAGCAACGGATAGAAAACCATTGTTGCTTCAGACACCCATAAAGGTAATATAACTAAAAGTATTCTCCCTAAAATATGAAAGCTTACATGTGAAGAAGATGCATGGCCTTTGCAAGTAGTCTAATTGATGAAGTTTTGATTTCACCATTTGCTTTCTGTTTAAGTTCTATCAAGCTTGGAACTTTTGAAGCAATATACTCCTCAAGGTATTCGTGCTTCAGTACTTGTCCTGAACAAATTATATCCAGGATATCTTAGAGAAATCTTATCGGAGAAACAAACATCTGACGGATTAATAGAAAAGACAATATAATAACATGACAGTAAATGCATAGACAAGGTGCAATACACATACTTCCAAAAACCTTATGAGAAGATTTAATCAACAACTCAGCAACCCTCTCTACTGGTATCTTTAGTAGTTGAAAGCAGTCATCAGCTATTATAATTTGTCTGGGATTACGATGAACTCCAAAGGGAAGTTGAAACATCACATGTCCAACACGACGCAAGATATTTGGATCCTTGGCAAACAATCCTACAACAGTTTTTTCATATGGCCATCACCATAAAGTAATAGCAGAAGGAAGATGGGAGCAGAGGGCAACATTATCTGTAACAAAAACATTGACAAATATCCACCCTCAAAATATACGCATGACATCAGATAAAGATTCCATTATGAATAGCTGGCCCATAAAAAGTAACCATGGTCATCCACTAGCTTAGCTTAGGATTCAGAGTAAAACTGCAGTTACCATAGTCAACTATAGTGTTACACCAACAAACTGACTCAAAAGAAATGTAATTGTTATAAGCAAATTCTGTATAAAAAAAAAAGTTGAAAAGACAAATACTAGGCTTCAGCCTTCAACAGATCCAGATGGAAGTGCATAAGAAAATGCCAAATTAAAGTCGAGAGATTCTTTCAGCTTGATTCAAGTCTAGTAGCCTGTCATCAAAGGAGTTAAGGTTCATAATAAAGGAAGAGTAAATGAAGGCGTTAACTTTCCCAGCCAAAGTAGAAGGGCCTCATGAACAATGACATAACTGACATATTTTACAAAGTGACATCTGAATTCATCCCTTTTTCCGTTAAGCTAAGTAAAAAATTCCTTGAAATAAAGGAATTTTTCAATCACAATCAGCATCAACATATGATTTTGTTATCAATTCGACAATAAAAGTACATTGAACTATGAGCCCATGTCATGTGAATGAACACTATAATCTATTCCAAACATAATCACAATCCAATAAGGAAACATCCAGCAAAACATTTGACATTTATTGAGGCAGTTATATAATACACAAGGATACACAGCATATAAAACTGGAGTCTACATACCAACAGTGTCAAGGCTTGTGGAAACAGGTAAAATCCCCGAGTGAGGAACAGCCCCATACGAGAACCGAAATCCTAAAACACCACAATAAGCAGCAGGTACTCTCACACCACCAACAGAGTCAACACCTGCAATAAAATTTATTTGCAAAGTACACACTGTAAAACTAACACTAAAATAACTATTGAGGGAGGAGTAAAAAAATTACTCATCGAAAACCTCTAAAACAGAAATTAAATGAAAAAAACAGCACTACTATCTTAGAATATTATTGATGTTGTTAACAGAAGTAAACCTTCCTGTCTCGCAAGTCTCCAAAACACATATCCAACATGGTAACCACATTAGATTCAAATAAAATCCAATAACCATAATCCATTTTAACAATATGTAGTAAAAATATATTAGCTCACATGCACGCTCAACTCACAATACAAACGAGGTTTCAGATGTTTGAAAATCCTCCCAGGATGGATGCAGGTAAATTTTTAGAAAGAGAGCCAGTCTATAATAGACCATGATCTTTCAGACAACATTTAAAAAATGCTTTGTTGCATATTGAAGATAAATGAAATGGTGATAAATTCACGGTATGAAGAGTCATGGCAGGGAAGAGGAAAATCAATTATTCAAGACCAATGAAAATGCTACAAATATTAAGTTTTGAAATAAGTAACCGACTGAATAAAAAGCTTACCCAAAGAAAAATCAACAAGATTAGCAGCTACAGCCACTGCAGCCCCACTGGAAGAACCACCAGGTACATTCGAAGGTGCTGCAGGATTGGTAGGTGTACCATAATGCTTATTTTCTCCATTAATTCTGTAAATAAAGCACAACCAACATGACTTATTTCCAAAATAAGAACATGGAGGCGTACCAAATAATTCCTTTTATTTTACACATACTACAATGTGGATAGGAAAGGAAGATACTCAGATAGCTGAAAGTGCTTTATGGGCCACTTATAAAAGAAAACAAAAAAGAAAAAGAATAAATGATTTATGAGATCCAAGACAATAAATGATTTATGAGACCCAAGACAGTGACTTTGGTTAATTGGGAGCAGTCACTCTGTTTGCTACCTGTGTTCAAAGATAAAGAAAACATACCCATATGAAAGTTCATCAACGACAGTTTTCCCTATGCAAGTTGCCCCTCCTTCTGTCAGAGAAGAAACCACAACAGATGTTCGAGAAGCTGCTTCATGCGTTCTTGCCCAGTCTGGATGACCAAATCCAGTCACATATCCTTCAATGTCAAAACTGATAATCACAAAATGAGATTTCAGACTTTAGAGGGAAGATGAAAAAGTATCACAAATAAAAGACGACATTGAACATTGCAGAGTTAGTACTAACTTTTTGAGCACAATCTAGTAAAACAGATATACAACTAATTCAGAAAATGTTCCATTTTTCTGTTGTAAACTCACAATTGCATGGCCCTTTTAACAATATGACAACTTTAGTGATTATATTCCTTTTAATTTATATTCCCTCATTCAATAAATTTATCTTCTAATCAAGAAAAGTTCAATTAAACTATCTTACAATTTCAGACTTCAAAATTTGGACATTATACCCAAAAAAAAAAAAAGGTTCCAAAAGCTAAATTTCCTTTCTTCTTCAGCTTTCTACAGAACTAAACACAAATTTATCAACCAAAAGAACAGATAGAAAACTTACTTTCACAATAATAGAACATCAATTTAAAGGAATTATAAAATAAAAGCAACCAACTCAGCTTAAATACCTCAGAAGCAATAATCATATGAACAAGTGATAAAAGCATGAACTTACATGTCGGAGACCGCAAAGGTGAGGCCAGTGAGGGGGTGTGGAGCTTTGGGAGGGGCGGGCTGAGGAGGAGGAAGCAACTGAAGCTTCTGAACAAAAGCGCCAAAATCTTCTCTCACAGCTTTCTTCAGCTTTCTTGTCATTAACAAAATACCCGCCAATCCAAGGCCCAGCAACACCCATAGATTTGATTGATTGGTGGCCATTGTTTCCAAATTTCAACCAACTCTTAACCAAAACCCTAGAATTCGGATGGAGAAAGAGGGCTAGTTGCAGTTCTATGCTCTTAGCGAGGGGTTTTTATGGATAAATCCAGTTCCGTTGTTATCTACTATTTCAAGTGATTTTCTAGTATTTAGTATTTAGTATTTATAGTTCTTTTATTTTATGTTTATATCAACTAAAATGAAATAAATTTGGAGAGAACGCTAGATTCCACTTCATCTCATATCATTAGTAAAATTGGCGATACCCAAACAGGAGTTGAGTTTGGACAAATTTATTATATTGCAACATTTTACAATTGTATAAAATACTCAATTTCAAATTCACTGATTTTCGCTTAAGCAAAGTTAGGAGTTCCGACTTCTGCTTCTGAATGCAGAACATTAAATATTTGGTGGTAGTATTGAGTTACCTTTTCAAATCTCACAAGGCACGAACAGGGATCAATCTAGGCTTGATAATGACTTAAAGCTGTCACCGATAATTCGTGCCTATCTAAAACATCTCATGAGTTAACCAAAAAAAAATTCCAAATATCTTTTACAGGTTTTAGATTCCAAATAAAGTACCATAACACTAAAAGGACTTTTTAAGCGAAACAAATTTAATCATAATTTAATTTACTGGTTTAAATATTTTTTTAGTATCATGTAATATAACAATTTATTTTAAAACCACTACTATATCTCTTTATTCTTATATCTTTTATTTTCTTAAAGTATTGTTCCAAATTAATAAAAAATCTTAATATTTTCATTTAAACATAGGCCAAACTCTAATATTAGATTGTAAAAAAGAGTTTATTGTCAAAAATCATTCAATTTTAACTTTTTGTTGGGCAAAATGGTCATTTTTTACCCCAACATTTACATCTCTGATAAATTTAATCCTCAAGTTTTAGATAAGACAAGTACGACCCTAATATTTGAAAAACATTTAAATTTAACTTCAAAGTAACAAAAAAAAATTGACGGCTATAGGACATCATTAAGTTTTTGTTCAGCCATTGACTTGCCATATTTTTATATTATTTTACCTACATGACAATGTAAGACTCATTCTCTTAAAATAAAAATTAAAAATTGATTTATTTTTTTACCTATGAGATTTACTGTAATTAATTAACCCTAATTATGTTTAACCCAACAACTTAACTAATTAACCTGTTAAGTTAACAAACAAGTTAACCCTAACTTTTACTAACCTAACAATTAAATTAACTAAATAACTTATTAAGTAAACTAATTAGAATTAGTAACTACGACAGATTTACTAAGTTAACTAATTAACTCCCAATTTTCTCTAACAGAGTCAAATTCCTTAGCAGAGTCAAATTTCCAATTTTCACCGATCTTTCCCTCCTTCATCACCGTCTCCAATTACCTTATGACAACAATTGTTGTTTATCGACAAAGTCATCACCAATCGCCCTACAAAGTTGTCACCAATTTCAATTTAATAAAGTGTTGAGTTTACAATGGTGAAGAATTTACATCGTCATGAGTTTATTATTTCCTATCTACTTTGTTTGTTAGATTCTGTCGTGTGTTTTGGTTACTTTTTTCTTGTGTTATGCACATGGGAGGCAATCCAATGTTTAGGATATATGTATTTTAGGTTGCCTCTCATGTCGTCCCATCTTGAGTTTATTTATCTACTTTTTCTGTTAGATTCTGTCATGTGTTTTGGCTGCTTTCTTCTTATGGTCTATATATAGGAGGCAATCTTATATGGGGACATGTGTGTTTTATTTCCTATCCTGATTTATCTTTAGTTTCATAGCTTCAAGTACCAATGATCTTGATTCATTTGTGTGGTATACTAATCCTCTTATAACATTTTATGTGAATTCATTTAGTTTATAGATCATCTTATAACTTTTAGTCTTGTCT
>JANZXP010000006.1:24800633-24834566 GCA_027576715.1 Erythroxylum flavicans
TTAGGCTATGGCATTTTGATTAAATGAAAAGAAGAAAAAGCATGAGAATATGAAATCATGATTGATTTGAGCATGAAGATGTGCTTTTGTTTGGGCGAGAGTGGAACTGTTTCGTAGTCACATGCACGTCGACATAAGCCTTCTCCCTGCTGCCCGCTTGTAGCACACGAGATCCAAAAAGTGGACTCATTTCGTTCACGGAGTAAACTTCGGTTTCTCTGTTTTGTCCCACAGAACCCTCGAGTCATTTGTTGTGCATTTTCATTTTAATATGTTTGACATGATGAATGCATACATGATTTGCAATATTGTGGATTTTGGAATTTTGAGAAACGTGTGTTTTATGAACTCAGTAAAGGTTTTCCATGGCAAGTAAAATGGTTTAAAAATTCTTTGCTTATTTCTCAGTTATAAGCTTATTACCCACGAGCTTTTAAGCTCACACCCTCTTCGTCCCATCTCCAGGTGATAAGCAAGAGAAAGAGTGAAAAAGAGTCAGGCGCTACTCCAGATTTGCATGCTCTGTTTTGTTTTAGAATGATTTATGTAAAACAAGGCTATAGTTGTATGTTGAGCAATTATAGTTCAAGTATTTTATGTATTTTGGGATTTTGTGAAATATTGTATTGTGGCTCGAAATGCCCATTGGAGTTGTAAAAACTGTTGTCTTTTGATGAGAATGAAGAATGATTGTGTTATGCTCATGACTTTCCAAGTTGTACATTGTAAATTTCAAGCATTCATAGAGGTAGAAATCTATATTTTGACTTCAAGGGAAAGACTGCACTGATCTAGGCTGATTTAGACAAGGTTGTCTTCTTGGAAGTTGTATTTCATGCTTTTAGCTTTCTAACAATATAAAGTTTGTAAATTTTGGAGATCGGACTTGAAAGTTACGATTGTTACAAGTTAGTGATGCTGTGTAGGATGTATGCAGGACATATTACAACTTTGTTATTTTTGATCTAATAGAATGAGAGAATGTGGTATCTTGAAATGGGAAGACAAAGTGTCATAAGTACTATGGTTTCTTGAACTAGGAAGAACTAGTGTGATAAGTTGGAGGTGAAATGAAGATGATAAATGGGTTTGAAGAGGTGTATAATTTTATGATGAATGTGCATAGTTGAATGGTTGTGTTTTTAGGATGATGACCAAACATGGATGATGAATTGATTGTAAATGGTTTTGAATTAGAATGGAAGTGAAAATGAGGAGGAAAATCAGTATTTGAATTGAACAACATGTATTCCATGAGAAGATCTTGAATGAAGAATTTAATTAAGTATCTTAGCAATTCAAAGAGATTTTGTGAGATCTGTCAGTTAAAGGATTGAATAAATTGACTATCATATTGTAAGTCGACTATTAACAATCAGATCTGATAGTTGGAGTATTGGACTAGTCGACTATCATTATATTAGTCAACTATTAACCATCAGACCTGTCAGTTGGATAAATGGACTAGTCGACTATTTTCATATTAGTCGACTATTCGAAGAGCAGAGCTAAAAGTTTAATGAAAATGTTAGTGCTAGTCGACTATCATCATATTAGTCGACTATTCGTAGAGCAGAACTGAAAGGTTCATGAAAAACGTTGGTTAGTCGACTATTTCTTACGGATAGGTTAACTAAAATGTACTAGTTGACTATACACCGACTAGTTGACTATCAATTACAGCTGAACCAAATTTGACTTTGTCAATTGTCTTAAACATCTTGAAGTCATTAAGTAAAGATCATTACTCTAGAGGATTGATGATTTTAGTGATTGAATAGTGCGGTACACCACTCTTGTGGAAGTTACACTTTTTGTCCCTAACCATGTACATGTGGGCTCATCATTGCTTATCTATGGTACATTGAAGCTTGAATAGAACTTGAAAGGTACTTAGTTGGTTATAGAAATAAGAGATAATCCGAGTGATGTGTTTAGGGCGACGAGTGAGGATATGAGCATAAGAATGAATTGTCATTTATTTTGGGACGATATAAGAATCCTTCAGAGTGCTGCACTTACGTGTTATGATTTCGAAAGTTGGGCTCTGAAAACGGGGTCTAACATCTGTTTGGTATCAGAGCACGAGTTGGACTCCGGAAACGGGGCCTAACAAAATGTGTCCTAAACATGTATATCACAATTGGCATGGCAACTGGAAAGGAAAAGACCTCAAAACGCAGTCTTGGAATTGTGCTTGGTTAACCTATGTTAAAGATTTCAATAAGCAACTAAAGAGGCTTGATAAAATAAGCCATGGATTTGGTTCAGCGTTACTTGAATATCTTAAAAAGTGGTGGGCAAGATATTATCAATCCTTTATAACTAAATGTTTGATAGTTGACAACAATATGAATGAAACCTTTACTGGGTGGATCCTACTAACGAGGCATAGTTTAGTCATTAGTATGCTTGAGACAATTAAAATAATGCTGATGAAGAGGCATGCAAATGTGAGACATTTTGTAGTTAGATGGAAGTCAGATATTACACCAAATATAATGAAGATGTTAAAAAAGAACAAAAAAAAAGCAATGTAGTGGAGAATTGTATGGAATGGAGATGGTGCTTATAAAGTTTCAAAGGATGATAGGAAGCATACTGTGAGCATTGGTAGACATAAAAAATGTAGTTATCGAGCATGGGACCTATATTGATACCTATGCAAACATGCGATTAGTGCTATTCATTACTTAAGAAAAAAACGGTTGAACCATTCGTAGATTGGTGCTATAGGAAGGGTTAGTTCATAAGTTTGTATGAACATGTGTTACATCTAATTAAAGGTAATTTTTTCTAGCCATAAATTGATGCAAAGAGATGTATCCTCCACTAAAATGGGTTGTTCTTGATAGACCCAAAATTGCAAGAAAGAAATAACAAAATGAGCCAAAGAAAATGAAAAACATAAATAAATTGTGTCAACAACGGGAAGTATAGAAATGCCAAAAATATGGTCATTCTGGTCATAATTCCAAAAAAGACAACAAAGACACCTCAACTCAACACCTGAGGCTTCTTCACAGGTGTGTACATCTTACTTCAATCATATGAATACAGTTTTATAAACATATAGTAACTAATGTTTATCATTATCTTAATTAGGTTATAATAGAGGCAATTTCAATGGTATACTACTTTTCAGTTTTATATTAATTATTATTGGCTTTAATGACTGACAAAGTTGCTTTCATTACAACTATCATTAAGTGATGTGAATTTGGTTGATGATATTGCTATACATAGTTAGCAAAACAATATTGTAAGGAATATGTTTTTTATCAATTTGTCTTAGTTGAAATAATTACCATATGTGTTTTTAATATTTTATCTTCCATTTCTAGGTTAGTACATGTGTATATGACAATAAAAAAAGTTAAGAGGCTAACACACGCACACATTACAATTATCAATTGAACCAAGGGGTTTATGGTTTAAAAAGTGTTCTAGTCTTACTTCACAACAGTTACAAGCTGAACCAATTATAAGGAGAACTTTATTGACACAATCATCACAACCTGAACTTTCACAGTCAAGTACAAAGAAAGCAAACATCAATTAGCGATGCCTTAAACTTCATAATATTTTGATATTTGTCCTATTGACTTTACATATGTGTGCTACAGATAATGGTGACAAATGTTTATAGTATATTAACATAATATAATCTAACTTTTTGATATTTGTTGCATTAGTTTTTAGATGAATATGCTATTGATAATAGTGACAAATGTTTGTTTGTATAAACATAATGTAAATACTGTATTTTTTATCAATATGAGTTGCTACACATTCACTTCAACCTCTCTCTCTCTTTGCCCTATCTCTCTTTTAACATTTTTTTGTGCATCTAGATCTTGTTCTTGGGAGATAGGCAGCTCAAAAAGCAAAAAAATTTGTCTTAGTTGAATATGTATATGTCTATTTGTTTTATCTATCACAACCTTAGGGAGAAGTCAAAGAAGACATGGAGATTGGAAGATCATACTGGTAAAGATAGCTCAACATTTGACAAGATATGCAAGGAGTGAATTATTCATTGTCTATAAGTTTATATAGCAGCATTCTTTTTTGCTTCATTAAATAATTCACATATAAATTTCAAAACCAAAATTTTCATAATATATTAAAATTAATATTGACCATTATATTGTTGAAATTCAATACAATATCCCCATAACATAAGTACAAATAAAAAGTATTAGAACCATAACAAATCCTATTACAATATTCATTAACATAATCTTAATTTCTTTTTTCTCTTTTCTCAATAAATTTAGGCCCTCCTTTAAAAGCTTCATTTGTTCTTCAAACTACTTAGTTGTGCTTGTTTCAATCTTCTTCTTTAATATTAATAATTCAGTCCTTAATTTTTGAATCACTTGAGCGACTCTCTCGATAAATTCTTCATCATACCAATTGAAAAAGTTTGAAGCATTCAATTTCATTAAATAAACTTTAAGCACAAGTTTTTAATCAAACAATAATAAATTCTCACTAGATAATTGAGGCATCCATAAAATCTCAGGCTAAGATTATTATCACTCCATGCAGTCCTTAATAGGGCCTTTAGCCCACAATAGCAAACCACATTACCTAACTTTAACATCACTGTTACATTAACCTTTGATGATGATTCCATCAATATGCTAAAGAAAATCACAATGTAAATTTACCTATAAAGACAACATCAATGCCAAATATAAGATAATCTTTGCTAGGTGATGAGTATAAATCCTAACTGCCCTAATTTTTCAAGAAGTCACTTTAATATGACAACCACTATTTAAAGAGTCATGTATGATCATTAACACGCCTGCCAAAAGCATAAAAGAATGTATACAAAAAAAACTATGTCATGTATAAGGATCTTTTAGAAATTTGATGAGAAAAGAATAATATAACTATTAATTCTTATGTCAATATTTAACCTGGGAATAAATTATGTACAAAATAAACAAAGACAATCGAAGGAAACCAGTTTTAGAAAATTACGAGGAAGGATAAAGGATTTAATAACATAAGCTATCCATGTTTCATAGAACTAAATCATACCTACTATCAACCATTTCTTCTCATGTATATCAGCTTCAGTATTATAAATTTAGGAAGTGTAGTATTTGCATCCAAAATAGCTATGATTTTCAATACTTATCATTCATAATATTTAATAATTATTATACTCTTTCCTTTTGAAATAATTGTACATAAGAATCTATAAAACCAATACTAATTCACATTAGTCAATTGTATTTGGTTGATAATAATGCTTTTACATATGAGAAAGATTTATATAAATTGGATTTGATCCAAGATTTTGCAAATTTTCTACGTATGCTAATGCTAATAATGACCTTTGACCAACCAAACTCAAACTAGGAACATGCTTTGGCTACAAAATTTGAATTCATTCGTATTAAAACAACTTCAATTCAACCAAAAGTAGAAAAAATTCAGAAGATTTATTATGACTATACCATCTTCTATGACACTTAAAGAGAACTATAAAAAGATGACATAATATCGCAACAATTGGAACAAGTTAAACATCCTTACAAGAGACGCAATTAATCATAACTATAGATATCTAAGAAAAAAGAAGCAAAACCATTTGCATTGCCACTCATTGTCATAAGAGTGATGGGCAACAGTGATGTAGGGAAGCAAATGAGGGATGTGACAGTGATAAACAAATGAGGGCACCATGCACAAAGACAAATTAAAAAATGAGGGATTCCATACGGTGATTAAGAATCTAGGGATTCTAGCTAATGATTAAGAAGTTAGGGATTCCAGACAGTGATTGAGAAGTTAGGGGGTCCAAACAAAGAAGTAAGGGATGAGGGAATTCAATTTGTTAGGTTAATTAATTACTTTACTTATTAGTTAAGTTAATAGGTTACTTGTTAAATTTAATTTAATTTGTTAGGGTTAATTAGTTATTGTGGATCCCATAGGTTAAAAAAATAAATAAAAATTTTATTTTTATTTTAAGAAATTGGTCTCACACTACCACGTCTGATCATAAAAATAAAATAAAAATGATTTGTAGAAAACTGATGATGTCACATAATCGTTAGTTTCTTCATTATTTTGGGGTTATATTTAAACATTTTCTAAATGTTAGGATCTTACTTATACTCTCTTAAACCTTAGGGTTAAATTTGTCGAAGAATGTAAACGTTAGGGTCAAAAATGGCCCTCCTACCCTTTCTCTTAATGAAACTTTTAATGGATTTAAAATCTGTCAACTAAGTGATATGTTATTACTAACATAATATTTTTATTTTTATTTTCTATTTAAATTCATGATATCTCGTGTGTTTCACACGACACTATAGATTTGACTCTTTAACGCTAATTAATTTTTATTTAAGTTAAATTAAATTATAATTAACCTTAAAATCTTTAATTTCTCACACATATTGATGTCTTTCCTCCTCTTTATTATATAAAAATCCCTATTTGAATTTTTAATGTCCTCTTTCATCTTCAATCTCACTCTATTTGAAATCTCAGTCTCTTTGGATGATGTGTTTCTAGGTTGGTTAGTTATCTATATCTCCATCTCTATCATTTCGAGGAAAAAATCTTTAATATCTATAAATTTTTTGCCACTGATAACTAAAATCATAATGATAAACTCTGTATTTAAGAAATTTCTCATTGATTGTGATGTATAAATGTAAAGTAAGAGAGAAGAAAGAAGTAAGAACTGGAGGGAGAAAGTTGAAACTATTATTAGTAGAAAAATTAACTACATTTTGGTGTCAACGACTATTATAGTCATTATTCTCCTTATAACTCTCCCTTACATGTGTCATATCCCATCTCTTATATTCTCCCTTATACATCATCGTTTTATTCATTAACGACTTATATAAGCTAGCGTTATCCTACTCCTTCAGGCTTTTATTCCTTACTTATAATTTGGAATTGTATCATCCTACCTTCTTTAACTTACTATCAATTTGTATCAATGCTCCTCGTCCCAGTATCCTTGTCCATAAGGTTGATATTCACATATAGTTGTTGTAAATTATACAAAAAAATCTAATAAAACATCAGTAATATCATCTGGTGGCCACAAAACCAAGATTTACATATAAGCATTAGTATTGTTTGATCTCTCTAGACCCTACGTATTAGTGACATTTTTATTAGATTATTGTTATTTATAATGTTTATTACAAGAATGAACCATTCATCTATCTATTATAATAATAGGTTATCGAGTGATAAACTAAACAAAAGAATAAAGAGAAGTCTGAATCTTTGAAACATCTACAACATGTTTCTTAAATTAAGAAACATAGAAAATGTTATGAATCTTAGACCCTTATAGTAATTTACGTTTGTAAGCTACTAGATAGATACATTGTAAAAATGTAAATAGACCAAAAAAGAAGAAGAAAGTTTACGATTCCCTTTATGTTACTGATTTTGTGGCACCTGTTCCCATCCGACACCTGCCCGTACATCCTTTAGACATTCAGGCACATGTTGACAGAAGCGGTGCGCCAACTACTTCACTTTCACTATATCGTATGGCATCCTAAATTAAAACCATAAATATCATAATAATTTAAACTCCAAATTCCTCATTTCATTTCATAAACAATATTTACATTGTAGCTTTATAAGTCATCCATATATGTATACTGTCAATAACCTAAAACATGCTACATAAATGAGGAATTATACAAAAATTTTAGTCGGCTACATACATAAGGAATTATACAAAAATTTTAGTCTAAGTCCTTCGGTCTAACTGACCAACCTTTGAGCCATGTCTTCTATCCAAAAGTTGTACCAAAAACTCTTCTAAGCAGTCTTAGGAGCTAAGTTATCGCTGTTTTTCTAAGCAGTCTTAAGAGCTAAGTTGTCGTTGTTTCGAACTTGAAAATGTCAATGTTACAATTTGGTTGTGTTTTACGAACTCAGTTGAGTAACTATCCTCGATGGTTCACTCTTGTCATGCAATACACAATTTATGTCATTATATAATTCACATCATCTCAATTTTCATCATATAATATCACAAAATACTTTGTACATAATTGTCCCATTTCAAAAATCCGTACATTTCATCATTTCATTATAATCATGCAAGACATATTCATCTATAAGCATTCACACATTTCATATAATACAAGTTCTCAAACATTGCAATTGCTTAATTTATTCATATCATATATGTATGCAATGTTTATGAGACTCAAATTTATTTATTAAGTTGTTATGATCGAGTGCCTTTTTCACTATCCTGTATCTGTAGTGGATACCAGGCTCTATCATACTGTCATGTATCCGTTGTGAATACCAGGCTCTATCATACAAATTAAGCCATAGGCTCTTACCATATATGTCTGAGCTTTAAGCTCTTTTTCATTAGCGACTCCGATCACAACTGCCTTTATATTTCATACATTCATGGAATAAATGCTTATCACATTTTCAAATACATCCATTACATTTGCATTTTACTTTCTCATTCACATTGGTCATTGGACTTGGTCCGGCATTCACATATAAGTTGAGAATACATGTAGTCAATCATATTCACATTCAAAGAACACTTCCAATGTATTATTCATGCATCAAACACCTCATACATTTTATATTCGGAAATCAGTACACAACATCATATATCAAATCAATTCAAATTGAAACAAACAATCAAAGTGAGACCATCCTAGGTTACTCACAGTTTACCTTCGTTAACTTATTGCCTTGAAGTCACAGTAACGTCTGGAAACGGTCGCTCAATATACTCTTCTATAATATGCAAACATATATATTTACCATTACCACTTTGCACATTTATATGAATACTTGATCATGAGCACATGTATATATGTCATGTCTAGTGCATGTTCAATGACAAATTTCTAGGTATATTTTCCTTAAAACACATCTTATAATCAATTAACAACACCTTTTAATCATTATTTAATCTCTAATACTCTTTATCCACTTTAATCACTACATTCAACATCAACTGGATTCATTCAAGAACTCATTTGAGCCTAAATATCTTCTATGGGAACACCATAACATTAATTGGTTCATACTTCACTCAAAAGACAATTATTTTTCTTTATAGGTCTGGCCACGATCATGGTGTCCCTGCCACGATCATGATAGAAACCTTTGGAGCTGGCCACGATCGTGGCGCCCCTGCCGTGATCATGACAAAAACTCTTTCTAGCCAGGCCACAATCACGGGGAAGGGCCATGATCGTGACAAAAATGTACTCTATCAGGCCACGATTGCCACGATCCTGCTTTGCCTTTTCTTCCCTCTTTTTTACACGAATTCAACACAACTCTTCATATCCATTTCACACCAATTTTCACGAATTCACCTATTATAATACTACCTCCTTTCGTTCTAATTCCACTACCATATTGATTACATTAGCTCTATAAAAATCAACTCATTTGATTCATCAATTTCAACTTAATTCATCATTCACGAAATCCTATCTCTTTCCATAGGATATCTCATTCATAATACATTAAATAATTCATTCATTATGTTATGTCCTCATTTAACACTCTAAACATTTCATATTTAGATGCATTGCCATCAACAACCTTTTCCTTAAAGTATAACATCAAAACAATTAAAACTTATCACACATTTAACCAACCTTTTCAAACATCAAAATTATGTTCCTTTAAACCCCAATTAAGTCCAAAAGCATCATATATATATACCTCATCCTTAATTGGTTCAACCATTTCATAATCAAAACATTTCCATAAAAAATCACTGCCCAGGATTGTGGCATCCCCTGCCACGATTGTGACAGAAACAATTCTCCCACTTATCCTGCATTTTTTCCAGTTTTTCCACAGTATAAATTTTTAGGTCCATTTTTTATGACCATTATGACCTAGAAAATGAGAATTTTAGGCCACACCTTCTCTAATAAAATGTTCCTCTATGTTGTATATTTCTAATGACATCAAATTCATGCATTTTTGTTCAGTATCATGCACGCTATATTCAAAACACTACAGACTATTCTCATACCTCTACAGAACACAATGCTTAACTTCAAGCCAAAATTCAAGACTTTTAAGGGACATATTTCAAATTTGATTCCTTCATGAAAAATGTAGCCTTATGTTTCTAGTTTACTTTACATCAAAATCCATCTGATTTAGATATCTAAAGATCGAGATATAGACAAAATACAAATACATGTTCAATGAAGTACTCCATCTAACATATTCCAGCACACATTTAACTTCATTTTCAACTCTACCTTATCTCCAAACTATCATCCTATTTCTTCTTATTTCAAGACAATACACTAGCCTTTTCTTTGGCTTTAAACTCATGAATTTTCATTCAACTTAACACAAAGTAAGATATAACTCTATTTTTCTCTTCATCTACATACACACATATCATCATACTTCAACTTCCTCGTTTCATTATCATTCATCTCTTGATTCTATCATCATAAATGCTTTATTTAACAAACAATTCAGAATAACATTAACTCACTACAATTTAGAGCTTGATCCCTTTATTAATACATTACACCCACATTAAAACACATATATAAAAACTCATAATCATTCTTCAAATTTCTTATCATATATGTTCCATTTAACAATACCCATGAAGATTAAAGCATAACTTACTTGATTAATCTTCAAACGCTTTAAGACACAGTTAACCCTAGCTTTCCACACAACCCACGTACATCATCCTTTAAAGGTAGAAGGGTTGGGTCTTTAATGAAAAATGAAAGAGAGAGTAAGATGAGGGTATCAAGTAAAAGATGAGAAGGCTGGGTTCAACGTGAATGGAGATTGGTGAGAAAAAAATTTGTGAAGGAGGAGGAGAAGAACAAAGTCACGAAGAAGAAGAAGAAAAGCAAGATAACAAAATAATTAAATGGTCTTTGAATAAGTTAAAGGTTGTGGGATTAAGACATGGCTTGGCAAGTGACACTTGTCACTTGCCACTTGTCAAATCCCTATAGGTTCAAACTAGGTTCTCTCATTTAGCTAGTCCAATCAACTCCAATTTCTACTCCAGTTGTCCCCAAATTTCAATGACATAGGTCATTAACTCCAATTGTCATTTATAAAAATTTTCACTGTCATTTGATTCTTAATTCTACTTCCATTTATCAAATGTCCTGCCATTTGACATTTTTCCTAGTTCAAAATTTACCCAAAAATTCAGGAATTTTCTAAATTTCACCAAAATTTCTATATCAATACCTATTCACACCAATTCAATTTTCAACACATATAAACCACAATTCATATCAAAAATCACATTTATGGCTCAATTATACCCGTAAAATATCAATGAATGCATGTATAATCATTTTAATATGCAAACATTAATATTTACTTGTGTGTGTATGTTATATTATGCACGAATACGAAATGTACTTTCTAACTTTTCATTAATCTCACATGTGTCGTATTCTAGGGTCCTAACCCTTAACATGGGAGATGTTATAGATTTACTTCTTTTAGTGTGCCAATTTTGAATTAACCATAAATGTATGATGTAGCTGTAGCTAGTACCGGTAAGTACAAGTTGATCTCACGAAGACAATGATTACTAGTAATTACCTTTCTTCTATTATCTAGCCTAAGGATTGATTTTGAATTTTAATAAAGAAAATTAAAACTTAAAAATTAAAATGAAGCAGGTAGCAATATTGAACATAGAGAAAAAAGAAGTTACTTAGAAAATAATCAATATTAAGAATTAGTGTCTAGGTTATGAATGCCCTTAAAACCCTTAAATAAATTGACCTTTTATTATGCAATTATTTTGTTGACTATTAGATCGTGGAAATTCCTATCGTATACTAATAACTCACTTGAGACTACTCGAATATTATTAAGGTTAAAGGTATTAACATTGATTTACCAATTTGCAAATTTCGCTATCATCTAGAGGATTTATGATGACTTATCTCGAAGTTTGCAATCAAGTTCTTTCATTATGATAAATCTATTCATATATAGGATTTCTTAATCTCTATATTATAAAATTGGATTATGCACTAATATTTTGAATCTATTATAACATATATTAAACACATAATCGAATAACAATATATTAATTAAAACAATTGCATTAAATAAAATAATTAAAATATATTATAGCACCAAATAGAGTTCTTCCTACCTAGACACTAAATTAGTTACACTTGATAGAAAATGAAATAAAACATAAATAGAAAGAAAGACAAATGGAAAGCAAAAAGTTTGTAATTCTAAATCTCCATTTTATCTCTTATCGAATGTTCCTGCAAAGTAGAGGTTTGATCTTGCATTATATTGGATTTTTTTAGTGATTTCTACTTGTTTTGCACTTCTTTGGATCAATATCATCATTTCTAGATGGTCTTTATATCTAGAATCATCTTTAAAAGTTTGCTCCCATTACTTGCCTTCGATCACTATTGAGCTAAGTTTTAATCCATTTAAAACCCTCAAAATATTGCAAGTGCACAGGTGGTGAATTGTAGTATATGAGGTATCGATCCCACAAGGAGTTATGAACTAATCTAATCCTAAGTTATGTAAGTCTTAAGGAACTAATAAAATAAAAATAAAAACAAAAAAGTAAACACAAGAATATGATTGATGGAAAATTAATTCGTAAATTAATATGAAAACAAATCAACTTCAGCAATACCAAATTGACAATGGGAAAACACACAAGAGAATTTACCAAATTATGAGAGAGGAGATTTTTCTTATCATTAATGCTAATCTAGTCATTTACGTGTTATTGTGGTGTCAGTTCTAGACTATCGTAGGGTGGATTACTCTCTCTCGAGTTATAATCATTAAACCCTAAATCATAAACCCTAATTGAATTATCGAATTTACAATATCTCAGTTAACAAAAGAACTACAACTCTAATTAGATCTTAAGCCCTTTCATGAACTACTGGGTCTCACACGGGATCTCTCTACACAATAAGTGATATGATTAATCACGTGGTCTAGTGGATCACTTAACTCTTATTAATCCAACCTAATTCTTTTTATTCAGTTCACCCTCTCGATTTATTATTGAAATATGCAAGTTTCACAATTAATCACAACACCCAATCAAAATAACACAAAACTCTATTAATATTGAATTTAGGTAAAATCCTAAAGGAAAGTTAGAACATCTTAATCAAACCCAAATCCATAAACATATTTGTATTCATCTTAACATTTAAGAAAATGAAAATAAAGATGAAAGAAATATATGTGGAATGGGGATCGGGATGCCTCGGGAAAGGAGCAGTCACGAAGACCCACTTCATTCTCCTCTTTTCCTCTTTCTCTCTATTCTTCTTCTCTCCTTTTAGAATGTTTCCCAAATGGCATATTGAAGGCTCCCTTTCTTCTACTCTTTCGTTTCCTTTTATAGCAACCTCCAATTAGGGCAAGTTTAGGGCTTTTCCTATGTTTGAAAGGTCCGAAATGTCCTTGAAAAATTAAGTTTGCAGGCCACGATTATAGCTTATAGTGCCACGATCGTGGCATCTCATTTACTCTCAATCATGATTATGGCAAACAAGGCCATGATCGTGGCCTTATCCTATTCCTCTTTTGTTATTAGCCATGATCGTGGGCCTGGGTTTGCCTTCGGATTTTCTCTGAATCTCCTTCATTCTTTAATACTTGCACTGAAACACTAGCAAACTCATCACGACACCTCAAAAACATAAAATTGAAGCTCAAAAGTGTTCTTTAACCCACAAAATATAAATATCTAACTAACTAACACAATTCTAACATAAACATGCATTAAACAATTAAATTAACAACTAAACACACACCAAACTACCCACTAAAGTATGATGCAATCTACAATTATCAATAATGTCTTTTTATAGTAATTTTTAGGATTCTAGGAGATACACAGATGTGTATTAGAACATGTATAACCCAAAATCACCAAAATTTGCAATTATACAAGGCTCGAGAACTTAGATGGTCAGATACATAATTGTATATCCTTTCTTTGTTTTAAGTCTTCATTTTATGTTGCTTTTTCATCCAAATTCTTCCTCGTTTGGTCCATAAAGGCAATTATAACCTATAAACACACTTAGAGCAAATTTAGTACCAAATATATAATAAAAGTATAAAATATCAAGAAAAAATATATCAAATATGAGATATAAATATGATCAAATATGCATCTATTAGTTGCATACTAAGTTGTGGATATGGTTATAGCTAGAAAGAGATCCAGTCATCCACTTCAAAACTATAGTTAGTATGGTTTTCAGTTGTTAATTGCTTTATACAATTTTGAGCATGCATGCTATAAAATATAATTAACTAAAAAGTAGCCTTATGATCTTTTAAAGTTTAATCCACCATTAACACCTTAAAGTCATTAACCAGATAAGGAATACAAATTCAATAATGTCTCAAAAAAGGGAGAATGAAAAGTGTTATAAAATGAGGTATTATACACCTTTCAGCTAAAAATAGTCTCTTACTCCATTTTTGTGGACACCCATTTCCATACAATGTAAAAATGTCTCTAAAGTTTGATTAAGCACCTATTTTAACCATTAGATTGAGGATGGTAAGCATAAGATAGCCAACAAAAGCCTTAAACTTTAAAGAACACTTTCTAGAAAATTACCAAAAAATAGGTTCTCTATCACTAACATTAGTGATGGGCATACCATTCAATTTATAAACATGATTGACACATTTAAACAAAACTTTAGTAGTTAAATATGGATGTGTTAAAAGAATGAAACTAGCATATTTTGAAAATTGATCTATCACTATAAATATGACTATATAATAACCAAATTTAATTTAGGAAAACCTTTTATGAAATTCATACTGACATCAATCAACATTACACCTCGTAGCTCCTCTTAAACTTTTTCAATAATGAACTTTGAATTTGTGAAAATGATATGGTATACAACTCTCCACTTTCAATCCTATACAAAATATTAGTTCTGTTATCCACTGCCTTTTTATATTTGATTTCAAAATCATATCCAAGTACCTTTAGCAACTAGGTTTACTAAAAATGACTAGTAATCTTCTACTCAAGTAATTATTTGAGGCTCTTATAGCTAGTTTGAACCACAAACTTCCTACCTTTCAAATAAAAGGACCAATGTTAAATAGCTACTACCAAAGCTTTACTTGCCATGCGTAAATAAATGTCAATACCCCAAAGGATGATCCTTTTGTATAAGAACTACTCCTAATCCACTAACACATGCATCTGCCTTTATAATAATCACTTTATCAAAGTTGGACAAAACCAATATACGAGAAGAGATTAAAGGAGTTTTAAGTGTATTAAAGGCATAATCAGCTTACTAATGCCATTTGAATGCATTTTTTTAGCAATTCTATCAATGGCTTGCTCATTTTTTAAGATCCTTTAACAAATTAGCTCGCCAAGGAATCCGCTGAGTTATTTCATTGTTAATGAATTTGCCCATTGTTAAACTATTGAGAGTTTTCTTAAATTTCTTTGCAATCATTATATTGAAATAAAATATCTAAAGTATTATACTTTCCTTGCTCCAAATGAGTATTTTGATTTCTTTAACAATCAAACGCTAATCACTAAAAAATTATGAAATTTATTGAAGATGATCTAAAAAAGAACTATGAATGATAATATCATTGAAAAATATTAACATGAACTTACTTAAATATAGTTTTAAGTTAGAGTTCATAAGACTTTGGAAAATTGTACGATCATTGGTTGAGTCAAAATGTATAACCAAAAATTCATAATGCCACTCTGGAGTTTTGAAAGAAAATTTTCAAATATTAACTTTAAACATACTAATTTGGTGATAACTTACTTTTAAGTCCAACTTAGAAAAGAAGTTGATGTTGAGCAAGTTTTATGTATGATAAAACTTTTAATGCCATAAGAATACAGATCGTATCTTGTAATATCAAAAGGTATCGTTCCCATAAGGACTATTAAAAACTTAAAAAATTTGAATAAGAACTTTTTCAAGGTACTAAGAAATTGATTTGAAATAAAATAAATACATAGAAATTTAAGAAAAATAATAAAACAAAACAAATAAGAATTAATAAGTGAGTTGCTAATGAATTGAGATTTATCAAGGTTAAAGACTTAGGAACTATTTTATCCTTATCTTGTTTCCATTAATGTTTTTAATTCAATTTATGTTTGATCTAAGATTTCCTAAAGTTTGGATTACTTTCTCTAAAGATATAATCAATTAACCCTAATTGAATATGATATTTATGGACTTGTAATATCTTGATTAATAAAACTACTCCTAACTTATTCAATTAAATCTGAAACAATCATATAGATAATTAATTTCATAATTAGGATCTCTCTTCAATTGATTATTAATCTGATAATTATGCGTCTAGTACGTTGCCAACTCTCATTCCACACCTTAAAACTAATGACTTGACTCACTCTCTCAATTTATCATCAAGTATATGCATGAAAATAATCACAAACATTCATTAATGTATTGAATTCAACAAGGAATAAAGTTCACAAAATAATTCAAGAACAATCCCTCATAGGGTTCTAAAAACCCATAATCATGTTAAACATATCAGAAATCCAAATAAACATCCAATAAAATGAAAGAAACAAAGGGAAAGAAAGAAAAACTAGTTGGAGTCTTGATTTGGAAATTTGGAATTTACCTGAAGTTCTTCTTGATGTCTCCTGTTAATCTTCTTTGATGTAGTGGCTGCTACCTCTTTCTTATGTTTTTCATGTTCTCATATAGTGCATTAGGGTTATAAGGTTATGTTTGGGGTTTTACACCTTGTTCAGTTCCAAAAATAGCCCTAAACCTTAAAAACACAAAAAATCTCACTCTTAGAAAAACATCTGTCACAATCGTGACCTTGTTAAGGAGCCATATAACTCCATACACATCAATCATGATTATCCTCTTTGTACATGATTGTGCCTTTCTTCAAACTTCCTCCATCTTCTTCATTATTTAATTTCCTAATTTTCAACACTTACAAACACATTAAACACCTCACGAAAAATAAAATTAAGATTGAATTCATGTTTTAAACCACACAAACACTTAAAATATAAACGAACACTAACAATAACACAATTCTAAGGCTATACACATGATAATCACCTAGAAACACTTGAAAACACACTAAAAAACCTAGAAAACATAGTATAAACCATACTTATCAACATCTCCATGCTTAAACTTTTGTTTGTTCTTAAGCAAAAAAAACCGCAAATTGCATATAAATGATAGTGGTAGGTTTCATAATGTTGTAGTGGGTAGCTTAGTCTATTTTTAGTTGTTAAATTGAATGATTAGTATATGTTTTGGTTAGGATTGTGTTATCTAGTTAAATGTTTGTGTTTTGAGTGTTATATTTGAGATGCCTAGATGTATTTGTTAGTGTTTAAGAACATATATGTAAGAATGGAGGAGAATTGGAGGAACCTAGGACTACGATCATGCCCTAAGGCTATAATCATGATAGAACCAGTTGGGGGGAGCCACGATGGTGACAAAAAGCTAAATGAAGTGCCACGACATGACTTGTGTGATAGACAACACAGACAACTTCCTGAATGTGACTTATTGAGGGACATTTCAGACTTATTGGACCCGAGACAAGCCTAGAGTTTATTTAAAATAGGAAAAACTATATAAATAAAGAGAAAGAACCATAGGGGGAGCTCCAATTTCTACCAATTTGGGAAAACCCTAAGAAGGAAGAAGAAGATAAAAGAGAAGAGGACAGAGGAGCAGGCTTCTGCTGTTGCTACTTTCCCAAGCCATCCCGATCCTATCTAAGCGACATTTTCTCTTTATTTTGTTATTTTTTTTCTTTAAATGTGTAAGATGGATATGATGATTTTGTTGGATATAGGATTAAGGATGATGTTCTAACTTTTCCTTAGGGGTTTAAACTTGATTCATTGTTAATCTAATTTTTTTGTTGTAATTCATTTAGATGTTATGATTATTTGTTGCAACTTCATGCTTCGGTAATAAATCGAGAGAGTGAACTAAATACAAAATGATTAGGTTGGTTAATGAGAGTTAAACGACCCAATAGACTATGTAAATAATCAAATCGGTAATTAAATGGAGAGAGATCTCGTGTGATACTTGGTTGTTTATTAGAAGACTTAAAAACTAATTAGGTTGTGGGGTTAATTGTTAATCAAAAGACACATCAATTTGGACATCACAAGGCAACAATGAGGAATTCATAAAAGATAAATGTCAAGAAGAGATAGAAAGAACGATGATAGAGGAAACACATTATAGGGGCAAAGGTCCTTTACGGACTTCAATGAAGCTCAATTTAGTAAAAAAAGTCATCATCCTTATTTAAACATGTACAATCTGGGTTGGCAGAAATACCCAGATTTCTACTAGTCTAGCAATGTAAGGACTCATATGGGACATCAAGACCTATTAGGATTTTAGTAAAATGAATCAAGTTCATTGTACAAGATCATGATAAATTCATAAATATGGAAGAGGCCTAGAAGAGACTTGAAGAGAAGTTTGAGCAAGTAACATAAGACCATGCCTCATCTATTCATAACCTAGAGATTGAAATGAGATAACTTTCCCATGAATTTTGTAAGAAAAGTGTGTAAAATTTTTTTGAGCAATATGGAAGTAAATCTAAGAGAGTAGTGTAAGGTTATCACACTTATGAGTGGGAAAGAGCTAGAAGCACTAACGGAAAAACAAGTTGAATCCTACCTTGTAGAAGGCCAAGAGAATAAGAAAGAGTATGAAGAAAAGAATGAGGACATTCCATACATTCCCCCTCCACCCTCATTTAAGAAAATTGATGTGGTAAAATCTTTAAAAGAACAAGAAGAAGAAAAAATGATAACAAACATAGAGTTTGAAGCATATAAAGAAGTGTTTGCTCCAGAAACTGAAAAACAAGAGAGTAAAGAACATAGGATACAAGATATAGAGGATGAAGAAGATACGAAAGTCTTTGTTCATGAAGTGAAACAAGAAGAGGAGACGGGGTGACTCAAAAAGAACAAGAACAACTTACCCTTCTACAGGATAAACTGTTGGATTCAACAGAAGATTCAGGGAGTTTTGTTATTCCCTATTTTATTGACAGTTTGTTAGTAAAAAGGACATTACTAAACTTAATTGGCTTCCTTAATTTTATCAATATTTTTATTCTGATTATCTTGTAATTTGTGGTTTATTTATAAGCTACAAACTAAATTAGGCAACAAGGGTGGAATCAAACCACTCATTATTGATCCCGACTGAGTTTTGAAGGATGTAAAGTCAAGCTAATGACTATAAATTTAGCACGTTTAGTAGTTAGATTGAATGTTTTCTGTAGTTAGATTTGTTTTAAATTATAAAAATAAGTTTATAATGATTTGGAATGGTTTTGACTGCTAACTCTCTTATTTCTTTTAAAGCATTTATAAGACAGGTAACAATCTTGGGTGCCAAGTAGATTTGGTCTCCAACACCATCACCATCACCATCCCCACCTTAATCTCCACGATAGGTTGTATGCTCTAACCCTTACCTTTTCATTTCTGGCTTTATTTTGTTCTTATATTTTTGTATTGGTTTATTTTGATTCCCGCCCTGTATATTATTTGTTCTTCTCACATTAAGGATAATATGTTGTCTAAGTGTAGGGAGGGTTACGCTATGTGCATTATATGTTTTTATTTTGAGTGTGAATTGTTAATATTATGTGTTAGTTTTGTTTAGGTTTGCATGATGTTATTCATGTGAATGTGTTAATGATTAGGACCTAACAGAATCAATTTAGCTTTAAACATAGTCTTTTAGGTTGCTAATATTTATTAGCTTGTGAAATTAGTGTTCTAGGTTGGTTCAGTTAAATATGCATGTTAGTAAGGATATGAACTTAGTTCGTTCACCCTAGGACTTTGACATATTCATTTATAATTTTTGGTCAATCAAATAAGTAACATCGTTAGTATCTTTTAATGAGAATGATTAGCTAAAGAAATAAGGTAGGCAAGAAAAAAAAAAGTCTGTGTGTGTGTGTGTGTGTGTGTTTGTTTGTTTAATAAATAACTATTCTACTGGCCCCTTTTTGAAACAAATTAGGTTATGAATAGAGCTAATAGCCAGTTGAGAATATGATGTAGATGAGTAACCAAGAGGCATTCATCATAAATATTTGCCTTCACGTCAAAAGGCTATATTGACATTTCAACTAAGCCGCTTAATAAAAACATAACCTAGTTAAGTAACCACGGGAGATTCTTCACAAATGTTTGCCTTTGTGTCAAAAGGCTTGGTTCTTATTAATTGAAATTAACAAAAATAGTCTATTGTTTAATAAATCCCACTGATCTTTTTGTATAGCTTAATTTTTCATGAAAAGCTACTTATGGATAATGACAATTTCATTTGACTATCGAATTATCAATATATGTGTGCAAGTGATGAGAGTGAATGAAATTGACATTAAGTCTTGATTAGTATGTATATTTAGTCTAACTACTTAAAAACAGATTTCACAAGTTAATAAGTTAGAACAACTTGAAAGTTCGTGTTTATAGTTAAATTTGTTTTGTGAAGTTCAATACGATTGTACCATTATTGCATATGTGTGTTTTATTGTTAGGTGTATTTTATGTGCATAATGTTTTAGTGGATAGTTTAGTATGTATTTAGTTGTTAAATTGAATGATTAGTGTTACGATTGTGTTATTTTGTTAAATGTTTATGCTTTGAGTGTTATATGGGTTAGATTATGCTTGAGCTTTAATTTTGTGTGTTTGAGGTGCCTTGATGTATTTACTAGCGTTTGAAAACACATAAGGAAGAACAGAAGAGAATCAGAGGAAGCCTGGAGCCAAACCCAGGCCCACGATCGTCACTTTAGGCCGTGATCATGACAGAACTAGTTAGGTGGAGCCACGACCGTGATAGATAGCTAAATGAAATGCCACGAACTTGACACTATGGGCTAAGATCATGGCCTGCATGACAGACAGCATAAACAGTCTCCCAAATGCGACTTACTGAGGGATATTTGAGACTTGTTAGACCTGGGAAAACCCTAGGATTTATCTAAAATAGAAAAGATTATATAAAGGAAAGAGAAAGAAACCTAATGGGAGGTCCAACTTCTGCCACTTTGGGAAAACTCCAAGAAGAAAGAAGAAGAAGAAAAAGAAGAGGAAGAAGAGGAGAGAGGAGCAGGCTTCTACTATTGATGCTATCCCGAGCCGTCCCGATCCTATCTAAATGACATTTTCTCTTCATCTTGTTATTTTTTTCTTTGGATGTGTACGATTTCTATGATGATGTTGATTGATTTGGGATTGATGATGATGTTCTAACTTTTCTTTAGGGATCTAAACTTGATTCAACATTAATCTAGTTGTTTTTGTGTTAATTCATTTGACTGTTGTGATTATTTGTTGTAACTTCATACTTCGTATTAAATCGAGAGAGTAAATCAAATGTAAAATAATTGGGTTGGTTAATAATAATTAAATGACACAATAGACTATGCAAATAATCAAATTGTTAACTACAAGAAGAGAGATCTTATGTGAGACCCGGTTGTTTATTAAAAAGCTTAAGAACTGATTAGGTTGTGAGCTGATTGTTAATCGAGAGATGACATTTTCGATAACTGGACTTAATTATGGTTTATTAATTAAGGCTTAGTAATTATAACTTAAGAGAGAGTAATCCACTCTTCGATAGTTTATAATCGACACCACATTAACACAAAAGTGATTAGGTTAGCATTGATGGTAGTATAAATCCCTTTCTCATAATTTGGTAACTTTCTTGTGTGATTTTCCATTGTGGATTTGGTTGCGCTCAATATTTGATTTCTTTTGTGTTAATTTTACAAAATAACTTTCTATCTATCATCTTCACGTGCTTACTTTTCTACTCAGTTTTTATTTTCATTTTAATAATTCTTTAGGCCTTAAATAACTTAAAATTAGATTATTTCGATAACTCAAGTGATCAATATCTCTATATTATGCCCACGACCTGTGCGCTTGCAGTATGTTGAGGGTTTTAAATAGATTAAAACTTGCCTAACAATAATCTCACAATCATGCAAGATTACAATAATGGTACAATGTCATTGAATTTTATGGAATGAACTTAATCTTAAACATCAATCACTCAAAATGTGCCAACATACTAACTTATTCCTTTCATGTTTAAGTAATTTGTGTACATATAAACCAAAATATTAACACCCTATTCATAAACCCATGGCACTTGTAAGCACGTATTTATTATTATTAATCAATAAAAAAATGCAAACTATCTCTATGTAACCTTTCATGAAAATTCTTGCTACTGTTAAAAGATCGGTAGGTTTAATTTATTGTAACATCACTTTTTTTATATTTTCTTTAATGATAACCTAGTTGTTTTTATGTGAAGGCAAACACCTTATCATGAATGTTCCACGGTTACTCAACTAGGTTACGTTGATCTTTTAAGTGAAGAATGACATTTTGTCATGAATGCCCCTGCTTGCTCATTTATATGACAACTTTCAACTAACTACTAGCTCTATTCTTAACCCCATTTTCTTAAAAAAGGGCTAACATAGAAGTTATTTTATTTAATTCTTTTTTAATTTCTTCACTACCTTATTTCTTTTTGGTCAATCATCTTTATGAAAGGGTACTAATAATGCTAACCAATTCAATCAGCTATAATTAGGAATGTATGCAATAAATTTCCTAAAGTGAAAGAATAGGTGTCATTATAATTAACATACATATTCATCCCTAAGACACCTAAAACATAAAATTCACAAGTTACTGTGCCTTTAAATTTTGAATGACCATTTTGGAAGTTAAACTAATTCCATTCATTTCTTGCCATTGACACATTCATACATTACAATGCACAAAATGTTTACATTATGTCAACTAAATTAAAAAATAACACTATACAAATGCAAAATTCATAAGCAATTGATATAAATGAAAATTTTATACACAATTCATTTGCAATTGCATATACATCTCTACACTTAAATAACACATTGTCCTTAATGTGAAAAACAAAACAATACAAATAAAGATAAATAATAACAAAGAAAAAGTTAGAGCAAGAATATTTAATCAATGGTGACTGTACGAGTGATGGAAGTTGGAGACACTCGATGCCATAAAATTCTAGAAATTCACTTCCTATAAAATAAACATAAAAAAGATAATGAAATAAAATAAAAATAAAAATATCCTAATTCTTGGGTTGCCTCCTAATTAGCACTTGGTTAATGTTATTAGCTTGACGTACTTTACCTTCTACATCAACCTGGGTCTATAATAAGTGGTTTACTGCCACCTTTTTCTCTACATGGCAGTTTAGTAGCCTGTAAATAAGCTATATGCTATAAGATAATAAAAAGGAAATAATTCACAAAATTAAGAACAAAAAGGGGAATTGCTCTTCTTCTATTCTTCTGCTTTATGAACAAATACTCCTTTAACTTCTTCAAACTCTACCCTTTGTTCTTCTATTTCTTCTTAAATGGAAACTTCATTCATGTCATTGACCTTTTTCTCCTTATGATTCTAAGACATTAATGGGCTCTAATAATAAGTTGTATCTGGTTTAGTGTCTTTAGTTAGATTAAAACTCTCTTGGAAGACTCGGTGGCTAGCTTCACTGTTAGTAAGTTCTTCCATTAAAGATTCAGATGAAGCATAATCAGTCATTATATCAGTATAAGTGTTGCTTCATTATGAATTATTACTATGCTCATAGAGTGTATTCTGATAGCAATTTCATAAGCAATATGGATTCTCCCACATATAATCTTATGCCCGATAGTGAACATTGTGATGGTTACCCCAAAAAATGTCACAACATAAGAAGGATATCAGTTATGCTTCTATGTCACTTAGAAGACTCCCCGCATTCCTTGTTAACAATGTATTAGAAGGTTGATCCATTTAAAGCTCTGAGTTTTGAAAAATAGAGGAGTGCTTCTTTATTAATTGATCAAATTTGGCTTCCATCCTCTTCTCACTTTTTTACTTGTCTACCTTATCTATTAACTTATCAACCCTGGAGTTAAACATGTCCATTATCTTACCCAACTTTGACTTGAAAGAGTTTGACTTTAAGGATCCAAACTTATGCTACTAGAAATTTGGGGGACCTTATGCTCTTATGTAATCTCTCATATTGTTAATCCATGAATAATTTAGGTGGTACTGCCACCTAAAATTATATGTGTTATAGTAATTCTCATCAAAGTTGTAATGTCTTAAATGGGTTGAAAGAAAAAAACTACATATTACTCAATTTGAGGTTGTTGTAAATTTTTTTCTTTTTTAATTTCAGGTACCTGCACTCATATAAGAAAAGTATCAAATCCTCAAATCAAAGGAATTCAAATCATATAAGAAGCTAATTTAGTCCCTAATAATGGCGTCAAAAACTTATTGAGCAATTTTATATATAATAAAACTCTTAATACTACAAACATATGACTTGTATCTTCTAGTATTAAAAGGTATCGTACCAATAAGGACTATTAAACACTTAAACAATTTGAATAAGAAATTTGACTATGGTATTGATTTGAAATAAAATAAATAATAAAATGAAACAAATAAGAATTAATAAGTGAGTTGCCAATGAAATTGAGATTTATCAAGGTTGAAGACTTAGGAGCTATTCTATCCTTATCTTGTTTTCCTTAATCTTATTAATTCAATTTATGCTTAATCTAAGATTTCCTAAATTTTTTATTAGTCTCTCTTAAGATCTAATCAATTAACCATAATTGAATTCGATATTTATAGATTTGTAATCTTTTGGTTCACAAAACTACTCCTAACATATTCAATTGGATCTGAATCAATCCTATAGATAATTAATTTCACAATTAAGATCTCTCTTCAATTGATCATTGACCTAATAATTATGGGTTTATTAATTTGCCAACTCTCTTTGCACACCTTAACATTAATGACTTGACTCACTTTCTCGATTTGTTATCAAGTATATGCACGAAAATTATTATAAACATTCATCAATGTATCGAATTTAAAAAGGAATAAAGTTCACACAACAATTCAAGAACAATCCTTAATAAGGATCTAAAAACCCATAATCATGTTAAACATCTTATAAATCAAAATATATATCCAAGACAAGTAAGTGAAAGGAAAAAAATCTAGTTGGAGTCTTAATTTGAAAATTTGGAATTTCTATAAAGTTCTTCTTGATGTCTACTCTTGATCTTCTATGATGTAGTGGCTACTACCTCTTACTTATGTTTTTCATTTTCTTATATAGTTTATTAGGGTTCTAGGGTTGTGTTTAGGGTTTTCCCACTTTGTTCGATTCCAAAAATAACCCTAAACCTTAAAGACATTAAAAATCTTGCACCTAGAAAAACCTTTATCATAATCGTGACTTCAACCTCTTTGTCACGATCATTCTCCCTTGTCACAATTATGATAGAGAGCCATATAGTTCCAATTACATCTGTCACGATCATGCATAATTTAAGCTTCCTTTTTCTTCTTCATTCTTCAATTTTCTGATTTGCAACACTCACAAACACACCAAACACATCATAAAATATAAACTTAAGATTAAATTCATGCTCTAAAGCA
This sequence comes from Erythroxylum flavicans, assembly GCA_027576715.1. Classification (NCBI taxonomy): domain Eukaryota; kingdom Viridiplantae; phylum Streptophyta; class Magnoliopsida; order Malpighiales; family Erythroxylaceae; genus Erythroxylum; species Erythroxylum flavicans. Next base: position 24,826,294 of record JANZXP010000006.1, read on the forward strand.
TAAAAATAGTTAGAATATAAACAAACACTAGCAATAACATAATCGTAAGCCTATAAACATAATAATCATCTAAGAAACACTTGAAAACACTCTAAAACACCTAGAAAAACATATTATGAACTATACCTATCATTTAACTCCTCCTATCTCATCCATAAGTTCTTTAATCAAAGTATTTTTGGAACTTGTCTTTCACTATGATTATATTCAAAGCCCTATCACCATATACAATCTCAATGAATTATCTTTTTTTTCAATTAATTATAAAAGTGATGAAAAAGGACTAATCCTTTAGTGAGTTATACCTTGCTTTAACATATCTCTAATTAACTCCTCAATTTCCCTTTTTTGTAACTCCATATACATGTAAGTCCCCTATTAACAACCTTTGTATCCTCCTTCAAAAGAATTCAATGATTGTACTTTTCTTAGGTGGTAAATTGACTTGTTCAGTGAAGATATCATCATATTACTTTAACAACTTTTGAATGAATTAATGATTCATATTTTCTTCCCTTTCCTCTATCTGTATCTCCAAATATTGCGCATCATTTTCAATTAAATATTTCCATTTCATTTGTTCATATTAGTTTAGTAAAAAATATAAAATAACATCCAAATCCTTTATACTTTCCTTAAATACTCTTCTTAATATCCAGCTTGCTACTTTTTCCTAACCAATATGTAACTTCACTCTTTATCTTCTTACCAATCATTCATTATAGTGCTATTCTTATAACTAAAAGTTATATCATTTAAGGCAAGAAACCACTGGACCTTTAATATTATATCATCTCCCCACAATCTTAATCATTAACGTGTTAGAACAAAAAGATGTCAACTATCAATCACTTCACATTCTTATACTTTTAATTATACTAAATATTCAAGCCTCCTCACATATTAATCATCATAGATTTTATATCCTTTGATACTCTATCTTTATTTAATAAAGCCTCACTAATGAAATTATAAGGACTACCTCCATCAATCAAAATATTAATCATTCTGCTATTAAAAGTACCTTTCAAAAGAGGCTCAACAAGATTTTCACCATAAACATCTCCCTCTGCCTCCTCCTCCTTCTCTTTCCATTGAATTTATTTGTTACTCTTTCCACTCTTAGCTCTCAGTCTTGACTTGATAACTTTTCAGTTTCCTAGTCTACACTTTCTCCATTAGTTATTTCCTTTCTTCCTTTTACAAGCATCCTACAACACCATTAACTGGTGCTTCATATATCCTTCTTATCATTATTGTGTTGCCTTACCTACACAGTGTCCCTTCTTCATTATTGAACTTCCTTCCTCCTATTATCCTTCAATACATTCTTTTACCTTCATTCCTTAACCACGTTAGGGATTTTAGAGCCTTTCCCACCTCTGTTAAACCCTTAAAACACTCTTCTTGTTCCTGTTTCTTTTGTGCCTGATGTTGTGAAAGAATCCATTGTTTTTATCACCATCCTTTAAATAAATCACCTGACATCTTTGTTTGTACAATAAGTGATTGATGTTTATAGCTTGTATATAGTTATTTAGGGCTTTTTTTTTCCCTATATCTGAGCATCTGAGTTGTCAAGTTATTGATAGAGTTAGCTCTATGCACTCTTAAGTCTATCTTTAGTATTTTGTAAGTGTTGATATATGTTATTAATCCTCGAGGCATTCAAAATTTTTAGCTCCATGTTTACATTGACAAGATTCTTAACAAAAGCATAGAGTTTATAGCCCTATATCTCCATGCTTATTCCTCTAATTAGTATTTCCGTACAACCATCAATATCTTTAAGGTAATTATTAAAATGAAATGAAGATCTCCTTTTGGAAGCATTATTTTTCATGTGTATCAAAACATGAGAATGGTATAAGAATAAGGTTTATTAAAGAAAACCTTACTTTTAATAAAAGTTAAAGCCTTAATTTTAAGAAAAGTTGGTAGCCATCCCTCAATGACTAAGACCTTATCCAGCTTTTTCCTTAGGAACCATTTATCTTTTGGTTTGCTGTATCACGTATAGAAATTCCCTTCCGTTTTAAGATCTATTATCTCTATTTTAGCTACACAATCCTTGACATCATTTGAGTTATTCTTGATGCAATTGTTCCCTTCAACTTGGAGTATGTAGTTAAAATCTTTGAAGTTGAGCATAGGAGCAACTTTGGCTCAAGTGTAAAACTGTGAGCATAGATAAAGCTTACTTAGACCTCAAATTGCTCTTGTAACAATATTATTTTTAAATGTATCAGCTAATATGAGGTCATAGATTGAACTATCTCTACCTTTCATTCATCATAAACCATAATTATTCTACCATAGGTATGATCTTAGTCATTGGTTAACCATTTCCAGTTACCTCCTAGTAATCTCAATTGCTTGCAGTTCTCTTCTCATAAATTTGTTTCTAAAATACCAATAGTATAAGTTTTATGCTCCAAGATAAAGTTCCTTATAACTAACTGATTTGAGGGGTAGCTAATCCATTTCATATCCTATGAAATAATCATCTATATGGTGAAGGAATATTTTCCTTCTTTTCCTCCCTAATCTGTTTCAATTCATGTTTAGAAAATGGTTAAACTCAATCAGATTTTGTTCTTTTAATAGCTCCTTCCCTTTAGGTTTCTTTAAGTGGTTAGAGTTAAGGGTATAGAGTACATCTTTTCTTTATTGGGGCCTAACCTATACGCTTTTCTCTTAATACCAATTCCCAAACATAGTTATTAGGCCTTACCACTTCGCCTCTATTATCCCCAATGATTCTAAGTTATGATCTGGTAAGGGAAATGTAATATCCCGTTTTTCCGTACTAAGGGTTAGAACCACAGATTTCTGTATATGAGAAATATCATTGAGAAAATAAGAAATGCATTACATTTACATGCATATCACTAGCATAAGCATACACACACGTGATTATTGATTTTTATACATATTACAAAGACTGTATATGCACTCAATTGACATATTCTAAGGTATAAATGATTTTAAATGATTATAATGTGAATAACAAATTTTGTCTTAAATTTTGATTTGATGAATCATAATGGGTGATTTAGAACTTTTTTGTTAAATTTGAGAGATTTACGAAATTATAGGTATTTTTGGACTAGGAAAAATGGCAAGTGGTAAGACAAATTGACCCGTGGTAATAGAAATAATTGACACATGGTAATGACAAGTGGCATTAGGATTTAATGACAAGTGTCATAGAAAATTGGGAGATAATTAGATTGGAAATTGGTAGACAATGGACTAGTTATCAAAAGAGGTAAGTGGAGACCACCAGGAGGTGACATGTGGCAAGTGATAAGTTTCACCACACTTGCCACTCACCATCCCACGATATTTCCCCAAATGAAAGACCATCTTTTAATGATCTTTCAATTATGTTACATATTTTCTTCTTCTCTTCTTCATTTTCGTTCTTCATTTTCTTCACTCACGATTGTCTCTCTTTCACCCTCATCATGTTAAGATTTCCATCATCTTTCACTTGTTTCTTCAAGACCATGTTATTTTCTCCATTTTATTTCTAGAGAACCTAATCTTCCCATCTTGGAATGATGATGATCGTGTAGCATGGAAGAAGCTTGAAGCTAAAACAAGTAAGTGATACATCAAGCTTTATGGGTTGTTTTAAATGAAACATATATGATAATGGAGATTAAATGATAATGATAATGGAGTTGTAGAGTGTTGAATGTTGACATAGAAATAAATAGGTTTACGTTCTGTTTTTAGTATAAATGATAAAAAATAGATGATGAGTTGTGTTTGAGATGGATTGATAGTGAAAATAGTGTACATGGTGTAAGAAAGAATACAGACACATTAATGAAGAAATGGGTATATTCATGTCCTATTTTTATATTGATGATGAGCGTAGAAAATTTGATGAATGAATGTATATGTTGTGTTCTTATTTTGAGAATATGAAAACCATAGATTATAGGATATTATGTAGAGGAAATAGATTGTGAATTAAGGGTATAATGAAGGTGAAATTTATGTTTAAGAAAGATGTTGAATGATGTTCTTGAGTTGAGAAGAAGTAAGAATTATATGTGATAGTGAATGATTAAGATCATATTCTGTTTTTGTATGACTGATAAACAATGGTTTATAGATGGTTTCATGGATGTTATTGAGTTAGAATTGAGGTGAGAATGAAGTAGAAATAATTAACTATTCATGAGATGTTTTAAATATAGTAAGGAAGGGATTAAGCGAATGGTAATGAATTAATTGAGTAGATTTTTATGGAACTAATATGGTAGTTAGATTAGCATGAGATGACATTGCATTAATGAACACGAATTTTGGAAATATTGGAGTGTTAATGATGTTTCTATGTATGTGAAATTCGTGAAAAAATGAAGGAAGACAGAGAGGGCACGATCTTAGCCTTTAGTACACGATCGTAGCCTGGATTGTTTGGTTCTGTCACGATCATTGGGGGTGGCCGAGTCCCAATGATTGTGGCCTGTTGTATAAGGTTCTGTCACGATCGTGGGAAGGTCTACCGTGATCGTGGGCACAAAGAGAGAAATGTTGTCTTTTAAGTGATGTTTGAAACAACTAATATTAAGGTAGTTCTTTATGATGTATTTAGGCTTAAATGAGGCCTTGAATGAAGCTAGTTTGATGATGGATTACACGATTAAAGTGAGTAAGGTGTATTAGGTATAAATGAATGAGAAATTCGATACTGTGTGATTATAATGCTAGAAAAAAAAGGATTGGAGATTATGTGAATGATGAATGATTGATTGATGAACTTAGAATAATCAACTATATTTGAGCTATGAACCTAAGTTCAAGATATACATACACCAATGATGATGTTTAAATGATCAAGAGATGTGATTAAAGAAACATACCCAAAATAGTCAAATTAAGCATGCATTGTACATAACAAATATACATATGTGTATGATTGAATACTTATGTGATTGATCAAATTAGTAATGCATGTATAATTTGTGTTTTCCATAGAATTAGATACACAAGATTGAACATCAGCATCCAGATGTTTCCGAATCATGAAGACAATAGATAATCTGGAGCATACTATGAGTCAACCTAGATGGTCTCATATTAATTGATTGTTTTATTTAAATTTCTATATTCAACTATTAATGATGTGATTGACGAAACGTTAAATGCTAGACTATTGTCCAATGAAAATGTGAAAAGTGAATCTGTACTGAATGAAAGTGATTGATTGTATATATGTGAATTCATGCATCTCATTACATTAAATTGCATGATCAAATAAAAGAAGTTGTGATTGGAATGGCCAGTGAAAAAGAGCTTAAAGCTCAGAATGTGTATAAGAGCCACAAGCTCACTAGTAAAATGAGCCCGGTATCTACAATTGATACAAAATAGTTATTAATTAGCCCGATATCTACAACAAATACAGGACAGTTAAAAAGGCACTCGATCATAACAATTAACAATGAAAATGGAGTCTCATGAAAAATTGCATATAAAATTGATATGTGCAATATGATTGATTGAAGTGCATTGTATGGACTGTTTTGAAATAAAAACGTGAAATATTGCACATAAATTGTATTCGTGAAACATGAGGAAATGTGAAGAAATGTTCAATATTTGTTGATGTGATTTATCTATGAATTTAATCTGAATTGTGAATTGTTCTGTGTTTGATATAAGTGAACACATCGAGGATGGTTCGTTCACTGAGTTCGTAAAACTCATCAAAATTTATAATATGACTTTTCAGGTTCAGAGAAGACATCTAGTTAGACTAGTTGGAGTATAGCCACTAAAATCAGACATGAGCTAGGGGTCAAGATCAGTTTGTACTTGCACATTTTTTAGTTGCTTTGTATTAAGGATTGTATTCTGCAACTATTGTACAATGTATATGTGAATTCTGTAATGTAATGACATTTATAACTGGATATGTTTTGTAAATGAAATGGTCTAAATTGACTATTGATTTGCTTAAGATGTGTTTACAAACAAAATGGGCTAAAAAGATTACTGGTTTGTTTAAAAATGCGTTTGATGTTTGGAAAATTTGTAATGAGTAGTTCTAATTGTCTTAACATTTCATCCTTGTAGAGTATGTTCTTGAATATCTTAGATATGTTCAGGAATATGCCCTATGAGAGTGGTGTGTTACAAGAAATGGACTAACTAATTTATCATAAGAGTTTGAGGAGTTCTCTATAGCCTTAGTTGTGTAGTTCGTCATTAGTATACGAATTAATTAACTTACGCTCAGTCTATTACATATGCCTTACTAGTGGTTGTATAAGTTTTTGGTAGTCACTACATTCAAATATCTTCCTTGTTATAATCTAGGTTCTTCTAGGTGAGTTATTGTTTGGTTTTTATACATATTAAACTTGTACTAAAAATCCCACCATCTTATCCCCCTCACCTAACCTGTGTAAGGGAATGTTATTCAGGAGATCAAAAAGGGTATCAACTAAAACACAAACTAAGGCATAATTGAAGTTGTGGCCTTACTAATATATATCAGCTTACCAATATAGCTAGCCAAGTAGCTAAACCCTCCAGTTAGCCAATACTCTAGGGACATTTTGTGAATGTTTAACTATATTTGCACTTTATTTGGCTCAACATCTTCCAACTTTAAGCCTACGGTCCATTTTTGAACAAATGTGGGCTTACTACTCAAATTTCAGGCCTTGCTTCCATTACCTCTAAGCTTTTGAAGAGGTGCCAAATCTGAAAAAGGAATACACTATCTTCATGCACTAACACCTTTATTAGTCTGCATTACTTCCATCATTCTTATTCCCATGCATTCATGACTAGATATGGAGCCCTTTTATGTATAAAGAAATCAATCAATGCCTCCCATCTTGTCACATTCCTTTAACACTTTTATTGGTGGCGCCACAATATAGATCTCATCTAAGCTTTTAGGTGGACAATATTGAAGTTTAAGGTTTTGCTTAGCTTTCTTGACTTCTTGTTGCCATATCCTTTGAGTCTAGGGTTTTCTATGAGTGAATTTGTTGATTTATGGTAGGAATTCAATTTATGTCATGTTTTATTATGCTTTGGTGATTGGGTGTTTTAGATGATTAATAATAATATAATAACTTCATTTTATAAGCTTATTACTATTTTCTTTTAGTGAAATTTTTGCATAAAGGATATTATGAAAACATTGGGTATTATTTTCTATTTTCTCAAAGAAAGGCTTATAGATGGAGTTCCAAATTTACACACTAGGCAACTAATCATTAATTTTTGTAACCACCAAATTGATACTATTGGTAGTGGCTGTCAATAAGACTCATTAATCATCACACTGTTACACTTTCATCTAATATCTAAGGCTTAAATATAAAGAAATAAATTAGCTGTGACAAACCTTTTATATTTTAAAAGAAAATTGTTTATGATTTTACATCATTAATAAGCATTTTTTATGTTTTTAGGGCCATTGCACTCATTATAGGTTCGCTTGATATATAGAGACAAATATCAAGCTTACAAACTGATGTCTTTCTTTCTATTGTTATATTTAGTTTAGGTCTTATGACCTTAATGAAGTAAATCACACGTTAATATAGAATTCATGTATAATATATTATATACATAAGAAGGGGGGTTGAATTGTGTATTCTTTTCGTGAATACAAAATCTTTAATATTTCTTTTTAAGAACTTCTCTAACTTGTTAAAAGAATACCACAAAAGTTATATGAAATTAGTTATGTGGTTAAATCGCAAATCACTTCTATATACTTGTTTAAAAACAAAATAGAATAAGTTGAAGGATAGAAGATAGACACTGCGATTTTTATACTGGTTCACCTCAAACCGTAAGCTACGTCCAGTCCTTAGAGTTCATCTGAGTATTCACTATACTTCAACCAATTTACAAGTATTCTTTCTTCCCTTCTAGAGTCTCTTCAGGTCTCTTACACCAAGTATTCTTTCTGCTATCTTAGCCTCTCCAAGCTCTTAGTCTTTTCTTTCTCTCACTAGAAAGATATTTTGAGTTATTTGTTATAGTAGGGTTTGCTCTCTAGTATCACACTTTTGAATACAGACTTTTTCTTTTCTACGTAAACACTTAAAAGCTCAAAGATCAATGATTTCAAAGGTTGTTCAATCGTCGACTACGACTAGTATATATTGCCTAAGTCTCCAACTGCTTCTTGATTCTTAATAACTACTTCTTGATTCTTGATAACTGCTTCTTGAATCTTGTAGAAACCGCTATTTAGTTGAGTTCTGTAACTAACTCCAACT
>JANZXP010000006.1:24842420-24854461 GCA_027576715.1 Erythroxylum flavicans
CTCATAACGATCATATTTCTTCGACTTCAATTTGTTGTAGGTTCCAACAGAGAATCTTTCTTTCCTTAAGAAAATCATCACTTTGTCACCTTCTTGGAAAGTTTTAGATTTCCTATGTTTGTCGACTTATTCTTTATATTTGGCATTAGTCCTTTCAAGTCTCTCTCAAACCTCCTCTTGCATAGTCTTCACTCGATTGGCCATATTTTCAGTTGCTATACTTAAGTTTGGTAACTTCGAAAGTTTTATCAGATCAACAGTACTATTTGGAACTTTCAAGTATACCAAGGAAAATGGTGATCTACCAATAGCACTATGGACAACACTATTGGAGGCAAACTCATCTTGAGCTAGAGCTAAATCACATTGCTTAGGCTTGTCTCCACAAATACTCCTCAATAGATTTCCAAGAGTTCTATCATTGACTCAGTCTGACCATCTGTTTGTGGATGGTAGTGCTACTAAAGTTTAAAGAAGTATCAAACATCCTCCACAAAGTTCTCCAAAAGTGACTAACAAACTTCGAATCGCAGTCAGATGTAATGGATTTAGGAATTCCATGCAATCTTACCACTTCTTTAAAGAACAGTCTAGCCACATTAGAAGCATTGGCAGTCTTCCTACATGCAATAAAATGCACCATCTTGGAAAATCTATCAACCACTACAGAAGTAGAATCAACTCCCCTTTGTGTTCTAGGTAATCCAAGGACAAATTCCATAGACAAGTCCTCCCAAATATCTTCTAGGATAGGGAGTGGCATATACAAACCAGTATTATGGGATCTTCCTTTAGTAGTCTAGCAAACATAGCACCTTGTCACAAAATTTCTAACATCTTTCTTCAACTGAGGCCAATAGAACCTTTCTTCAAGACTAGTAATGGTCTTGTCCCTTCCCATGTGACCGGCTAATCCTCCACTATGCACATCACGAATCAACTTTTCTCTAAGAGAAGTATGAGGAACAAAAAGTTGGTTACTGTGGAAAAGAAAACCATCAGTAATATGGAACTCACCAGCAGACTGCTTTTGAATACACTGTAACCACATGTCCTTGAAGTCACCATCATCCTTATAACGCTCCTTTAAAACTTCAAATCCAACTACCTCTTGGGACACGATAGATTGCAATACTGTCCTCCTACTAAGTGCATCAGTGACCTTGTTAGTCACATCAGATTTATGTTGAATAACAAAAGGAAACTTCTATAAGAAAGTAGTCCATCTGGCACGCATATTACCCAAGTGCTTTTGACTGTTCAGAAACTTTAAAGCTTGATGATCAGTGTAAAGAATGAACTCTCTTTGAATCAGATAATGTTCCCAATGTTTTAGTGTTCTCACAACTAGATAAAATTCCTGATCATAGTTACTCCATCTTTTCCTTGTATCATTAAACTTCTCACTAAAGAAAGCTACAAGTCGGCCTTCTTAAGATAGAACAGCTCCAATACCTACTCCACATGCATCACACTCAACCTCAAAAAGCTTGTCAAAGTCCAGTAAGGCTAGGACAGGAGCAGTGTTGAGTTTTTCCTAAATCAAAGCAAAACTTTTCTCAGCTTCATCATTCCATCCAAACTTTCCCTTCTTCATGCATTCTGTGATAGAGGCCATAATTGAACTAAAGTTTCTGATGAACCTCCTGTAGAAAGTAGCTAGCTTATGGAAAGATCGAACCTCACTAGCATTCTTAGGGGCAGGCCATTCACGAATTGCCTTCACCTTTTCTTCATCCACATGAATTCCTTCAGAACTAACCACATACCCCAAGAATAGTAACTTGCTATTCAAGAAACTGCATTTCTTCAAGTTCAGGTAAAGCTTATTATGTTGTAAAATAGACAAGACTCTCCTCAAATATTCTAGAAGCTCTTCAACTATTCTGCTATAAACAAGGATATCATTAAAATAAACAACCACGAACTTTCCATTAAAAGGTCTAAGCACTTGGTTCATGAGTCTCATAAAAGTGCTAGGGGCATTGGACAACCCATAGGGCATGACTAGCCACTCATACAACCCCTCTTTCGTTTTAAATGCGGTCTTCTACTCATCCCCAGGTCTAATCCGTATTTGGTGATAACCACTTTTCAAGTCAAGTTTAGAGAACACACGAAAACCACAGAGTTGATCAAGCATGTCATGCAATCTAGGAATAGGAAATCGATATCTCACAGTAATTTTGTTAATGGCTCTACTATCAACACACATTCTCCACGATCCATCCTTCCTGGGTGTCAAAAGTGCAGGAAGAGCACAAAGACTCGTGCTTTCTCGGATCAAGCCCTTTTTCATCAATTCTTCCACTTGTTCTCCTACATTATCGGCTCCTTTAGGGTTCATTCTATAATGAGGCAGATTAGGAAGCTTAGCTCCAGGTACTAGATCAATGTGATGTTGAATATCTCTCATAGAAAGCAATTCATTAGGTAATTCAGACTCGACTAGATCTGAAAACTCCTCTTTCTCCTCCAATAATTGTTTCTTTACCACCAAGACAAGAACCTCTCGAGTCTCCTTAACTTCCCTCTCAAAATCTTGCCCATTAAGGGTCACCAATGTCTTTCCCTCCAATCTAAAAGTCTTTGGCCTATCAAAGGCTGCATTTGTGGGTAGCATGGTCACTTTCTTGCCTTTTCATTAGAATGAGACTGTGTTATCTCTTCCCATATAAGCAATATCCACGTTAAATTGTCATGGCTTTCCTCGGAGTATGTGGCTTGCATTCATGTCCACCACATCACAATAAACAGTAGCCTTGTAAGATTTTCCTATAGAAATAGGAACTTGACACACTTCAGTTACTCTCAAGGCTGATCCATCAGTAAGCCAACCAATGGTGTAGGGATGAGGATGTTTCTCAATAAGAAGCTTCATATGATCCACCAACTTTCTTGCCACTAAATTCTCATCACTGCAATTGTCTACAATCAAGTTGCACACCTTACAATTAACAGTGCATAAGAATCTAAAAATGCTTCTCCTTCGTTGACTCCTCGGTTTTAGAGGAACAAAGTATCTTCCTTACCACTAGACTAACTATGTCCTCGGCAACTTATTCAGCAAACTCTCTTCTTCTTCTCCCTCTTCTCGAAGCTCTTCCAGATCTTCTTCACCTTCATTAAGGTAGTCTCCTTTTTTAACAACATTGACCATCTTTCGCTGACGATAATTACTAGAGATATATCCAGGCTTCCGGCATTTATAACACATGTCTATTTTTGGTGGTGCATAAGGGTTGGATCCCTTAGGAACTGCTGCTGTTGCTACTGCTACTGCTGCTGCTGCTGCGGCGACCTCCTTTAAAAGGCTTCCTTTTGTCCACTCTTAGATCTTTAAGGGCATTATCGATTTTTAATGTTTCAGCTAATGCTTTCCCCTTTCCTACCATTTCATTTGGAATTTGTTGAGTTGTTCTCATAGGGCATTCAAACCTCTTAGGTGCCTTTCCATCTTTTCAACTTTCAAGGCCAATTGGTAGGCCTCCTCTATGTTCCAATAGTGTGCATTCCAAGCCTTTCACTTATGGTTGATGTTAATCCTGTAAGATACCTTGAAACTTGCTACATGTCAGATTCTTCAAGATTATTGCGTGTTGCTAGCCTCAAGAACTCATAATGATACTCCTCCACACTCCTAGAACCTTGGACACAACTTTGATAAAGATCAAATAAGTGTAGCTCATAATCAGGCGGTAAAAATCTAAGGAAAAGGGCTTGTTTCAATTTCTTCCAAGATCTGATTTGTGGTTTTCTATTCCTCTCCCGATTCTTTTGAAGATTACTCCACCAAACTTTAGCACCACTTTTTAATTTATACCCCACAATTCTCACTATTTTATCACCTGTGACTCCCATCATCTCTTGAAACTTTCCACCTCATCAATCCAATCAAGAAAGCCTTTAATGCTTAGATTTCCACTAAAGTAAGGGACTTACAACTTTAATCTTGTAATCACCTTTATCCCTTTGGCCTCTTCTTGGTTGGTCTTGGTCTAGAATTTCTTCATTCGAACTTTCCATAAGAGGCATCTGATTCTGACCTTGAGCTCTCCTATTTTCTACATTCCTTGGAAGATCAGGTCTACCAATAGATTGGGGTTGAGTTAAACCTCTATCTTGAGTTCCATTAATTGGTATTCCTCCATTATTGGCTTGATTAAGGCCCATTATGGTTAGAAGTTTATCCATATGAGTAGCTAATCCATTAATAGCCTCTAAAACTTCGTCAGATCTCTGGTTATATCCTTGATTAGCCATTTATAATGGTTGGTCAAAACTGAAAACGTTTTGTTTGACTTTTTTAGGTTTTGGGTGAATTTTCTAGGGGTTTTTTTTCTGGGTTGGTAGGGCTGGAAGATGCGCTGGAGGGTGTGGGACAGAAACAAAATTGAGGAAAGGCACCAGGAAAGAAATCCAGGAAAAATTTGGATTTAAAGCTCTGATAACAACTGACACAGCGGAAGTAATTAAGTAGAGATTTTAGATTAATCTCTAAACCAAATCCAAGCATAAAACTTAGGATTTAATCAACAAGAGAAAGACAATTTTTCTAAGGAAAATTTTTTGCAGAAGTTTTTATTAGAGGCAATGTTTTTGGTCCCCCAAAACATCTGTTAACCCTCCGTTTTATACCCTTAACATGGCACATGAGAGTCCTAATTCTAGTGTGAAAAGGATTGATTGAAATCCTTTTCTAAAGCTAACTTATTTCTTTTTCTTGTCGGACAAGAAAACCTGCCTAACTAGGAAACTTAAAATAAAATAAAACAGAAACAAAACCTAATGGGTGTATGACAACATAACCAAATCCTAATAGGTCGAGGACAACATAAACAAATCCTTATGGGTTCAATCCTTTATTATGAGATTTCTTCCCTACATGAGGTCTTTACTCAAATCCTTTGCATAGATGTCATTGCATTTGTGACTTTTAATACTTAGAATCCTAGTGTTCTTGTAAGTCCAAATAATGAATTTGATACTAGGAAGTCATATAATAAAAATAATAATAAAGGAGGAAAGACAGATGATTGGGACAATAGAAATCAGGATACAGTAGAAATTATTTGTTGATACTATCATGAGCCAGGCCATACCAAGCACGAGGTCTGGGGAGGTTTAACAGTATATATCCTTATCTCTAACTAATAAAGATGTTTATGATACACCCACAGGAAAAAAAATGCAAAGATTATCAGTGAAGAACATAAATTAGAAGGCCTCCGCATTTTGAATACCCAAGTGGCAAGACCAACTACTTGTTCAAGTGTCTCAACTCCTTCTGAGGATCACTATCAATTAGGACACCCCTCCTTATCTCTATTAAAGAAATTCCCTCAGTTTTATAATGTATTTTGCTTAGATTGTGAGTCTTTTGAGTTTGCTAAACATCATATTTTGTCTTCAATTCCTTATGTCACCAAAAGAGCTAGTTCCCCTTTGGGTTAGTTCATTCCAATGTTTAGAATCTATGTCTTGTTGAGTCCAAAACTAGATTTCGATATTTTATTACCTTTTGTTAATGACTTTTCACGTGTGACTTGGCTTTATTTAATGACGAATAATTCTAAATTATTTATTTAATGACGAATAATTCCAAATTATTTTTTCATTTTACTACCTTTTATGCTGCAATAGAACCCAATTTAATGTTTATATTCACACTTTAAGAAGTGACAATGCCAAATAATATTTCTCCTGATCATTTCAAAACTTCATGACTTAGAATGACATTGTTCCTCAATCCTCATGTGTTATAGAATGTATCTACAACTATAAATAAGCTCATATTACAAGCTTAATAACAAAGATCCATAGGTTACAAGCATGATTATGGGGATCCAATTTAATTCTTACCTAATTAGACATTGAATAGTTAATATACATATTTGTACCCCATTCATTATAAAATCATCAATTGAAACAAGTTATTCCTCTCTTACATGGAGATCCTGGTTCTCGAACTTCAAGGAGAGGCTTACCAATAAGTAGCAGCCTTACTGGTGCTAATGATGAGGTCAGATAGCCACTCAGAACTAGTGGCCCAGAAAATTTCAACATCCTACTCTTTTGGGCAAAACTCCAAGTAGAAGAAGATGAAGGAAAAGGAAACAAAAAATAAAGATTCTATTCACTAGATAGAACCTTCTGTTATTGTGTAAGTAAAAGAGTAATAACTTGTTTCAATTGGTGATTTACAGTGGATGTGGTACACATATATACACTACATATTAATGTCTAATTGGGTAAGACATTAAATGGCATCCTTGTAATTGAGCTTGTTATCTAATCTATTTATAGTTGTAGACACACCATGACAATTTAATAGATAATGGAGAAGAGTCGCCTTCCATTCCAACTACTAATGTGAGAGCATGATTTCTATCAAATAAAACACTCATTCTTTGTCATCGAGCTACAAACAAATTAATCTCTTTTGATAAAATTGAACTCTATAAAGGAATTGTATGTTACATGAGAAAGAGACCATACCTACGCCATTTTTTCTCTTCATCATCAGCATTTGAGGTATCATCATCAGCTTTCTTTGAAAGCACTTTATTGCTTAATTTATCAATGATAACTACAAAAAAAAGCCACTACTTAATCTTCACATAAACAAACCTCAAACTTTTACCACAATAACTAATTGACAGGCTATGAAATCCTATTACTGATATCAAATGTTTAAAAAAAAAAAGAGAGACAATGACAATGCTAACCTGATGAGTCAATAAGTTGATCACCATCTACCATAAGAATGGGCACCTTCTTATAATCAGACCACTTTATCTCCTTCTTACTGATTGGGTTAACTTCCACCACTTTGTACTTTATGTCATAATAGTCCAGAAATGCTGAGATAATAAAAAAGATTATAAAGAGCTGAACCATAACATGAGGCAAGAAATATTATATTGGTCACATACACCATAACACATTTTCAATCTTCAATCTATCATGCCAGATCTATTCAAAAGAAGAAAATACTGGTCAATACTACCCTGTACTTGCTCAATAACAATCATACGTCTTTCATTCAAACAATATCAAAAGTAAATAACGACCTTAGTATTATTACAAGTAACAAAACTAATTCGATAAGTTATGATAAAACTTCTACCCACAGGAGTCTAGGGCACATTGCTCATAGTTAGCTCTTTGAAAATGGAAAAGCAAGAAAAAGGAAAGGAATATAGTATGTGCAGACATGTGATTTCCAATGTAATAAAACTAGCTACTAATATTGCATTGTGAGAGTAGATGTCAAAAGCAAAGCAATCAAACACAAAATATCACTTTCTGTTTGTTTAGACAACAATTTGTTATAAGTTCTCTTTGAAAATTCCAATCCCATACCATGTTTGGTTCAAGTAAAAGATATATTAAATCACAAATCCATCTTCAAAATGCCAAAAATGTATCAAAACTTGCAATGTTACAAAATAGTTAACTAAATACAAATGGATATTTTTTTAAAAAGCACGTGTGTTTTGATTTCGGCCATTTGAATTGTCTAAAGAGAATATTCTCCAAATATTTTACTGCCTAAAATTGTCAAAATAATGCTACAATTCAAAGCAAATTCTAGCTATTGAACTAAATTGAGGCCTTGGGAAAAACAATGTAACAACATGATCTCTTAGGAACTAATCCTTTATATATGAGTCGAAGAGCTAGAAGCAATCCTATAAGCATTTTGATTTAACCTAGTAGCGCTATAAGAATCAGGTCATCAACTGACAACCAAATATGGAATCATGATCGTCACTAGAAAACCAAAGGATTCTAAAACTTTAAAGGAGAGAGAGAAAGAGAAAGACCTTTAACTTTATTGCAAAAAGGACATGCCTCATACTGATAAAGAACAACGTCTTTAGGCACAAGCTCCGCCGGAGGAGGCTCCTTGGCGTAGACCTCTTGGGAGAGGAACGCCGCAGCAGCGACGGAGATAAAAGCCCCGGCGACACCCAGAGAGGCGGTCTGAGCAGAGAGGCGGGAGGTGCCGTAGCTGCGGCCGTGTGAGCTATCGGTGGAGAAGAGCGCCGACAGGAGAGGGCGGTGATTGACAGCGACGGCGGAGGAGGTGGTGGCTCTGCCGTCTAGGTTGGCAGCGAGCGTGCGGGAGAGGACGGAATAAGCAAGTGTGGAGGCTCTTCTCATTGCGTATGAGAGCGAGGGATTTGTAGGAACGGACCAACGTTGTCAAGGCTCTTAGAAATGGTTTATGGCGGGTTTATTAAGCGATTATGTTTATTTTTATGTATTATTAAAAAAATATTAGTACACGTGTGTGTGAAATTATTAATTATTACCTCTTATCAGCATTTAAAATTAACATTTTAAGGTTCTGCAAAGCAAGACCAATAAATTCTTATTAGTAAGATGGGCATGATCACAAGTGAGGGTTTTGTACTTGCCTACTATCCTCGTAAGACTTTTCAAAAAAAAAAAAAAGCTATGATCGTAAGAAAGGTCGAAAGAGAAGTCTGACTTAAAGTTTTGTCCTCCGTCGATCTTATAAAGTGAATAGTTGAATTGTTAAGGAATGTGAGTTATTTTGCTACAAAACGGATATTAAAACACCTAAATTTGGCTGGACTTTGACTAATGGTTCGGTCTATTAAAAATATATAAATTTCGACTCATGGATCATCTCATTCTCTTCCCTAAGATAATTACTACTTAACTCCAAGTTACAATTTTTTATTTTAATTTAACTACAAATTATTTTAGTCTGATGAGTATTTAAACTATAAATAAGCTGACCTATCCATAACATTGCTGCAACACTGATTCAGCTTAGGTTGCAGCCGTTAGTTTTGAGTATTTATTGTTTATGCAAATTAAAAACAATTCGAATTATCTTGTTCAAACTTAATATGGTATGATTCACTTGAATTTCTCCAAATCACTGTTAGCAACGACATGAAACATGGATTGTTTCATCATAAAGTTCACAAAAGTATCGAGACTTGGCTGTCAAATCTTAATAGGGCCTACAAACACCTTGCAACTCCACTAAGCATGATGCAACTTCGATCCCTTTGTCAGGATATGATCAAATTGTTGGACTCTGTCATTTAAACTTAAGGGATCTTTTACTTAGTTTTTTAAGAGTAATTTTATACTCTTTTTTTCCTTAAAAAACTTTTTTTTTCTTAAAGCTCCGTAACACCTTTTTTAAAAATACTTTGTGCACTATAACTACAACTTTTTCCTTTGATGAGTAACGAGGCATCTTCATGTTTTTCTTTATTTCATCGACATTCAACTTTCTTTTTTATGTTGGACCACCCACGTTTCATAGGAGTACTGGCAAAAATTTTAAACTCCTCGTTTTTAGTTTGCAACGCAAACTTACTTAAATGAATTACCATCCCAATTAGAGTTTCTTTATCAATTCTAAAGTCATGATTCATAGCCTTTTTTTAAAAACAAATTGAAATGGAGTAAGAGGAATTTTGTCATGAAGCCTTCAAATACCTTACCACCTTCATCTCTACTAATTGGACTGTTAGAAAACCAGGTTGGAATCCGATCTCGACCGCAGCTGAATAATTACGAAACTTTTTCGTAATTTTTGATTTCTCGAAAATCAAGATCTCTTTAATTCTATAAAATGATTAACACAACTCATAATAAAGCGAAAACTTAATTCGTACTTTATTCCGAAGCTTGATAATAATCTTGTCATATCCCTCGAATTATTTCCAAAACCGTTCTGTCTCAACCACCGTAGTCACAAAAATATCCGGCCTCTAATGGTATCTATAGAACAGGTTGAGAGAACTTTGTAACTCCTACAGAGATGGTCAAGCAGGAAGTGCTAGCTCCATAGAACTTAAACTTATTTATAATAAGTTTTGGATGTTTTAGTAATTTAATTGAAATTAAATTCTAATTTCAATTAAACTTTAATTAAAACTACAAATAATTCTAATTAAATACCAATTATGTCCATATAAGATTCAATATTTAATATTGATCATTATTTATTAAATATCTCATATTTAATCATAAAGTTTCTCAAACTTTACAATCAAGTTCAACTTGATTAAATTAAATTTGCTCTCTTCAACCCATTCTATATGTGAGACCCATTAGGTTGCCAAATATATTGGCAATGATTACAAATTATAATTTAAATTCATAATTAGAATTAGATAATCTAAAATTGCTTTTAATTTATCTATAATTCTCCAATTAAATAATTTATAATCATAGATCAAGATTGACGTCTAGCAATGTGTCATGACCATCCAAAAATTTAGGAATGTCAAAGTGGTTTTGACTAAACGTTCTGTGCATGATTTTTTCTATATAATTCAATCATTTCATTATATAATATTCCGATTAGACATAGAGTATGAAATTAATGTCTACTTTATTTTTAGTCCAATCATATTAGTTCTCTGCTATTATCTATTAATTCAAATAATGACATTTGTAAAATATTTACAAAGCATCATTTTATCTTGGCTAAGGATTTTCCGAATCAATACTAATCGAGATCAATGGAACATTCTCCTAAATCACTTTAGGGTGATGAATCATATCTTGATCACACAACTACCTCCATATAATCGTGTGATCGTACATGTTGATTATGATGTAAGATTTAAATTATATAACTTGTACGCGTAGAAGAATTCCTCTAGTGCATTGTTTTGGTCAAGAAGGCCTTGACTTCAGGAGACGATGTGTTTTGTCTAAATAGTCAACATTTGCACTGTGAGCAACCATTGCAAGTCTTTTAGCCAGAAACTTAACATCAAATTCTTGCCTGCTGTGGGATCTCCACAATGTTTAACTTCTCATAGTAACACCAAAAACTCAACTTCAAATAGTGCTCCTCCTGCGTCCAGTGGCTGGCCCATGGCCATGGCTGGCTTTCTCAGGATGGCCATGGTTTAGCTTAATCACGTTCCCAGTGGTAACTTTAGGTAGTTCTAAAAAAGGAGGACAAAGTTATCCTCTTAACATTGATCATTTTAGTTCATCGGTAAACAAGGAAATATTTAACCTCTCAAATTTTAAATGAGCTTAAGACATCTTCAATTGTGTTTTATTTTTTTTAATATTTGCACGCATTGTTTGATATTGAGAAAACTATTGAAAAAAAATATGCTTACTTTAGTAAAATTAAAATTAAAAAGCAGCACAACTAATATATTTAGTAGTATAGACCAAGTGGAAAGTATTAATTGCCTCACAGTCATCATTGAAAATGGTACGTTATTCAAGATTAATTACAAAAATGGAAAAGATAAATTATATTTTAAATTTAGAATTTTGCTTAATTTTATAATATTAATAAAAAATTATATTAATTAAGTATGCAAAAATTTATTTTATTATAAATATAGTCCAAACTTAAGTCTACAATTAACGTGGCAGACATATTCCATTACCTAATTGCCTAGCTCAAACACCTGTATAATAAAAATAATTGAAATAATATTTTCATCAAATTAGGAGCTGAAACAAAAATTCAAAAAAAATTATTAGATTTAAAAGAAATATTGAAAACAACGAAATCTAATCAGTGGATTCGTTTTCTTCAACTAATTAATCAGCCTCTAAACATAAAGCTTTCAAGCCCTTATTATTGTCACAGATTTTGGGCAAATTGTAATTTTCTTAAACTCGAATATATAAATCGCAATTATGGCTCTTCTTCTCAGATCTCATATTTTATTCTTCTCTCTCCATTATGACTTTTTGCCTTTGTTCTCAATTTAATTATATGGCAAGGATAAGAATAATAGAGAGGTTCATCTAGCAGTAGTGCAGACAAAGTAAGATAAAAGAAGAAAAGAGAAAGAAGGGAATTTAAGTGAGAGAAATTGTCATATATGATTTCATTCCGTGATTTCTATATAGTTGTTGCATTGGCTAAAACATAGTACTCCTTTCCCTTCTCTTCCTTACACATGTAATATTAGTTATAAGTTGTTATGTTTGCAATTACTACATGACACATTTCTTACATCCATACTTAATGGCCTGTTAATCCAACAACGTTTGCATTG
>JANZXP010000006.1:24854561-24876400 GCA_027576715.1 Erythroxylum flavicans
TTACCTTTGAACTACTTATTGAACTTCTACTTTGTTGATTTAAATAAATGAGGCTTTTGATGAATGTTGAGCTTATAGGTCTTGAATTCTCTACTGCCTGAATAGCTCATTAAAGACATAGTTTTAGTTCCACAGCAAAGTAGAGAATTCAAAACAGAAATCATGAGAGCCTCTTATTTCCAGGATAAGTATCCATGGAAGCAAGTTCGTTTAAACTTTGCTGGGATAGGATTCCATTTCCTAAGAAAAAAGGGAGAAAGGGCATTATCTTTTCAAGCTCATAGGTTTTAAAGGCAAAGAACATTACTCCTACAAGCCACCATATAAAACAGAACCAAAAAGCAAAACTTCGGAAGAGATGCATAGCCTTGCAAACTTACCACTGACTGGAGCACAAGAACGGATTAAGACTGCAGCACCAACTCCATCCTTGTCTGCAACAACATTCAGCATTGTGTGGAGACCATAGCAAAGGTAAACATACGCATGCCCTCCTGGTCCAAACTACATCCAAAACACAAATTGAATCCAGAAACATGACAATCAATGTCAGACATATTTTTAACGCGTAACACTTCTGACTCTGAAAAATGAACACTGGCAGTGTATTACAACTGGGGCTGTTCTTGCAGTAATCCCAAATCTACCATGACAAGCCGAATCATTTGCCCTGTAAGCTTCCACCTGCATTGTACAATTCCATATCATTCTTGTACTAGAAATAGAAGAAAAACAAAGATTCTCACAATAGCTCAATTAATGTATAAGTCAGACCCAGTATCTAGCCATATCAAACAAAGTGTATTTTCCAAATGAGAAAAAAGTTCTAAATTTGTGACCAGAAGAATCTGCCAGCAACTTTATTACATTGGATTAGAAAAGAAAAGTAATGCAGATCAGAGGCTGTACACTTTACCTCTGTAATCTGAAGAATGACGTCGTCTCTTCTGAGGAACTTGCCAAGCAATCGCGGGGCGAGATCGAGAGCGTCAATTTGGAAGAAACTGGGGGGCAGTATAGTGATTCTATCCAAACCCAACGGGTTCGAAATTGCAGATTGAGGCGTGCACTTCACCAGGCGGCAGTCGTCTTGGGGTTGGGTGAGCCGAACCAGTTTCTTGGATCTGCCCACTCTCTTGAACCGCCGTCCCGTCTTCATCATTCTTTTTGGCGGGGTTGTTATGTTAAACGGGAGGTTTGCTTTTGTTTTTAATTTTTTTCCCTTTAAGTTTGTTTTAATTATTAATTCAAAGTGAAAAATTTTGTTCTAGAAAAATAATATAAGAATATGGCGAGCCTCCAAAGCCCTAAAAGTTCGGAAAAAAGAAAAATAGGCGCGTTCTAGACTCTTCCTCAACAGCAAGAAAGGCTATTCCTGGAGCGTGGAGACAATTCTAGACTCCTCCATTGTTTGTTATAGAAACCTCCAGATCTCCATCTTCCTTTTTAATTTTCTACGTCTCTCCCCTTCTCCTCCTTCTTTGTTGTGAAGTTGCATTGCATTGCTTAGCTTTTCGTGGAATGGCCAAGTACGGAGAGGGCGACAAGCGGTGGATCGTGGAGGAGAGGCCCGACGGCACCAACGTCCACAACTGGCACTGGGCCGAGACCGATTGCCTCGAATACTCTCGAAACCTCCTCTCCAAACTTCTATCTAGTCTCACCGTCCTCGAAGGCGAAGGCAATCTCTTCATCAAGACCAAGAATTTGGAAAAGCTTGACGGGGAGGCCTACGTGAACATCCGCAAGGGAAAGATCATTCCAGGGTACGAGCTCAGTCTCAGCCTGTCGTGGGAGGGAGAGGCGAAGGACACCGAGGGGAAGACACTTCTCAAGGTGGATGGGTCCGTCGAGGTTCCTTACATCTCCGACGAGAACGCCGATGAGGACCCCGAGATTAGGGTTACGGTTAAGGACGAGGGGCCTGTGGGAAAGAGGTTGAAGGAGGCTATGCTGAATAAGGGAAAGGGGTTGATTGCGGAGAAGATTAGGGTTTATGTGCAGAGTATGGCGAAAGGCGGCCCTGCTAAGGATGAATTGGATACCAAGAAAATAGCTCCAGAGACAGATACGGCGGCGACGGGGTTGAAGGACCCTCCGGCTGTGGTGCCGGAGAAGAAGGCGGAGAAAAAGGAGTCGAAGAAGGGGCTTAAGACTATAAATATGACGGAGAAGTTTAATTGTAGAGCTAGGGATTTGTATGAGATATTGATGGATGACAATAGGTGGAGAGGGTTTACTCAAAGTAATGCCAGGATCAGCAGAGAGGTTGGTGGGGAGATTAGTTTCTTTGACGGTTCGGTTACTGGAAGCAATGTGGAGTTACAGGAAGGCAAGTTGATAGTTCAGAAGTGGCGGTTTGGGAGCTGGCCAGATGGGGCTATTTCCACGGTAAAGATTGCTGTTCTGATTTGTTTTTGTTGCTTGCACGTGATATGTGAAAAGTTGAATTTTGTATTGCAGAGTGATATTTTAGCTTTAATGGAATTTTGATGAATGTTGCAGGTAAGACTGACGTTTGATGAGCCTGAACGTGGCATTACCGTTGTGAAGCTGATTCATAGCGATATTCCCGAAGAAGACAGGTTTGTTCTTCCTCTTCTGTTGTGGATGGACTGTAATTACTTTGTCATCTTGGTTTCTTGATTTCTTTTGGTTTTCTGTTGTATCATATGCAGATATGGAAATGCAACTGTGGCAGAGAACACAGAGCGAGGATGGCGTGACCATATTTTCGACAGGATTCGCGCAATTTTTGGTTTTGGCATATGAGTGTTGTGCAAAAGTGTAATTGTTTATGTCATGCCTTTCTTTCAGGAATGGAATTTGAAGCATTGGATTGGCCTAATATTGAGTGGTCAGAGCTGTGCGCTACCTTTGGTATTGGTCTATCTGATTGATTGTAGTATCATAGAAACTCATGATGAGAAACACCATTTACAATAATATGAATGCATTTTTGAGTCTCCAGTTGCGTGCCCATATCTGTATCATACTATCATGATCTCATAAAGATTATATAATATTTGCAACTTTGCATGCAGAAGTGTTTACTGATATCTTATTCGATTTTCAATCTGTTAGTCCCTTGCTTCTTGCGTGATAGTTCCTTCTGCCTTACTGTTGCAGCTAAGGATTGCTTAACTTTGGATGGCAGTATTAATTATAGAGCATTTAATATGAGGGGTAATAGTGATCATTCTTCTTACATAGTCAACCCTCAATTTGACGTTACTATGGTGAGATTCATTCAGATTGAATCTTATTGTTACCAGAGTTCCGTAGCGGCCCTCAAAACTTGTTTGGAAAGACAGGTTTTGGCTAATTTATATTGACGACTGATGTATGAGCTTTCTAGAGAAAATATAGCTCCTTGGATAGACGGTCAGTGCCATGCAATCCTTATATTGTATAGTCTAATTCTTTGCTGGCTTGGTTTCTGGTATGACTATACATTGTTGTTCATATTGTTCGAGGGCATTTGTGAGGAGATTGCATACTTGCTGAAATTAAACTAGGAGATTGCTTACTTACTGTAATTAAACTAGTACCTTTAGTTAACTGTATTCTTAAGGTTCACTAAACTCATAACTTGATTGGCTATGATGTGGCTGTTTGGGTTGTATTTGAAGTTAAGTTATATGTTGCCTGGTGCTACAAACGGAGCTAATGTGCTCTTTAAGACTCGGGAACTCGCATTGGCAAGTGCTTAATGAAAATTCCCCGAGATCATAAACAACGTGGCGATGTTAGATTCGAATAATTGTGGATAATTATATTAAGATTGAGCAGAGTCAGGTTTTACGTATTAGAGCTCATGAATATATTGATTATATGCTCGTTAGGGATTATATTATGTAACTGACATAAGTCCTCCTTAGGTTTATTTATATGAAATAATTTAAAAGAATTAAATATGAATTTTAAATCTGAAAGCTTAAGGGGTGTTTGTTTTCATTTTTATTTTTAATTTTCTGTTTTGTTTTAAAATTTAGTAAAAAATTTTGTTTGTTTGAATTTTTAATTCTTATTTTTAGTTTTGGCTTTTTCCAGTTTGTTAAAATTATGAAAATTATAAAAAGTGTTTTTTATTTCTTATTTTTGTTTTTATAATCTAATTTATCATTATTTAAATATATATTATTCATTTATTAATTTTTAATAAAATTATGAATAATTTAATTCAACATTATATTAATAAATTACTATCGATTGAATAACCCATGATTAATTAGGTCATAAATAGTATCAAAATGTAACAATCCTTATACAAGATAACTTTGGTGACCTCAACTCAAAGGATCACTTATATAATCATCACAATGAGAATTTCGTAGACATACAAGTAATGTTCCAAATGGATTTCTCATATCGGGTCTGTTCAATGAACTTG
Organism: Erythroxylum flavicans; assembly: GCA_027576715.1. Classification (NCBI taxonomy): domain Eukaryota; kingdom Viridiplantae; phylum Streptophyta; class Magnoliopsida; order Malpighiales; family Erythroxylaceae; genus Erythroxylum; species Erythroxylum flavicans. Next base: position 24,858,955 of record JANZXP010000006.1, read on the forward strand.
TTCCCTAACAAGCACTCATACATTTGTTTAAGTATCTCTATACTTTAGCATATGAGATCGGCTACTTCCTTAATAAGAAAAAACACAATGTATGCTAGTCTTTTTACGCTTTATTAATGTCTAATCTTAATAAAACAATGATTAGGAACATTTAAGAATAATACATAAATGCATTATGAATCTCATAATTATAATCTCATTATAATTTTATTTGCAATGTACAATTATTCCATGGACTTTATCATATACATCTAAACATGTACAAGATAAATAATGCCTTAAAATAAATTGTCACTAAACTACAACCAAAACGATTGGCTGTAGGGCATAAACCAACATTGACAACATTAATATCATTCAAAATTTTGTTTCTAAGAAGTTTATTCTTTATATCTTTATCATTATTATCATCAATATTATTGTGTCTAAGTTTTTTTATTAATAAAAGTTACCAAGGTAGATTTATTAACCTTTTTCTCCGTATCGTTTATGATAGTTTTAGACCTTATAATATGGAATAATATTTTTATGCATACTCTCAACATTTTGAATCTAATTAGATTAAATATGGTGCACACATCTTTTTCAAAGTGTATGGCATAACCTTTATCAACTAATTGACCTACACAGAGAATATTTTAATCCAAACTTAGCATAATCAACATATTAGTGATCAACTTGATACTTGAATATGTTCTGATCGTAATTATTCCCTTTCGTTTCATTTCTATGTAAATTCCATTTCCTTCTCTTGTTATTAATTGATAATTCTCATTAAGGATCCTGAAGATGGACTCATCACGGGTTATATGACATATGTAGCCCAAGTTTATAAGTCACTTGTCCTTATTATTGCAATTAAACATTACAAAGGTTATGAAAAAGGTCTCTTTTTCATCTTCATCAACTTTAGCTATATTCACTTCTTCTTTTGGCTCTTGCTTATGCTTGCATAACTTTTCAACATTTGCGAGTTAGTTGCATGCCATACGTCTTACATATGGTCTTAACCAATAATATTTGAGTGCATGATTGCTCTTTTGTAATGTTTTCAAAGTGAAATTTTCCTTTTTTTCCCTCCATTTTAATATTATCGTTCTTGTTCTTTTATTTGTCTCGTGCTAGCTTGGTTAAGATTGAGTTAGACTTGAATGACTCTTATCCAATTTCTTGCCTCTACACGTTTATTTATTCCTATGTTTGAAGACAATTCATAGGCTTAATTAATATAAGTTATGAAATGTCCTTAAACTCCTCCAAAGCAGATAATTTGGCTTCAAAACTCTCAAGGACACTTACAAGGACTTTGTCAACAATTATTTTTCCAAGTCTTCTCTAAGTATAATTAATTAATTTATGACCTTTATAAGTTTATCATTGAACTATTTAAAAATTTCACTTTCTTGCATCATCAACAACTCAAACTCCCTACAATTGTTGAGGATTTGAAGTTACCTTGTTATATCCAACCTTGAAACAATTCCTTTATTTTTTCCCTGCGCTTCTTTTATAATATCACTTTTAGTCTTTATGATGTGAATTTACCTTTTTTCTAATTATATGTCATAAATGATTATGAAAATTAATATATGATAATCATAAAGCAATAATAAGAATAATAAAAAGAGAGTAAAGTAAGAGAGATAAAATTTATTTATAATGGTTTATCCAACTAACACTTAGACTAAGTGTACTTCCCAAGCTCCATTTGGAGATTCACTATCTTCTTTCCTTCAGTAGAAAAGGGCCAACCATTTATATAACATCTTCTTCTCTAGGAGTGAAGAGGAATCCTTACATCTTGCTTTATCACGAGTAAAAAGGAACCTTTACAATCATTTTGCTTTCATAAGTGAAGAGTAATCTTTTATAAATCTTATTCAAGGTCAAGAAGAATCCTCATAAAGTGTGTCATAAGCAATTTCCTTAATTGAAATAATTATACAACCCAAAAAATCCTTCTTTTGCTCACATCAATGAAAAAAGGCTCAATATGTGATATGTAATGCACTTTATGTGCTCTTAAGACTCTTAGCAACTCTCTAGTATACCTAAAAGTCTTCTCATAACTTTTGTGTGGTTTATTTATGCTTAAAATAACATAGAATATTTGATTTGAAAAACTAAATGTTACAACAACTAGTAACAATAGCATTAGTTGACCATTTTAAGGCATTAGTTGATTAATTTATAAATTGGTGAACCAATATGCCATATTTGATTAATAGTCACAAACTTATGGTACATGTTATTAAAAGACACTAGTCAACTATACTGCTACATTGGTCAACTACTCTATCCAAAATCTTACTTTAATTGTCAAAATCACCACATTGGTCAAGCAAACTTCTTGAAAAAAGTTTTTAAAAAGATCAAAATACATTCCTTTAATAAGAAAGCATGATGTAAAACTAATTCAGAAGTTCTTTAAGAGTATTTTAATGAATCACAAGGACTTTTTTAATATTCACAAGTTTTTTCTTGATTATAAGTATATGCACTATACCTTAAGTGCAGATGATCCGACATTGATTGAGCCCCTAATTTATTTAAATGACCAAGATAAAGTTACAATAAGAATATAAATAATTTGATTAAATATTAAGATACTTGATTCCTTCTTGTTCTTGGTTCTTTACTTAAATTACGTATGTTCTCATTTTGTTTTTTTCCATCCTTTAATTACTTAATTGGTTCAATTTTATTCTTTTCTCCTTTTTCCTTTCCATTAAAATTGGTTTTTAATATATTAACTTATTGATATCACCAAAGATGAGGAAATTAGTAGTAACATGTTCTATTATCATCAAAATCATGGGTTAGAATATCACTTGGTCTAATAATCTTCCCATTTTTGATAATGAAAAAACATTTGATAATATTGAAGAAGTATTGAATAAGCTCCCCTATGTAAGAGCTATATGTAATACAAATTCCCCTTTAATTCATGCATTATAAATGATTAAGTTTTATATCACTATTCACTCCTTTTTTTGTTAATGTTAAAAAAGGTATATAATATATAAATATTTAAGTATCAAAAGATAAACATATATAACTTTCGTCTCTCCCTTTTCAGAAACTTTATCATATGGGCAAATAGTACAAGCAAAGTGCTTGTCATGTAAATGAATAATTTTCAAAAAGCTCATTTACCAATTTAAAGATGAGTATATCTTTCTTCCTTTAGGTATAAGCAATAATGCTTTCTCCTCGCTAAATATGTATTCAAAGTCAATATGCTCAAGTGTTATTAATATAAAAGAAAGTGTATGGCCACTTTTATTCACCACCAATAGTTGTCTCCTTTACTTCCTCATTTGGTTCAACCATTGATCTTTTGATACCAACCTCCTTAGTTGACTTATATGAGGGATCTTGATAATTTTTTAAAAAATTAATTATTGGAGATACCATTAATATTTATCATTTGATAATGATGAAAGTTGTATCAATTATTGCTAATCATTTGAGTCAACTTGATATTGATCCACAAGACAAAGAAATCAATGTGTTATAAGTACCCACATAAACTTGATTTTTTAGGGATTAGTGCATAAACCTTTTTCAACCCATCTTTTTATGTTTACTTAAAAAGAATTATTTTAAATAGTAATTTCTATGTATGTATCCATAATTAACATAAAAGTGACATCTTACACAAGAAATTTTGAATGTACATAATATGAGTGTGACTTAAAAGAATGTGACATATATGCATTTCTAGGGCTTGTTGGATGACACGGGTGATATATTACTTTCATTTGGATATGTGGAGGATTAGAATCTCTCCTTATGTTATGTCTACTTTTACCTTTAATGTTATGCCCTATAGATTTAAGATGTGATTTATACATGAATATATTAAATTCTTTTGTTTAGGATATGAAGATGACGGGTGAGCATGTGATTTTTGTAATTTAGAATATGAAAAATACTTATATGATGATTTAAGTATGATTTCACCATATAAATGATTGGACCTTACAAAAATAGACTTGAAATTAGATGACGCATATATAAAAGGAAAACAATTCTTGCTAATCATTAGAGTTCTTTTTGGCTCTAAGAATGTTATTTAATTTTTCACTTCCTAGAGTGAATTTAGACAATAATTCTTTAAGGACGTTGATCTACTTATTAAATGCTTCATTCTCAAATAACATTTCATCCACTTTATCATTAATTAAAACCACATTTTTAGATTCTATAATGTCATGTACATTATATTTTAATTTCTTATTCTTAATCATCTTAAGTCTCTTTATACTTGGAAGATTTTTTTTCCTTTTTGTACTTATGGCCAATAAACATTTAACTAAATCATCATACGAAAGATTAACATTAAAATCATTATTATCATTAAAAGAATTTGACGAAGAGGGTACCTTATCATTATTGCCTACAAAGAACATATTTGCCACCATATTATTCTTGAGTCTTTGAACTAGAAGTATCATTCCATATCGCATCTTGAACCATTTCACATATGCATACTGTTGAAATCATTTATACCCAATGCACAAAATAAGTATATGTACAACCTTGCTATTCAATGTGATGAGTCTCATATATTTAGTTGTCTCACTCACTTACATCCTTTGGTAACTTATTCTACAATTTATCTCGCACAAAATATTTCACTAAAATATAAGATCCATTCTCTATAACATCTCAAATATCAACCCTTAATATTAAAAGAATTTTTTCATCATATTCTTCTAATAAAGGTAATTATATCCATCAAACAATAAGTTTCTATATATGCTTTGACATTTTTAGATAAAAAGAGAATTGAAGTTTGCCCATATATGATCATAGACTACCTAAAAAGGAATATTTATTATTTGATCCATATCCTGCATAAGAAGTCCAATAGAATGTTCTTTTACTAATATTATCACCAGTATTCGATATTGGGTCATTCATAGCATTACTATACCCTCCCTATTCATTATAGTTTGGTTATTCGTCAGCTCGAGTTTAGTTTACGATGTTTTTGGAAGCCCCCGTCCAAATGAATATTTTATAGAGAGTCGACAAGGAATTCCATTAATAACTGGCCGTTTTGATCCTTTGGAACAACTTGATGAATTTAGTAGATCTTTTTAGGAGGCCCCAGTAGCCCTAGATCGAACCTATCCAATTTTCACAGTGCGATGGTTGGTTGTTCACGGACTAGTAGTACTTACCGTTTCTTTTTTGGGGTCAATATCATCAATGCAGTTCATCCAATGATAAACTTAATGCTAATTAATTCATTCATGTACTCTTTCTCAGGCTACTTCTATATTCTTTATAAATTCAAGGGCTAACCGATGACTTACAAATAACAAAGGAATAGATTCAGAAATTCAAAACCTTGTACTAGAACTTATGCTTGATAGAAGTATTAGATCATATAGAGTCGACAAATAAGGTGAGTTCATTAAAAATTCACAGACGAAAAAATGGAAAAAAATCGGTGATTTAACAATCCCAAAGTTTCTTCTTTTTTATTTGAAAAAATAATAATAATGAAAAAATAATATAATCTTGTTTTTTCATATTCTTTCATAACCTCAATAGTGTTAAGAGCCCTCTGATGTGAAAGCAAAAAAGTTGGTGACACTAAAATAGGCCCCCGATAGATAAGATAAAATCAGAATAACCTTTTATTTTATGTCATACTACTCTTTCGATACATAATCTATTGTTAAAAAAATTTATATCGAATTCGAAATGCCATGTTATTATTACTTAATACTTATATTTAATTTTATTTTTAAAAAAAGATTCTCTTTATGAAAAACATATGCTTGTGACAAGGAGGATACTTCATAGAAAATCTCCAATTCTTATTAATAAAGTAAATATTACGTGATTTTTTGATAATCGAAAAAAATCGCTTAGATTTTGATTTGTTTTATCAATTCTTTTGAACTTTTCTTTATTATTGGAAATGTATTTATTAATAATTTTTATTGTTGATTGAAGAAAAAGTTGTGTATTGATACTCGGAATTGTGATGGTACCTAAAAAGATACCTATGTATATCTTTTCAATCCAAAATTTTATTAAAAAATAGGATTTATGTCCTAATCGAGTATTTCTTCTTTTTAATATATGTGAAATATTTTTTTTGATGATTTGAATTTTTTAGCATTATAACTTATTTTGTTCAGTTAATATTTATTTATGAGTTTATAAATCTGTTTTTCTTTTCTTTTCTAATTTTTTATTTCATTTTGCATTGTATTTGTTTTAGTGGCCAAACTTTTTATTTTTTTATCAGTGAATAATTTGTCCACTCCATAGATAGAATTTGGCCATAAATTTTATGAATTATCTGATTCTTGATTATCGAATCTTGTTCTTTTTAGTTTTACTTTTATTTAAGTCATATATGTCTCTAAATCGAAATAATAGAATGGATTTCTTTTTTATTGTGAAAGTTTGTTTATTATTTCTTTTATAAAGAACATTTTTTGATGACCCAGTTTTTTCTTTCTTTTGATAAATTGAAAAAGAATTTTTTCTAGTTCTGGGACTTTGAAAAGAAAAAAAATCTTTTTCAATTTATTAATTGTTTTTCTAAGTTGTTTAAAGATGGGGTCAAAAACCAAAAATTGGTTTCGGGGAAAGCCAAAAGGTGGTTCAGTTTTTATTCCCCAAACCGTTAAAAAAAATTCTTTTTTGGTCCTTTCTTTTTCATTCGATCTTCATGAAAATGAAGAAAATTTAGCTTCAATATGTGCTAAGGTTTTAGATGAAAAGGAAATAGAATCTTTATTTGAATACCTTCTATTAACTAGTTTTTTGAAAATTCTATTTCTAATAATTGAACTCCATTATAGGTGCATTTAACATGCATTTCTCTATTCCAAACTGTAAAATCATCAGACCATTCGGGAAATTGAAAAAATAGCATACAAATGATTTTTTTAACTATTATTGGAGTTAATATCATTCCAATAGCCATTACAAAAGTAATTAGTATTTTTGGTATTAAAAGAAAATTTTGGTCAATAATTATTCCAAAAAAATCTATTAATTCAGTAAAAAAACCGCTAATGCCTCGCAATGCAAGGGAGGCTAATGATAAGATACTGAACATCATGAATATTTTTGGCATTGGGGTAGCCATTCCACCCATTTCATCAAAATAAGCAAGACATATTCTATCAAAACTCCTTCCTGCCAAGAAAAACAATGCAGTGCCAACAAATCCATGTGATATTATTTGTAAAATGGCTCTGTTGACTCCCATATCACTTATAAAACAAATTCCTCTAATTATAAAACTCATATGAGATACAGAAAAGTAAGTTATCCTCCTAAATTGGATTGATTTATCCTAAAGATTTCATTTCAATTAGAATTTGGTTATTCACCATATACGAGGATCCCTACTAAGCATCCATGACTGAATGGATAAAGCGCCCAACTCATAATTGGCGAATTTGTAGGTTCAATTCCTACTAGATGCACACCAATGGAACCTTCCAATAGACTTAGTATTTTCTCCATCATAATTATTGTGAAGAAAGATTCACAATAATTAGCCCAGGATAATTTATTTGTGAAAATGCATATATGACCAAAAACAGACCCCACCTAAAATCGGTTCAAGTTATAATTGTTTACATTGATTCTCTAGTAATAAGATCAGCTAAGCCTTATTTGGCCACCCGAGGAGCAACTGTTCATGGCCACTGTGGAGAAATCGTTTACAAAGGAGATACATTAGTTACATTTATATATGAAAAATCAAGATTGGGTGACATAACGCAAAGTCTTCCAAAAGTGGAACAAGTGTTAGAAGTGTCAGTTGATTCAATATCGATAAACCTAGAAAAGAGAGTTGAGGGTTGGAATGAGTATATAACCAGGATTCTTGGAATTCCTTAGGGGTTCATGATTGGTGCTGAAATAAATATAGTACAAAGTCGTATCTCTTTAGTTAATAAGATCCAAAAGGTTTATCAATCCCAGGGGGTACAGATCCATAATAGGCATATAAAAATTATTATACGTCAAATAACATTAAAAGTGTTGGTTTTAGAAGATGGAATGTCGAATGTTTTTTCACTCGGATAATTAATTGGATTATTTCGAGTAGAACAAACGGGATGCGCTTTGGAAGAAGTGATATCTTACTGAGCCATTTTATTAGGAATAACAAGAGCATCTCTGAATACTCAAAGTTTCATATCCGATGCGAGTATTCAAGAAACTAATAACGTTTTAGCAAAAGTTGCTCTCCACGGTTGTATTGATTGGTTGAAAGGCTTGAAAGAAAGCATTGTTCTAGGGGGTATGATACCCTTTGGTACTAGATTCAAAGGATTCGTGCACTGCTCAAGGCAATAAATGAACATTCCTTTGAAAAACAAAAAGAAGAGACTATTCGAGAGGGAAATGTGAGATGTTTTGTTCCACCACAGAGAGTTATTTGCTTCTTGCATTTCAAAAAATTTCTATGATACATCAAAACAATCATTTAGAGGATTGAATTATTCCTAGGAGTAGACTTATCCCTTTTAACTATCGATGGTCCTGTGATTTTTTTACATTGATTTGTTTTGTTATTTGTTAATAGTAATTAAAATATTAATAAAGAATAATCAAAATAACAAAGTATCCATTAATTGACGTTCATTCTCTTAATTGAATTACAATTAAACTCGGCCCAATCTTTTACTAAAAGGATTGAACCGAATACAAAAGATCCTATTGTATCTATTTTTTATATATTTTTCTATTTTGGATAAATACAAACTTATTTAGGTAGACAAGATCTTAAATACAAAAAAATAAATAACTCAAAATTTGTTCTATTTTTGTCTTGAATCCATAATGAATTCTACGGATCTATAGGATTGGTCTAGTCTTTTACATCCCTAGTTTCATATCATAGGTAGAGCCAAGTATCACAACTTCTTTTACCTATCTTGTATACTATCCTTTTCTTTTATTCCTGTTGTTTATCCTATGACATACTAGACGAAAAGAGCAATTTTAGAAGGAGTATAATAAAATTCATGAAATTCTTTGACTGGTTTTTCCTAGAGAAATAGTTCGTTTTATTTTACTGATGGGGACAGCAACCAATTAATCCTAAACAATTAATCTTATTATAACAAAATAGAAAATAGAACAAATGGGAAAAACAAATACTAAATAATGAATAATAAAAGAGAGTCTTCTTTATCTTCTTCAAAACATAGGCTAATTATTGTGAATCTTTCTTCACAATAATTATGATGGAGAAAATACCAAGTCAAATTGAATGGATTCAAAACGCTATATGGATGGGGATTAATAATTTTCCTGTTTTCATCCATTAAAAATTATTTAATTACTTGAAAAGTATGTTTTAAATTGTCACGTGTCAAATATTTAGTTACTGAAATCTGATTACGAGTTATTGAATAGTAAAATGAAGAAAAAGTTTTAATTGGAAGGGCTGCTCCAAAGGGAATGAAGACAAATTTTCAGTTGGAAGGGCTACTCCAAAGGGACCAAACGAATTCCTAATTGGAATTATAGGATCTCTTTTAATTGATTTTTTAATTATATTTTGATATTTTACATCGTTGAATGGATCCATTAAAAAACAACTGGGTACGAGAAGAGGGACACCTTTTACAGCTCAAACCGCAGCAGGAAATGTTATTCGGACAATAGTGGATCAAGGTATGCAACGAACAGAAGTCGTGATAAAAGGTCCTAGTCTCGGAAGAGATGCGACATTAAGAGCTATTCGTAGAAGTGATATACTATTAAATTTCATCTGGGATGTAACCCTTATGCCACATAATGGCTGCAGACCCCCTAAAAAAAGACGCGTGTAAAAATAGAATTTTAAGAAATTTGAAGAGAAAGAAATAATTTAGGGTTCCAAACTCAACAGTGGTAACTAAACACGAGGGCCGCACTCATTGCGGGACTTAACCCAATTTTCCAATTTCTAAGTAACGCTTGGATACAAATCACAAGAATATCTGTTCTTCCTCGAATTTTTCATTGAGAGGGAAAGGAGTTAATCTAATCCTTTTAAGAAATAAAGTTTTGATCAGAATATGATCCGAGGGATCCCTTAAACTTTTAGGGATACTAGAACGAATTGTACTTTTACCACTAAACTATACCCGCTATGATGTCTTATTGTATATAAATTAACCTTTTGTTGAGATAAAAGAATTTTCACTAATAATTAACTATTAATTTGAATTTCATTTTTAATTAACTATTAATTTAATTAACTAAAGTAACTATTTAATTAACTTAAGGCCCTACTTTCTTTATGATTCAAAGGAAAGAAAGCATAGTGATGACATTCAAAAAAGTATAACAATAGTAGACTGCCTACGTTTGTTTTATTCCTCTGAAGGTGGGAGAAAAGAGAAAACTAAAAATCAAAATTTAAGTTTGAAACTCACGTAATTAGCCTCTTTTGGTTAATTCTAGAAAAAAAGGGAAAATTCACTATAGAGCCGTATGAGGTAGGAAACCCTCAAGTACGGTTCTAAGGAAAGGAAATTACTCGCCTATTCCTATTTTGACTGAGGAGATCAGGCCATTATATTAATAAATAAAACTCCTTTAATACAATTTATTGATCCTCAAATGGCATATGAGAGGGGAGCGAATTGTATGTGTTCAATTTACCTTATTTGTAAACTAATGAATGAATTACATATTATGAAAGATTAATACATGATAACTACAAAAAAAAAAATATGACGAAGAAGATGAAGCAGAAGAAGAGGAGGAAGAAGAAGAAGAAGAAGATAAAGAAAAGGAAGAAGATGAAGAAAAGGAAGAAGAGGAAGAAGAGGAAGAATAAGAAGAAGAAGACAAACAGGAAGAAGAAGAAGAAGAGGAGGAAGAAGACGAAGACGAGGAAGAAGAAGAAGGAGAAGAAGAAGAGGATGAAGAGGAAGAAGAGGAAGAAGAAGATGAAGATGAAGAGGATGAAGGGGAAGAAGAGGAAGAAGAAGAAGATGATGAAAAGGATGAAGAAGAAGAAGATAGTAGGGAAAGAGAGACAAAACTAATTTATAGTAGTTCATATAAATAACTCTTGACCTGTCTCTACTCCCAAACTCCATTTGGAAATTCACTGTCGTCTTCTTTCAATGGGAAGAGTAACCTTTCGTACAACATCTTCTTTGTCACAGATAAAGAGGAACCATTACAATTGTTTTGCATGAGAAAAGAGTGACTCTTTACAAGTTTTATTCAAAGTTAAGAGAAATCTTCACAAAATGTATCCTAATTAATTTCCCCAAATATAACAATTATACAACTCAAAAACTTTTTCTCTTGCTCACACCAATGAAAAAAGACTCAATATATGTTAAGCATATATGCACACTTTAACCTCTCAAGGCTCTTAGAAACTCTTTAAAATTCCCAAAACACTATATTGGTTAACCAAACTTCTTAGAACATGTTTTTTAATACTTCTTAGGATTTCTCAAAGATCATAATATATTCTTTTGGTAAAAAAACTTGATCTAAAATCATTTTTGTTAAATCAAGTAAGGTTGCAATATGTGTTTTAATGATAACAAATTGTATTTACCATTGATAATTTATTCTTTAACATTTTAAAAAGAAATCAATATGAAATGAAGTTAAGAAACATTTTATAGAGGATAAATCCATTTAAGTCAAGAAGAGGACCAAGATCAAGGAAGATCAAAGGCACAATAATTCTAAGAGCATTTATAATATTTCTTATATCTCTTATTTGGTTATTTTAACGCTTAAGGGAATTTTAATGAACATATCTTGTTTCCTTGAAATACTCTTTAGGGAAAATTTAAAATGATTTTAGATTAAGTTTTAGTCAAATAAATGTGGATTGATCTTAAAAAGGACTTGAAAATTTTTTGAAAACATATTTTTAAACATATTGGTCGACCAATGTATCGATGTGGTTAGCCAATATATTGTTTCATAAACATTAGTTGACTAATATATAGGTATGATTTAATATTGTGTTGTTTTAAAAGTAATAAACCATTTTATAGGTGTGGTTGAACAATGTTGAGTATCATGAGTTTGTATATGATACTGATTGATACATTAATTGATCAACCAAAGTTCCAGATTGGTCAATCAATATCGTTGTTACTAGCCATTACAATCAATATCGCTGTTATTCTAACGATATTTTAGATCTAGTATAGGTGTACACACTTAGGTATTAGCTTATTTTATATTTTATGACATTTTGGGGGTTACAGTAATACATTTACAAGAGTTGTTAAGCGTTAAATTGTGCAAACAAAGTTCCTTCAAGTTATAAACATAATTTAAGGGATGTAGGCAATATTTGTTTCTCAAACTATTATAAAAATCACTTTACAACTTCATTTGCTATATTCTTTACTTTATTCTTAGTTAATTGATTGAGTTTAAATTAAATTTTCATTGAATCTTATTATTCAAATTGAGATCAATTAAGGGTATTTATTAATTGTTAAAAATTTTTCTTAAATTCTTTGACACCTAATTCACCCATTCTTGGGTGCCATTAGGGACCAACAAATGGTATCAGAGTAGGTCTTTTTTATTGTGATTTCAAATAAAAATTTAAGAGAAGATCTTTTAGGCATATCTAGGTGCATTTACATCTTCACCTGGCTAAGAGATCCAAAATAATAGTAGGGATCTGATTAACCGATTTTAAGTGTCAATATTTGAATTAACCGTAAGTGTATTGTGTAGTTGTAGCTAATACTGATAAGTACAGCTCGATTTCATGAAGACAATTATTACTAGTAATTACCTTTCTCCTATTATCTAGCCTACGAATTCGATTTTGGTTTTTAATTAAGAAAATAAAACATAATAATAAAAATAGAATAGGCAGCAATATTGAACATAGATGAAATAAATCACTTAGGAAACAATTAATATCATAAATTAATCTCTAGGTAATGAATCCCCCTAAAACCATTAAATAATTAACTTTTTATTATGCAATTGTTTTATTGAATATTAGACTATGGAAATTCCTATCGTATGTTAATAGCTCTCTCAAGTCTACTAACAACTAATCCTTAGTTTATTAACTGAATTACTCAGGTTAAAGTTTATATAATTGCTTTATTAATTTGTGAATAAAGCTATTAGGTTTGACCTTAATCTAGAGGATTTATGTCGACCTATCGGTAGATTTGTAATCAAATCATTTCAATTATGGTAGATCTATTCATACACAGGATTTCTCAATCTTTATGCTATGAAATCAGATTATGAACTAATATTTCGGATCTATTAGTACATATATTAAACATATAATTGAATCACAATAAATTAGTCAAAACCATTGAATTAAATAAAAGAATGAAAACATATAGTTATTTCAAAAAAGGTTCATCATACCTAGATGCTAAAGATGTTTGTTTACATATGATAAAAAAACAAAATCAAACATAAACTAAAATAAAAACGAATAGAAAACAAAGAGTTCATAATTCTAAATCTCCCTTTCTATTTTATCAAATGTTCTTGCAAGTTAGAGGTTTGATGTTTTATTCTATTGGATCTTTTGATGATTTCTTTGTGTTTTCCACTTTTCTAGATCAAAATCACCCTTTGAATCACCTCTGAAAGTCTCTGAACGATTTTGCATGTCTCTTCCTTTATTTTGGCTTCGAACACATCTTTTTATAATAATTTTTAGGGTTCAGAATTTATGAATCTGCATAACTTGAGGAACTTATACGACTAGATACATGGTTGTGTATCCCTTCTTTGGTTCAAATCTTCGTTTTATGTCGTGTTTTCATCCTAATTCTTCTCGTTTAGTCTATGAAGGCAATTATAACCTATAAACACATTTAAAGCGAATTAAGTATCAAATATACAATAAAATATAAAATATCAAGCAAAACTACATTAAATAGGGGGTATAAATATGATCAAATATGCATCCATCAAACATCCTCACACTTAAGCTTTTGCTTATGCTCAAACAAATCATAATCAAAATTATAAATCTTACAACATGTACCCTTCATTAATTTTGATCTATCCATTTTTACTTTAATCATCATATCCTATATAATTAGAGTCAATTATCTTAAAATTAATTTCGTAAGTAATATTAATAGTAGTCATATCAAAAATCACATTAAATCAAAAGAAAAAACCTTTACATCCTAACCAAGATTTCACCCAATGCACTCAAGTGTTTAGTGTGAAAAGTATCAAAACTCTCAATTAATGCATAGTAGAATTCTTACCATAGGCTTGTATCGCATCTCCACCACTTGTGTATAAAATAGAAACAAAAATCAAAAGGCCTTTATAAGAGTTGTAATGTGGTTTAGGTATGGTATGAATGGGATAATAAAAGGGTTGAACTAATGGAAATTTACTAAAGAAATTTCAGGAAACTTGTTTACAAATACGCAGGCCCTTTTATTGCAACTCTATTGGTACTTATTCACAATTATTTAGGCTCTTTTTTAAAATCAAAACAATTTCGAGCATTCATCATGTACCACAATAAAGAAATAATGGATGATTCAGAATTTTCAAGTTTCAAACAAACACATAATGTAGATAACCTTCAGAGGTCAAAATAATTAAAAAGGCTTCAAATAAAAACATGATAAAGGTGAATATGTTGGTTTAATCAATGAAAAAGGCTAAGGCTTAATTTGATTATTCCTAAAGGATAATTTATAGGTAAGGTAATAATCAAAGAAATAAGCTAACACAAATTATTGAATCTAAGTGCCTTTATCACTTCATTGATTTCAATTTAACAAATATGATCTCAATATGCATAATAAAAGCAAGTTCTAGAATTGCTCAACTGTGCATGATAACAGACATGAAAGAATAAAGAGTTTAATTTTTTTTGAAGTTTTGCTTGCTCTTTGGTTCAAAAGCTCAAGAAAAAGATCTGTATATATGTGTAAATAATCATTCAACTTGATCATATCAATGAATATTTAAAATATAACTTAGAAAAGTAATTTTATTCTAACTATCATCCTTTTACATACCAATTCAATCAATATTCCTTA
Organism: Erythroxylum flavicans; assembly: GCA_027576715.1. Classification (NCBI taxonomy): domain Eukaryota; kingdom Viridiplantae; phylum Streptophyta; class Magnoliopsida; order Malpighiales; family Erythroxylaceae; genus Erythroxylum; species Erythroxylum flavicans. The sequence goes on from JANZXP010000006.1 coordinate 24,873,993, forward strand.
ATGAAATATAGTATTGATGGATAGATTTCAATTGATTCAGTTATCAGTTAATAAAATTTAATAATCAAGATTATAATGAGCTTAAAGAAATCATTAAAAAATTATTAATCCCTTCCCCACACTAAAAGTTGTACATTGTCCCAAATGTACACAATATAAGTATATAAATAAGTGAGAAAGATTATTGATACTTTACTGAATATGATGATTTTTTCTCAATTCTGATTCATCCAATTTTAGATTATATCTTTAAAAAATATAAGAAAAAGTGATACAACGAACATGAAAATAAAACTAACAAAAATAAAAAGAAATATAAAATAACGTTAACTTTAATGGTTAAGCAAAATAAAAGGAATAAGAAAAATAAACAATTAAAAAGAAAAAGAAAAGATACAATAATCAAGCATCTCCTTTTTTCGTATCGTCACTAAGGCTTGTCCGACGATGGAAGGTCCTTGGGTTAATGATCTTTAGAAAGTAGAGGAGCTGATGATGAAGAGCTCGCGTCATATGATGGGAATGGAAAGTAATGCCCTGAGTAACGCATCACTCTCATAGAGCATATACCCGAACGTATCGCCGATGTTCGAGAACATACTCTACAAGGATGACATGTTAAGGCGATCAAAATAATTCATTACAAATTTTTTAAGCATCAAACACATCTTAAGTAAACCAATAATCATTTTAGCCCATTTCATTTACAAACATATCTAGCCATAAATGTCAATACACTTTAGAATTCACAAATACAATATACAACAGTTGAGAAATACAGTTCTTTATATAAAAAGAACTGAAGATATGTGGAGGTACAACTGATCCTGACCACTAACTCATGTCCAAATGCAGTAAGTATACTCCAAAAAGTCTAACTCGATCTCTTCTGAACATGAAATTCAATAATGCAATTTTGATGAGTTTTGCGAACTCAATGAGTGAACCATCCGCGATGTGCTCACTCATATCAAACACAAAGACAATTCACATTTCAATTTACAAACAAACATATAATCAAATATTGCATATCATGTCACATTTCATAATACTTCGACAAGTACAATTTATGTACACATTTCGTATTTCCATTTCAGAATAGTCCAATCAATTCATTTCAATCATTTATATAATACATATCAAGTTGTACATGTAAATGCACATGTAACTCCACTTTCGTTTTTACTTTGTTGTGACAAAGCACCTTTTTATTGTCCCATATCTATTATGAATATCGGGCTCATTCATAACTATCTCATATCTATTGTGAATACTAGGCTCATTTTATATACTGAGCCTGTAGCTCTTTATGTACATTTCTGAGCTTTAAGCTCTTTTTTACTGGTCACTCTAGTCACAACTCTTTTACCTGATCATGCATAATAATGTGATGCATCATATCACAAAATATGCCATTAATAACATTCATTCATTATTTATAGTCATTTTTCACATATTCATCAGATCTCAGTCTGACATTCAACATTTAATTGATTACACTTATTTTTCTCGATTCACATTCACTTATGAAACACTTCTAATACAATCTCAATTATCAAACTCCTCAGAACATCACTGTCCGGAATTATCACATTCACATCAATAATAGTTCAATAATTGAAATTTAAGTAGATACAATCAATCCTACAGAGAACATCTAGTTTGACTCACAGTACACTCCAGATTAGCTATTGCCTTGACAAACTGACAATATCTGGATGCTGACGTTCAATCTTGTGTATCTATCTTCTTGCAATACACACATATTTTATACATTATTAAGTTGTCAATCATATGACTATTCAATCATTCTAAGCGTTTTATTTATTCTAAATCTTTATATATTAAATAAATAAATATATATAATTATATTAAATAAAGCTAAAGCAACAAGGTTCGATAAATTTGAAAAAAATACCAAGTCATCAACGGAACCAGAAAGAAAGGGATTTGAACCCTCGGTACTAATAACTCGACCAACGGATTAGCAATCTGAAGCTTTAGTCCACTCAGCCATCTTTCCCAATTCAAAAGAAGAAGTAATTAAATTGTTACATTACACAACACGTAAAGTTGGAAAAAGGCCTTTTTTGATCTCTCTTTATTACCTTAATTGTTTCGTAATTTAATTGTAATTAATTAATTTTATATTGTATTTAATAACAATAAAATTAATAAAATCAATGAAATCAATAAATAATTTATTTAATAAATTAAATTATATAATTATATATTGTAATTCTATTCTATTTATATATTCTAAATGTATTCTCTATTTATATATTCTATTTAATATTTATTAGTATTTAATTTCCATTTTAAACTATATTATAATTAATATAATGATATATGAATGTATAGATAATAGATAAATTTTCTCATATCTTATTTATCATATTATTCTATTT
>JANZXP010000006.1:24876500-24897175 GCA_027576715.1 Erythroxylum flavicans
ATAAAGCTCCAAAATCTTCAACAATCTCAAGAAACCCTAATTCTTCATGCAACCACATACATCATCTCTAAGGTGGTTTAAGTTAGGCTTTTCTTGAGGCAAGAGATTTAGATCTGAAGTAAGAGTAGAAGGCTAGATGAAAGTAGGATGACGGAGAGGGTTCAATGATTCAAAAATCAAAAAAGAGAAAGTTTGAGAAGAGAGTTATGAAAGAAGATAAGAACTAAGTTATGAACAACAGTAACTTAGTCTATTTTAAAAGGGACGAGATTTGTCTTTTATATAACCAAATAATAATAATAACCTAACTATGTGACACTTGTCACTTATCTATCTTCCAAGCTTTGACTAGTTTTTACCAATAAATTGAGTCTACTCATCTTCAATTTTACTCCAAATGTCTCCAAAATTTTCACTACCATCTTCTTAAAGATTCCCATAGTCATCTATATAAAAACCCTTCATTATCACAAAGTCTTATTTCTATTTTTATTTGTCAATTTAATAGCCACTAGACATTTTTCCATATCTAGAAATACCCAACATTTTTGAAAATTTTTCCTAAAATTCTCCAAAAATTCTGAGTCAATAAATATAATCTCTAAATCAATTCTTAACATATATAAACCACCATTCCAAAAATAATCACATTTATAGATTAATTATACCCGAAAAATGTCAAATGAGTGTATGTAGAATCATTGTAATGTGTGTAAAAATTTAAATGCACATGTGTGTATGCTAACATTATACATGAGCATAAAATGCAATTTTCTCAATCTCTTTTTGATCTCACATATACCAAATTTTAGGATTCTAATCCTTGGTATAGAAACGGGATGTTACATATCATGTATAGTTGAATGATTCTAAAACTCATTCTTGTTATAATTATTGAGATCATATTTGTTAAATTAGAAGCACTGAAAAGATAAAAGCACTTAAATGAAACAATTTGTTTAAGCCTAATTCTTCGATAATTACCTTACCTTATTTTAACCTTTAAGAATAACGATGTTGAGTCTTAGCATTTTTCATTAATTATAGCCCAATTATTAACCATTATCCTATTTTTCTTTGAAGCCCTTTAATGTTTAAAATCTTGAAGGTTATTTACATTACTTTCTAGTTTGAAACCTGAAATTTTGAAAGTTCAATATTTATTTAATAGTGGTACATGATGAATGCCTGAAATTATTGAGATTAAAAAAAATTGTGATAATAAAAAATGAACAAGTATTTAGCAGGATTGGAAGGTTTGATGTTTAGTAGGGGTTCAGTGTTCCTAGCTATTAATTGTAAAAAACAAAAATGTAACTAGGCAAGAAAGAACTAAAGGAAGGTGAGGTGTTGGAAGGTGAAATTTTGGACCAAGTTATGAAGAGAGAAGCAATTTGAAGAGTTTAAAGTGCGGAAGGCTTTTAGTGAGATGAGATAGCATCTCTCAAGGCACTTAAAAAGCCATTGCAAAAATTTGTTCATAAATTACTTAACCTTTTCTCTTTAGTATTTTGGGAACCAAGATAAAGAAAAATCATTGTAGCAAAGCTATTCGTTACAAACCATCAATTCTAATGGAATTTAATAGTCTACTATTTCCATTAGAGGATTGAAGGAATGCTTGCCATAAGAATCACTTAAATGATTTTAAGAATTGCACTAAGTCTATTTAAGTGACTGACCTAAAATGGAGGGCCATTTTTTTACCTGGAGTAACAGTGTAAAGCATGCTTACTATTAAGGACAAAAATTGGTAAGGAACTTGTTAATAAACAATAGTTTCTTTATTCTTAGAAAGCAAAGCATACTATTATAATCCATATTTGTATAAGATCATTCTCCTATTATCATCCAAAACCTACTAGATTGTGAAAGGAGGAATTATCCATTCAGATTTAATAACTTTCTTGTAACAGAAAAGAAATTTTAAGAAGCCTTGTTAAAGGTAGTTGATGCTAATGTTCAAGGTTCCAAGATGTCATATTTTAAAGGAAGTTATAATAGGCCAAAGAGGAATTTAAACTTCTTAACAAGAAATTTTTTTGTAATGCTGTCAAGTAGTGATTGATGCTAAAGACACTATATACACTCTTTATCTACAGCCAAATGAAGTGCCTCTTCAAAATAAGGAAAAAGAAACTCTTACAAACTTTAACTAGGCCTTAATTATTGAGCTCTTGATATTGAAACAAATATTTAAAAACCAATGGTTGAACGACGATGATAGAAATGTAGTGATTTAATCATATTTTTAGTCTTAATTTTAGTGCATATTTCTTACTTGTCTGAGTGTTATTATTTGTTTTGTTAATTAAGTTGTTCATATTTATTTTTAGGGCTAGTTCACTTACTATGAGCAAAAATGAAAAAATTTGGGTAAATTTATAGTAACTTGGAGCTATTTTGATTGAGTTATGAAGTGTAAGACAATGTATATGGCCATGATTTTCGAAGTGTGTTGAGTGCTTTTTGTGAAACATTCATGTGTTGTTTGGGGACACCTTATGTTGAATAGTAAGAAATCAATGTTGATATTACATATACGTGTATGCACGCATGTTAGCTCTTAAAAGTGTCTCGTGTCTATTTAAAGAACACAACCATTAAGATGACCATGTATCTCTTAGAATTTAGATTTCAAAATTTTAAAACTAATATTGAGTGACATCAAAAAAGGGAAAGCTTGAAAATTATAAGGACTAACCTTAGACTAACCTAAAGTATGAGAAACAACCAAAGAAAACCTTTTGTAGTGAATATTTATCAATATAAAGTGAAGTTTTTAGAGATTTTAGTGGTTTCAATCATTTAGTCATTACGACAAATTAAGTTTTATTAAAAATCATTAGCCATTTGTTACAAACCATCAATTATAATGGATTTCAATAGTTTACTGTTTTTATTAGAGGATGAAAAGAATGCTTATCTTAAGGACTATTAAAATGATTTTAAGAATTGGACTAACTCTATTTAGGTTATTAACCTCAAAATGGAGGGCCATTTTTTTTACTTAGAGTAACAATAAAAAGCACACTAACTATTAAGGAAGAAAATTGATAAAGAACTTGCTAATGAATAATAGATGTCTTCATTCCTAGAAAGCAAAGTAGACTATCATAATTCATTAGTATCAGATCATGCTCCTGTTATCATTCAAAATTTGCTAGTTTGTGAAAGGAGGAACTATCCATTTAAATTTATTAACTTTCTAGTAAGAGTAGAGGAATTTTAATAATCCCTATTGAAGGTACTTGATGCTAATGTTCAAGATACCAAGATATTCATATTTTAAAGGAAGTTATAATAAGTCAAAGAGGAATTTAAACTTCTTAATAAGAAGAATTTTAGCAACAATTTTTAAGTGGTGGTTAATGTTAAAAACACTCTAGAAAAAATACAATATACTCTTTATCTATGGCTAAATGAAGTGTCTCTTGTAAGGAAAGAGAAATTCTCATAAACTATAACCAATCGTTAACTATTAAACTCTTGATATTGAAACAAACATTTAAAAACCAACGGTTAAAGTATGATGATAAAAACTAATACGTAGAGATTTAGTAATATTTTTAGTCTTAATTTTAGTGAATTTTGCTTTTTTTCTTAGTATTATTATTTATTTTCTTACTTAATTTGTTTATATTTGTTTCTATGTCTAGTTCACACACTTGGAGCAAAAATGAAAAAATTTGGATAAGTTTACATTAACTTGGAGCTATTTTAATTGAGTAATGGAGTGCATGACATTTTATATTATAGCACACCACTTCCACAAGGCATATACCTAACATCCGATGGATGTTCGGGCACATACTCCATGAAAGCGGCGCGCTAGAGTAATCACATTCCCTAACTATGGCATCATTCATAAAAGAAATATATCTAAAAGATCCATTCTTCATTCCATCAATAAAACATAATACATTGTATCTTTTCATTTACACAATCCATACATATATACACTATTCAAAAACATTTGAGTGTTTACTACACTTTACAACATGTTCTACATGACATGAGATCTATACAAAAACACTTGATCTAAACTCCACATACTCAACTAATTAACCTTTGAGCCATTTCTTCAATCAAAAAATGCAGTACTAAACTTCTTCTAAAACGTCTTATTAGTTAAGTCTCCTCTTTCGTACCTAAAAAGTCATGTTGTAATTCTGATGAGTTTTGTGAAATCAGTGAGCAAACCATCATCGATGTGCTCACTCATATCAAATCTCACAAATAGTTGACAGACAATTCATATCATCGCATAATGCACATCATTTCACTAATCATCATATTGCGCCAAATATTATTTTGTTCACTTATTTCACATTTCTTATTTAGAACAATTCAAACAGGTAATCTCGATCATTTAAAACATACAATTTAAAATGTATATGTGATGCACACGTGACTCTCATTCAATTATTAGGTTGTTATGACTGAGTGCCTTTTTAACTGTCCTATATCTGTTATAGATACCGAGCTCAGTAATAACTATCTTGTATCTGTTGTGGATACTAAGCTCATTTTACTAGTGAGCCTGTGGCTCTTATAAACATTCTAAGCTTTAAGCTCTTTTTCACTAGCTACTTTGGTCATAACTGCCTTTATCTGATCTTGCATATCATATAATGAAATGCATCAATTATCACATCATGTGCAATCATTCACTTTCATTTATCATGTACCATCACTTTCACATTTTCATCGGACCTAAGTCTAGCATTTAACAATCATGTTGAGTATATTTATTTCTTTCTCATTCACATTCAATGAAGTACTTCCAATACATTCCCAATTATCGAACTTCTCGGATCATCAATGTCTGAAATTATTACAAACACACAGTTATTAGTTCAATAATTGAAATTTAAGCAATTATAATCAAGTGTAGTGAGAACATCTAGGTTACTTATAGTATACTCCAAATAGTTATTGGCTCGATGTCCTGACAATGTCTAGATGCAGTCGTTCTATCTGCACTTCTATATCACGCAATACATATTTACACATATTACTAATTTGTGCAAACACATAAACATTCATTCATATACATATGTATATCTATAATGTGTAATGCATGCTCAATTTGACTGTTTCGAATATATTTCCTTAATTCACATCTTATGATCATTTAAGATTATCATTCAATCATTCATTTATACCTAATTCACCTTACTCACTTAAATCACCTAATCCATCATCAAACTAGGTTCATTCAAGGCCTCATTCAAGCCAAAATACATCATAAGAAAGTACCCTAGCATTAATTATTTTATACATCACTTAAAAGACAACATTTATCTCATTATGCCTGCCCAAGATCATGATAGTAGCTCATGGAACTGGTCATGATCGTGGGGACCCTGCCATGATTGTGATAAAGCCCAATTTTTACCAGGCCATCATCATGCCCTGTATGTCTTCCGCCATTTCTCCGTGAATTCAACATACATGGTAACATCATTTACACTCTAAATTTTCCAGAATTCATATGCATTTATACAACTTCGTTTCATACAAATCTAACTACCATATTGATTACATTAAAACTCACAAAACTGTACTCAATTGGTTCTTTATCATTCACTTAATTCTATCATATATGCATTCGTAACTCTTTCCATAATATATTCAAGACATCTCATCCATAGTTTAACCATTTAGACTTCATAACCTCTTCATTTCATTTTTCCTTCAATTTCAACTCCAAATCATCCATAAAACAACTCATAGCTTAAGGTTCATCAATCATATAAAAACATAACATATCATCTATCATTCACTATTATACCAAATCCTCTTCAAATTACTAAACACCTTTCTTAAGCATAAATTTCACCTTCATTATACCCTTATTTCATCTACATAACAACTCATACTCTCAAAATAAGAACATAATATATAAATTCATCCATCAAATTTTCCAGCTCTCATTCATGAACGGAAATAGGACATATACACATATATTTATTCATCAACTTTTATTACTCATTCATCACTAGTTTTACTATCAATCCATATGAAAAATCATCTCTATATCAATTCATATATTATTACTCACCATTTACACAAAATAGGACATGAGTATGTCCATTTATTCATCCATGATACATATATATTTAACACCTTTTCATAATCATTCAATTTTAAAATAATCACCATATTTGTCTCATTTACAGCAACCCATGAAGATTAATGTATAACTTACTTGATTAAGCTCCAAGATTCTTCAAAATCTTGTAAACCTTAACTCCCCATACATAGACGATCATCATATTTCTAGGGTAGGTCAGGTTAGGTTTCATAAAAAAAAAAGAGATAGTAAGGATCTTGAAGAAACAAAGTGAAAGAGTTGGGCAAGATTAATATGATGAGGGTTGGTGAGAAAAATCGTGAAGAAGAAGAAGAGAAGAACGAAAATGAAGAGAGTTAAGCTAAAGAAGAAAATGAAAGATGGTTCTTCAATTAGGTTAGTGTCATGGGTGAGTGTGGTGAGTGGTAGCGACACTTGTCACTTATCACTTGCCACTTGTCGGTTAGTGTCATGGGTGAGTGTGGTGAGTGGTAGCGACACTTGTCACCTATCACTTGCCACTTCTCACCTCGTAATGGTTTCACTTGGTCGTTTTTATAACTAGTTCATTTGTCTTCTAATTTCTAGTCCAATTGTCACTCAATTTTCTGTGACACTTGTCATTTAATCCTAATGTCACTTATCAGTAATTTCTACCGCCATATGTCATTAATTTCTACTACCATTTATTAATTTGTTTTGCCACTTGACATTTTTCCTAGTCAAAAATACCTATAATTTCAAAAATCTCCTAAATTTAACAAATAAAATTTAAATCAATAATTATACTCACCCAATCAAAAATCAAAACATAAAACTCACTATTCACATCATTATCACTTTAAAATCATTTATACCGTGGAATATGTCAAATGAGCATGAAATGTATTTCCTAATTTCTCAATAATATTTCTCATGTACAGTATTCTAAGGTTTTAGCTCTTAGTATGGAAAAATAAGATGTTACATATATGGCCATGTTAGGGAATTTGGAAGTGTGTTGAGTGCTTTTTTGTTAAGTGTCCTTGTGTTGGTTTAGGACATGCCTATGTTGAATAGCAAGAAAGCAATGTTGATAGTACACACATATGTCTGTGCACATATTAGCTCCTAAAAGTGTCAAACATTTATTTGAAGAACACAACCATCAATACACCTATGTATCTCTTGGAATCCAAATTTCAAAATTTTAAAACTAATATTGAGTGACATAAAAAAAGGGAAAGCTTGAGAATCATAACGACTAACCCTAGACTAAGGCAAAGTATGAGAAATAACCAAGGAAACACCTTTGTAGTGAATTTTCATCAATCTTAAGTGAAGTTTTTAAAGATTTTAGTGATTTCAATCATTTAGTATTTGATTTTCAAATTTTTCTTTATTTTTGATGTTCTAAGTTCAATAAGTATAAGCTAAATTATTTTTAGTATCTAGATTAGATGAACCCCAAGATTGACCTTGTAGTGAATTTATTTTAGTCTTGTTCATTTTTCAGTTTCGTTAAGATTTAATTATATGTTCTTAGTTATTCTTAAATTAATATTATTGTCATATTGATTCATGTATGATTTCATTCAATTACAATTAAGAAATCTAATGTATGAATAGATATAACATAATTGAAAGGAGTTATATGCAACTTTATAGGTAAGTTAACATAAATCTTCTAGATTAGGGTCAAACACAATAGTAAAAAATATAAATAGATTAATGTGATTCTATGGGGTTTTTAATAGAAAGAGATTCCTGTCAATCAATATAGAATTAGGTATTAATAATCGTGAGAAATATATTAGCACAATTAAGGAATTTTAAGGGTCTGATAAACTTTAGATTAAATTGATTAGTGAAATCATGATTTCATGGGAAGTCCTATACGATTTGAATTCTAGGTACTAATTTTTTATTGATTAATTTTCATTTTTTACTATTCTAGTTATTTGATTGTTTTGAATTTCCCTTATTTTATTTTATTTCATTTTAAATCTTATTTATCATTATCACCTCTATTATCGATTAGATAATAGGAAAAGAGTTAGTAATATTACTTTGTCTTTGTGGGATCAACTTATATTTTCTAGTGTTAGCGAAAGCTACATCATGCGCTTACTGTATAAAATATAGAATAATTTATTTTTTATAAAGTTTTTGGTGTTGTTATTATAGACTAGTATATTACAAAACCTTAATTTTTATTAATCTAGCCATTATTTTTCTTTCACATTTATTTTATTTTCTTTTTATGTTTGTTTATTTATTTTTAGAGCTCTTCATCTTGAACTTGTGTTCCAACTTATTTATAGGATTTCGACATTGGTTATTATAACCACTAAATATAATAAAAGGATGGAGAGGAAAATATTCTAAGGGGATTATAGTATGTCATCATTTATGGGAGTTTTGGAAGCTTACTTGACATGATTGACATTATGAAATTTATAGGTGTATTCACCCTAATATTGAATGTCAGGCATAAACTATATGTGGGGGCATCCAATTTATATAGAGAATTGTCCTTATGACACATCATATGAGAATACTTATAATCCATAGTAGAGTAGTTATTACAAATTTGCATAGAACGATCAAGCTTCATTTAGATTTTTACAACAAAATAAAGAGTGACATGTGCTTAATTGATTGTATGATTATTTCATGACATTTAGCGATTAATGAAATAAAATTACTTAAGATACTCACCTTTAACTCATAAGTGATTTTAGGCATAAATCGGAAGTTAAAAAGCTAAAGTGAGTCGAAAGCACTACATTTGAGTCATTTTTCGAAGATTCACAATCATTTGTCCTCTTGGAGCAATATGAAGAAGATTAAAAGCAAAAGAAGACAATTAAATGCCAAGAAAGATGGGACATATGCAAGAAATACAAGAAGAAGAAGATCAGAGCAAAAGAATGAGATAAAGCATAAAAGAAAGGAGGCTGAAGCAAGCTCACAACCTGCTGCAATTATTGCACAGTCATGAGCATCACTCACAGTTGTGCATGAATTTGCGTGGGCGTGAGAGTGCTGCCATTCCACTTAGCATTTAAGGTACAAAGAAGGGAGAGATGGAGCATTAATTGCGACTGCATGTGTAGTAAACATGTCACAGCCGTGAGCCTCACTCATGGCTATGACAAGCACATGCATAGGCATGAGGTAATCCTTATGCCTATGCAATGTTAAGTCATGAGTGTGACTATGTATCACACCCGTGACAGCCCCATACACCACCATGAGAGGGACACCTCACCCTATTTAACCCTAAATGTTTGATATATATCGAGAGTGTGACAACCCAAAGGTTTTATGAAAAGTTTTGGTGTGTTTTGGTTATGGAACTTCAGGAGCTTCAGGAAAGCATAAAGAGGGAGGCAAGCTCTCCATCATGAGAAGACCTATGGAGGGTAACTTTCTAATGCCAGTTCAGAGGTGACATTAACGTCGATAACCCAGTCAAGCATTCCTTCTTTGTATTTGTCGTTTCTTTCTCCTTTTAGAAATTGATTATGTTATCCGATATGTATGGATTTGGGTATTATGAAAAGATGGTTTTAATGTGTTCAGTGGATTGTTTTATTACAAACCCATTGCTAGAATATTCAATGTAGTCCGTAATTGTTATGTTAAAATTTATTTCTAGCAACTAATAGTTCGTAATCATTAGGGATAACATAACCTAAGTTAAATGATGCATCGTATGTGGTTATTATCTTAATTAATTAGTTTTCCTAATTCGTAATGCTCATAACCAATTGAATTTAGAGATCGTATCTTAGGTTATTTGATAATTAAGTTTAATTAACGATCATATCTTAATTAAAAAATAGCTAAAGGAAAACTTGGGTTAATAGATTAACTTACGATTATTAGTTTCTAGGAGATGTTTGAGAACAACAAATTATTGAAATATGTTTAATTAGGGTATAGGTCGAGATTGAACTAAAGAACCAAATTCCCAATGAATTCACCATTTTCATCGTTTTTAGACATTTTTTCCAATTTGTTTTTCTTAGTTAGTTTAGTTTTATTTTCTTATTTTAAAACCAAACCAAAACCCTTAAACCTAAACACTGATTGATTTCATTTCAAAAGCTAACCGAACACTCTTTTTGGGATTGACCTAAACTTGCCACTTTTATAGTAGTAGTCTACTTTATTTTGACTAGCATTAGAATGTGCTTTCAAGGAGAAAAGTATCAACATCTTGAGGATATTCTTATGAAATCTATTGCTTTAACCAAGGAATCTAGATGACCCTAAACACTTTCCTTACCTCAGTATCTCTGATACTCAAGTTGCTAAACTTGTTAAACTAATTGGAAGTGAAGATGTGAATAAAATTTTGAGGAAACTGAATTCAAATAATGCACATAGATTAAGTGGTCTCACTGCTTATTTATTTAAATTATCCTTGAAATGCACTAAGTATAAAACATATAAAATAATCATATAGTTCTTTAACAAAGAGATATTGCTTATAGAAATTGATTAAACACATATATACTTATCCTGAAGAAACCCAATCTGAACTTCTTGAGAGATTTTAAGCCAAATGCAACACCTTGTATAAAATTATTTCTGGCATTATGGTATTTAGGTTGAAAGCAGTGATGGGCTACCTTATAAGGAAAACCTAAGGAGCATATATTGAAAGAAGAAGCATAAGAGACAATATTCTCCTTTCCTAAGAGTTTTTTCTAGGTTATCAAAGGAAGGGCTCAAGAAAACTTTGTGCTTTGAAAATAGAATTCAAGAAGGCATTTGATTCAGTTAGATATAACTTTTGCTTTATTCCCTAGAAGCATCTGTTTTCCTAGCTAAATTCCTAAATAAAGTAAAGCAATGTGTTACAGTTGTTTCATTCATTGTGCTTATTAATGGGGATTAAACATAATCGTTTAAAGGGATGAAATGGTTCAGGTAAAGGACCTCTCTCTTCCTACCTCTTTTTTGTGTAAATGGACGTTATACTAAGGCTTACAACTTCCAATATTAAGAAAATCCCTACTTCAAAATTCATAAAAAATGTAATATATAAAATTTCTTTAACCTTCCCTTTGCTAATGACCTTTTGAAGTTCTATATGGTAAATCCTACATTAATGCTTGCCCTAATCAGCTCCATTAATCATTTTTGCATCCATTCTAGCATCGAGGTTAACCTTAATAAAAGTTTTCTTTTATCTCTAGGGATGAACAACACTATAGAAATGAGATAGCTTAACATGATTTAGAATTCTACATCCCCCTTTCACCTATTTACGGATCTCCCTCACAACTGCTTCACTTTCTTACAAAGACTATAAACCTCTATTTGAAATGTTTAAATAAAAACTAAACCAATAGTGTAACGACAACCTATCTTATACTTGTAGGCTCTAGTTGATAAGGTCTATTTTGAATAACCTAGATGTTTATTGGGTATCACAACCAGTCTTGCCCAAGAAAATGGCAAGGATAATGAGAAAATGTTGAGGAGCTTTTGTAAAATGATGAAGCTTATGAGAATTCAAGAGCCATGATTTCTTAGAGTGAAGTTTATAAACTAATAAATCAGAGGGACTAGGCTTAAGGTCCATTCAAATCATAAGCAAATTTCTTTTTATAAAAAGGATATGGAAACTATTTATTGATAAGGAAAAATTATGGGTATAATGGATGTGTATCCATCACTTAAAAGAACAAATTCTCTAGGGTTTAAGAACATCTATTGTACTCTACTCCACATCCTCAAACTAAGGGAATTGCTTTATAGAGAATTCAAATGCATATTTGGTTACAGAAAGTAAACTTGCCCATAATATGATAACTAAAGTGACAAGGGCCTTACATATAATTTATAGTTTCTGTCATCTGAGAATTATGCTAAACCTAATGTTAAGATTAATAATTTGATGAAGGAATATGAGTTGCACATTAGGTTTAGAGGCTTTCAGTTTATGTAGGAAGTTATCCCTAGCTATAATTTAAGATAGAATATGGATGACAAGGTTATTTGGATTAGATATTCTTTGAGTACTTTCACAAATAAAATATGCTTTTGAATTATTCAACAACTTGATCCTAAGGTACTTTTACATAGATTGATCTAGTTCAAGGGAAACAATCTAAGAATAGTTTTCATCATATGACTAGCCATTCAAAATAGGCCAAGTACACTAGATATGGAGAAAACCAACTCAATTGTTAGGCCCTAATGTAATCTTGACGACCTAGAATTAGAAAAAAGGGATCATCTCTTCTGTTAGTGTGCATACACCAAAGAAATTTAGTCTATATAAGTAGCTTATAACTTTCCTTATAGAGAAGTAGCCTAGGTAAACATCGTATCCAAGGTCTCTAATGCTTAAATTTTATGGGACACTCACACTCTTCTTAAACTAATCCTACTCATAGGAGTCTATAAAGTTTGGAAAAAGAGGAATCACAGAAGATTTAAGCTTAAGAAAACTGTTTTACACACTTTTAACTCAATTCTTTAGCCATAATACAGTTATTTCTATTCAAATTTGAAGAACCCAAAATCTCGAGGAATATAGCCACTAGATAGGCATTCAATTGATTTAGTGACACACCTAGCTACTTGTGGTAATGCTAGATTGTAGAACCATTACTACTTTTGCCTTTACATTATATGTAGCCTTAATTTTATGAATGTTCCATATATATTAAGCTATTAATAAGTTCATTTCCTTTTATGACCTCTTGTTGTATTCCTATAAGTCTTAGCTCCTTTTTTTGAAATATATTTCTTTTAATATTCAAAAATTTTTTGTTGGATCTTCCTCTAATCAGTTTGAATTTCCTTCAAAAGTATTTGAATAGGTGGCTGATAACTGTTCATATTTGTTGACAACTTTTCTTTATGGAGCTAAGTTAGTTGAATGATGGTTATATGAATATCACCTTTCATCCTTGATTATTAGCATCAACGTTAATATCTTTCATAACATTCAAAACATTTCTCCCTTAACCATCTTAATAATCCTTATAGAATGCATATTTTAAAGTAAAGTCGAGCACTATATATGCAATTTTTGTCACGACTCAGAACCACATCGGGCCCATGATAACCACCGAATACCTGGGCTAAGGACACTAATAGTGTCCTTAATTCGACTATGCAAGGTTAACTGAAGGTCTTTCCTATTTTATTTTATTAAAAAATTTTTGGGCAGCACAATGGCTATATTTTAAAAAATCCCAAAACCTACAAATAACTTTAAACACACTTTTATATTCATACAAAAAATTTTACCACAACTTCAGGACTTTAAAGTCCATTCAAAGCAACCCCAACAACAGTATCAAAGTTCATACATGAGGTCTTTTACAATGATAAAACAGTCAAGAGTCAAATTTCTAAAATTGCAAAGCATATTTACATAACTAACCCAAAAAGACAGCTCACGAGCCACTATGCGACAAAAGTACAAAAGAAAGACTAATGACTACTTACATGCGGTAATATCCCGAAAATGTCAAAAGACCGCACGATCCAATCAGAACTTCAAACTCACCAAATTAACCTGCATGGTTTGGAAGCGGAGGGGGTGAATACACTATGTATTCAGTGAGCAGAAAAAAAAATATGTCGAATAGAACTCAATACACACCAAGACAGTATAAATAACCTACAAAGTGAACATACATCACATAAAATCACATAGGCCTAGCCTATGACTCAACGTATATTGCTTAGGAAGCATATAGGCTTAGTCTATTAATTCACTCATTCAGTGAACATAGGTTCCAGTTCCAATACACAAAAGCATAAAAACTTCATATGTATAAATCAAATCTCATCAGAAAAACAAATATCAGGATAAGCCAAAACAATCATGTGTGACACCACTAGTCGGCCAAACTAGCATGCACACCCACCGATCCTTAGTGTTGGCTCGACTTCATTCGTGGTGAGTCCGCACTATAGTCGACAAGAGTGTCATGACCCTAGGTGATGACCTCGTTGGTGTCTAGACCATAGGTGTGGAATCACCCGTAAGTCCCGTAGAAAGGTGTCGATATGGGGACTTAACTTTTATGTACTAGCGTTAAGGGTATGGAAGTCCACTAAATCAGTTGTGGCCAGCACACGATTGGCCAATCGTTACCTCACCAATCACAAAACAAATCATATTTACATTTTAAGTATAAAATCAAGTAAGGCATCGGTCCAACCGATGAAATGAAACCTTGTGATGGCTTTAAGCCAAAAAGGACACATATATGCGGCAAATATGGCTCGATCATGCATATGTAAATTTTAAAACATTATTTCATGCAATAAACGTCATCTTTTGCACTCCAAGTGCAAAACGTTATTCAAAATAATATTGTTTCTTAAATACATAGGCATATTAGCATCTATTTGAAGTTCGATTATAGCCTACATCAAAATTCACATACAATTCATTCAGCACGTCTTAGGATGTTCCAATTCTATTTCAAAAATATGGTTTCCCCAACTCACCTTAAAAGAAAGTATACACTCTCTTAATTTCAACAGTCCTCAGTACAAGCCCCTTGATTCACAACTCCCGAGCCTTTATGCATAAAAAGACTTACGATCAAATTACTACTTAAACATAAATTTCATAATTATACACTACCACATAATGTATAAAACATAATACCACTCCCTTTAAGCTATAGAATTTGACCATTAAATGCCTCACATGGTTACTTCCTTACTATTCATATTAGCTTTTCTTTTGATTTCCTAAGGCATTTAATGCCTTTAATTCAATACTTACTCATTTCAAAGCATAATTAAGCACATCTTTATCCAAGAACATTAGGCTATTTCTCGTCAATCTAAGAATCGATCCAAGTTCACTCTAAGTAAATAGGAAAATGTTTTCCAATGCATACCATTATAAGGCCTTAAATCTTAAGCCAAGTTCACCTAAGCAATTTATCAAACACTTAAAGTGCATAACTTTCAAGTCACATTTTCAAGACTTTATAATAATAATTCACGCTCCTA
Source organism: Erythroxylum flavicans (assembly GCA_027576715.1). Lineage (NCBI taxonomy): Eukaryota > Viridiplantae > Streptophyta > Magnoliopsida > Malpighiales > Erythroxylaceae > Erythroxylum > Erythroxylum flavicans. Next base: position 24,891,571 of record JANZXP010000006.1, read on the forward strand.
TCACGTCATATAGTAACACTTCCACTCAATGACACATTCCACCACTCCATTCAAACCAATTCCCTTCATTTAAGCTACATTTATCAATTACACAACTCATTACATTAATCCACTTCTTCTTCATTTTGGCCCAATCTTAACCAACATACATCTTCTTCATTCTTCATCATCAATTCCCATTATACATGCATAATTAACACCATAGAATTCATTTAAATCATCAATTTCAAAAGTTATTCAAAAATTCACAAACTTTCACCAAAAGGGGGCATTTTTTATTTTGACTTAAAGAACCCTCTCTATGACACATTTCATTCACCTAAACTATGATTCATGCACATTTAAGCATGGAGAACAACATATCTTAACATCAAACTCAAAATCCTAATGTAGAGAGAGATGAGACAAAATTTACCTATACTTTCCTTTGGTGATATCTTCAAATCCTTTGAAAATTTCTCAAATCTAATGATAGATTTGAGTTCCTTGACCCCAAATTAGCTTATAATTCCTTGATTTGGATTGAAAAATCAAAAATTTGGTAAAAATTGAGTGATGGCCGAAACTCCCTTTCTTTTTCCTCTCTTCTCCTTTCTTCTCCTCTCTTTTAATTAAAACAAGATGGTTTAAGTCTAAAACATGAAGTACACGGCCACACATAAGAAGAGTCTAGAATTTTGACTCTTCTTTGACCAAAATATGGTAAAATTACCCTTTTATCCTTAGGTTATATGAAATTACCATAATACCCTCCAAACTTTTCCTAAATTTGCAATTAAGCCCAAAAATGTAAGAATGACTAAAAATTTTATTTTCATTTTGTTCCTCAGACTTTTGAAAATTATAATTAAGCCCCTTAACTTTAAAATTTCAAATTGGTCCTTCAAGAATCGAAAAATTACAAATAAGTCCTTTCGCTTTTAACAATTTTGCCAATAAATCCTTTTGTACATCAACTTTTCCAATTAAGCTTTCTAGGTGTCCAATAAGTCTATAAATCATGTCTAACCACCTCTGAGGCATTAGAACACATTTAATCCGACCACCATGATCATATCCATCCAATGGACTCGGTTTTTCACACTAAAAAGCTTATATGTTAGAAATCTCTAAGATTTCGCATACCGATAAACTCTAAGTTCATGTAGGGCATATAACATCATATATCACTGGCATAGATACTGAAAGGATTCAAATACATTTTTGAACTCCTATACAAACATGTATATATCAATATACAATAGTATCTTTAAGTACAAACCAATACAAAAAGGGCTCAAATACTTCGGAGTTATATAGAGGACTTTGCTTTGCCCAATTATTAAACCAAAATGAAGAATTCTATCCATTCCCTACAAGTGTTCTGATGAGAGGATAAACAACATGCCTTTTTCTTAGCAATTGAATGAAAGGCTAGGAATGTTCCTTTATTTCCATAATTTGCCAGAAGCTAGAATCTTTAAGATAGTATTCATTACTCCATTTGGTATATATAGCCTCTTTATCAGTGATCAATCTCCAAGTTAGTCATCTACATAGAAACCAACCCCAGTCATGCTTCCTATTTTCTCCAGCTTATCTATTCCTACTTGATTTTTCCTCCTTTATATTTATCTTCATCTTTAATCCATAGAAAGTTCTTAATTCATTTTTCCAACTCCTTGTCAATTTTCTTATGAAGAAAAGGATGAGTACTCTAGTATATGTATATATTTCTTAGTACTAATGTGATAAGATGAAAACTCCTTATTTATGACAAGGCTTTGTATGCCATGCATTGATTTTTCTCTTGTAAATGTCCAAAAGAAATAGGCAATCTTGGTATCTTAACTTCTTAAAAGAAATTGGAACTCTTACTTATTTAAATGGTAGGCAGTGAGCATTTAATCCAGTAATGTACCTTAGTTTGGAAGTGCTTTTCACATCATAAGAGAAATAAATTTTGCTCTTCTGTTGGTTTACACTTAAGCCTGAGATCTTGAAGAAAAGCTTAAGAGAGTTATACATAATTGAAAGAGAATTTTGGTCCAGTCCTCATAACATAACCAAATCATCTATAAAGCTTAGGTGAGTGAGATTTAACTCCTTTCATTTCTGATGGAAATTAAAGTTTAGGCATCTTTTAGTGTTCTTCATAATCAGCCTGGTAATAATTTCCATAGAGATAGCAAATAGGTATAGGGACAGAGGTTCCTCCTACCTTATCCTATTAGTTCCTTCAAATTGTTTCCTTAAGACACCATTAATAAGAATACTGAAAGAGGTGGCTGATAGGTAAGATTTGATCTAAGTGATGAATCGATAAGGAAAGTCACGCCATTCAAACCTACACAAAATAAAATTCCACTAGAGATTATCGAAAGCTTTTGAGAAATCTACTTTGATTGCATAACTTTTGATGGATTTGTTTGTCTCATAATCTCTCAATAATTCCTAAATTAATAAGATGTTATCATAAATGGGTTTACCTGGTATGAAGGCAACTTAGGAGTGGTGGATGATGTGTTTCAAGATTCCCTTTATTCTTTGAGCTAACAGCTTGGAAAGAACTTTGTAGACAGTGTTACACCAAGCAATTGGATAAAAGTCCTTAAGACTATTAGCATTGGAGATTTTTAGAATCAGAAAAATATAAGTGGATTTAATTTCATTCAGAATTTTTCCAGATATGATAAATTCTTGAATCACTTCAATAAGTAAACTCCCAGTGATATCCAAAGTAGCTTGGAAAAAGTAGGCACTATAACCATCTGGGCTTGGAGCTTTTCTTGGGTTTAAACTAAAGAGAGTTCTTTTGATTTCCAAATAAGAAACAACTTGTTGTAAGTTTTCCAGTAAATTTTCATTAATAGAGTTTGATTAACCAATCGATTCTTTTAACTCTTATAATTTGAACTGGTCTAAAGGCTTGGATCCTTGAAGCTTTTTGTCATAATCAGCTACCAACCACTAAATTGAACTTTTCTCTATAACCAACTAATCATCTTCATTAAGTAGACATTTAATTTTATTAGAGTTTCTTCTAACAAGTATAGAATGGTGAAAAAACCTGATATTGGAGTCGCCTTCTTTCAATCATATTATTCTGGCTTTTCGTATAAGAAGGGAATAATGTTCAAGGAGGGCACTATTATACACATCTGGTTTCTTGATTTCCTTCAACTTCAGCTCTTAATTGTTAAGATCCTGATAGCAATCATCTTGGGCTTTCTTTAACTCTTCGTTTGCATTATGTAGTCCTTGAGCAAATGGGGGTCCTTTTTTGAGGAAAACCTTTAGCTTATCATTTAAAAACTTAAGTTTCCTCATACGCTGATAGGACTTACACCCTGGAATCCAAATAGCCTAGGTTTCTCTCACTAAATCCATAAACCCTTCCATATATATTGGAGCTTTGGAGAATCTAAAGGGTGTATTGAAGGAGACTAGAGTTACTAAGTTCTTAAGCTAGAGGCATAAATGATGGAAATTTCAAAAGAGTTAATAAAGCCTTCCATTTTATAAGTCAAATGGATGAATGGGTCAGAGTTGATAAGTATAATAACCTATACTTTTTCCTTATTGTAGGCATATACTATTCTTCCATTATAATGATGCTTATGATTAAAACCAAAGGTCCCATTAGTGCCCAAAAACTTCATGAAATCCTAAAGTTTTGATTCTTTGATTCTGGTCTCAAGCAATGCTGAAATGATAGGCTTTATCTCCAAAAGTAATTTCCCAATAACTTTTGTTTTATGGGGTTCATTCATACACCTTATGTTCTAAAAAAAGCATAATAGTATTAAGAGAGTTGAGGGATTAGGATTTTTTCCTTGTTTCCTATGGGATACTAGAGAAACTTGTTTTATTAACTCATCCATCCAATTAAGTTCTTACATCTCCTTGTCTTGATCTCTACAGTATGGTCAATGTTAATAGTCTTTTTCTTTGTTTCCATATTCCCTATCTTCTATATGGTTTCTTCATAACAATCACTTGACTTGAACAATTTTCTAGTTGGTTTCCATACTTTTTTATTTAATTGAGAACTCTAGCTAGAGGTAAGCTTGACTTCAACTTTAACCAGTTCCTCATCCTCATTAAGTCTCATGATAGGTAGTTCATTAGGGAGTTCCTTCTTAACCTTAACTTCGACATATATTTAAGCAAATCATGTTCTCTTAAGTTTGGCTATTGGAGTGTCAAAAGCTAAAGGTCTTCCTACTAAGCTTACAAGAAAACTTAGGCCATCTAGAGTCTAATAATCTAGTGGTATATTGTGAAAATTTATCCACATAAAGATGGTCTCTATTCCAACTTTTTCTAGTTCCATTCTAGGAAATCATTTTTACATAAACATTGGTTGACCTCTAATGTGCCAAACAAGAGACTTAATAACTGTATTCAAATTTTCCACATTTATGAATTTGAAGAGGAAAAAGACCTTTTATTTAACCGAATTTTGTCCAAGCTCTTATTTTCTTATCTATTTTGTGCCTAGATCTAAACCTATAGAAAAGATGGCCTCTTACTTGGGAAAAATCCTATCAGTGTGTTGGACCATTTTTTGGCTCCAGCTTATAACTGCTCTAATAGCGAGGAGATTATCCCATTCGACGCTATCAAAAGATAGTGCTTATGCTTCACTGTTAGAGTTCAATTGCCACTACACTTCTCCATGATTCGCCTAACTCCTTTTGGGTAGGAGTAGGTGCATTGCTTCACATTTAAGAACCTTTACTAATCTCTAAGGATTCACAAATAGAAGGAAAATGATTCTCTATTTTCCTAAGTTCAGACTTACTCCCTTTAAGCTTATGCTTCTTCAATGCTAAGGGGGAACTCGAACAACCTCTACTGGAGGCTTTCATTTATTTTGATCAGAATGGAAACCTATTGGTATGACACTAGTAACAAGCTAAAAATAGTAACTATAAAGTTACCTGAGACTTGGCGTCAGTTTGATAGATCTTCCACTTCTTTTATGCAGCCATGGAGATTATTAAATGAATTGCCTTTAATCGAGCCACATAAGCAAACACTTCATCATAATCGACTCCATGTTATTGATTGTAGCCTTTAATGAAAAGTCTTACCTTATACCTTTTTACTTGTCTTTGAGCATTTCTTTTGACTTTATATATCAATCTTACACCGATCGTCTTTTACCCCTTTGGAAGAGTAGAAAGTTCTCATGTGTCATTCTTTTGAATTGTATAGATTTCTTCATCTATTGCAAGTCTCCATTTCTCCTATTGTATTGCTTCTTCAAAGTTTAATGGCTCGGAATCAATAAAAAGACAAAATAGTTGTATTTTCTATCATCTCTATGGACTCATAAAGATCTTTAAGACTTCTTGCTCTTTTAGAATCCATATGTAAGCTGGAAGAAGATTCATCTCTTTGTGAGTGGGGTGTAACACTAATGTCTTAATGCTCTTCATGTTTGTATCTTCAAGCATAGAAAAGGAAATACTTTCTTTATTTCGAGAGACATCCCACTTCCATGAGTTTTCTTTATTAAAATCATCATCTCCACTAATCACAATGCTGGAACCCCTCCCCGGGCGGGCCCACGGGCCCGACATCCTGCGTGACATCTGGACCCGTGGCTCGCGGGGGA
>JANZXP010000006.1:24906518-24919883 GCA_027576715.1 Erythroxylum flavicans
TGTAAGTGTGAATGTTTATTAGTTAATAAGATTATTTTTTAGTCAGGGGTAAATGTGTCATATGAAATAATTGAATTTATTTTGATTGTGTTCCAAACAATGTAATTGAATTCAATTATAATATTACTGAATTTGTTCCAAACAGTGTAAATTGAATTTAATTCAATCTCATTAATATAATTGAATTCAATTCGTTAATGAATTCAATTCCAAGATTTCCAAACACCCCGTTACACACCAGTGAAGTGGGGTTTAAAGTCCTTATAACGTGCAGTAGTGAACCTTTGAGGGCCGAGAAATGGAGAAGAAAGACGATTACAGGTTTATGCAGATACGAGATGCAATAACTTCAATTAACCAGAAAGTGAGCTTCATTGGCGTCATTATTGAGTTTGCTTTTCCTAAGAAATCCAGAGGGACTGGTATGCTTCTTTCATTTATCTTTAAACACTTCTGTTTCTTTTCTTTTTTCCTTATTACTATTTCAAGCCAAATAGAAAAAAAGAAGCTGCGATATTTAAATGGAGAGGAGGCGATGATGACAAAAAAAGGCCGGTCTTACGTCTGCTAACCCCGAAAACTGATCTTTTTCTGAAGTTGGTGCGGTGGGGTTTGGTAGTAGATTGATTAACCCTTTTTTTGGTTAAGGTGTTTTCTGAGCCTCCACTGATTTTATATGTTCATTGGTTTAAATCAAAATCTTGTCTTTTGTTGTTTTTCTTTTTAACCGTGCATCTCTTCTTAAAAAAGAAGTTCTGGGATTATTAAGAATGAAATACGATGATAATTTTGATGATGGCAGATTGGTTTTGCTCGCTTAAAGTGATAGACCAGTCACATACAAAGCTAGGAATTTCTGTCAATATCTTCAGTGACACCCCAGAAAGTCTTCCTCGTGTTGCTTCTGTTGGTGACATAATTATGCTCTCTCATGTTGTGGTATTCTTCTTTTCCCTTCGTGAAATTCATCATGATGCCATTTTGCACATGCTATACCTACTTCTGCTAGTTATTTCTTAATAAAAATACTGGAAAGACCGTTGATGTCTTGTTGAAGCTATCTCTTTCCCAAAATATGATTTGATTCTTGGTTTTCATTTTCATCTTTGATTGTACTTGTAACAGCGTACTTCACTGCTCAAGTTGCCCTTTTGTTTGCAATAACTTTATTTGTAGGTATCTTTAAGTAATATATTTTCATGCAGATCAAATCCCACAACGGTGAAGTAAATGCTGTTTTCAATAAGAAGTTCTCTTCTTTTGCTTTATATGAAGGGAAAGATGGTCAATACTTCCGTCCTTATCAATCTTCTTCAAGATTCCGCCCAAGGGATCTGGACTCAAAGTTCATAGCAGGTCTAAGAAAATGGTTGATTGACTTCCATCTTGATGACGGTAAGCACATTAACTCGCGAATTGGTGAGCTAAAGTCCCATACATGAAGACTAATGGCTATTTTCTTATTTATTGTTAAAAACCCTAGTCAACGCTTACTGAGATGGAAAATGCTCATTGTCATATAAAAACTATGACCTACACTTACATGTTGTTGGAAGGTGATGTTGGGAGAGGGTTTACAGTAACAAGTTTCAACCGAGTAAGAATAGAGTGAGGATGATTGTTGTTGGAACTATAGAAGAAGATTAGGCTTAAACAAGACCTCTTGAATAAATTCAAGAGATAACATAGTTGGTATAATGTGTTTTAAATTCCCTAATTTGCTATAGTCCTAGCATAATTCTTATTGATGATAGGAAAAATGAACAAATTTAGGAATGCATAGACTAGTTGAGATGGAAAACCAACCTAAATAGGAAAACATTGTAAACATTGATTAAATAAGAAAACATTTAAATAAGGGTATGCCCTTGCATTAGAAGGCCTTTTCGATCTTTGTGTTGGAAGGTTTTATGGGTTTAACATTTAGATCTAACCATCTCTTACATGTTTTTGAGCTATGTGATCCATCTTGATAAAATATTCACTCTTTTTTTTTTCCCTGTGAAAAGCTCACTTTCCACGTATATGGTAGGACCAAATAGCTTCTCACTCCTGAAAGATGTTAAGGACCGAGAGCAAATTAACATAGTTTGCAAGGCAAGTTAGATATGATTTTAATATTACATTTGCATTCTATTTAACCTATTATGTTGTTTTATGAAGTTTCAACACTTCTTAACTCAATATCTTTCTGCTTAATATTTATTTCTTATCGGCTTGACTACTTATGAGTCTTCATGTTTTGATGTTCGACAATTTTAAGATTCTTCATGTTTATGAGGATGCTAAGACCAAGTGGATTGCCTTTATTTGGGATGGAACTGATATTGCAGCAAGCACCATTAACACAAAGTGAGTTAATAAAAATTAAGCCTTACAAATCAATGAGCAGAACATTTCTTTGCAAAAAAAACAATGATTTGAACATTTATCTTATATCTTGATTTGTAGAAATAAAGGGATAAAACATTGTTAGCACTTGTTTACTTGTTATGCTTTGCTTATGACTGTTGTGTTTGTCTTCTTTCTCTTTTAGTTCTGGTCAGAGTAAAAGTTTAGGTATTTATCCATTTGACACAAGCATAAAACAACATATGAATGAGGACCTTCTACAAGTCCATAATTAGTCATTTATCTTTAGATCAATCTTAAAAGAATAAAGCAATTTGTTGTTAGTGTAGATGATGGTATAATAAAAGACATCAATTTCCTATGTGGATTCATCAATTCTATTAAAATTCTTTGTGCTTTAAAAATTTAATGGGAAGCCCTTTTCTTGTATGAAAAGTCTTTTGTTATGTTACTATTAACTTCAGGTGAAGTGACAATTTCTAAAGATGTGGCACTCTGTATGGATAGGCATATCAGAGAATAATAGCTGGAAATTAACAAATCACAAGGATTGTATGTCAAACAGATTAATTGATGTAGGATAAATAGAAGAAATATTAACTAGTAGCTAAACTCACAAAATTTGGGGAATATGGCTAATCTTGGGTTGTTGGAATATCAAGTTTTAGGTCTAGATTTCAGATGGAGTGCTGAACTTTCAGATTTAGTATAGGTTTGATTGCTAGAAATTTTAGGCTAAGATTTTAGGGTTTAATATGGTTAGAATTTAGGGTTTGATCATCGGAATTTAGGTTAAAATTGCTAAAATTTAGTGAGGAACACAAACAATGGAGGTAGGAAATTAGGAATTACTCTTAAAAGTCTGAGAATCACTTTTAGAAGAATGTATCATACTTTTTAGTTGCAAAACTCAAATTTGTAGAAAAAATCCAAGATATGTTATTATTGAAAGATTGGGCGCACATTTTTATAGAGAAGTTCTTAGAACCCTTATTTTAGTAAGAAAGCATTCCTATCAAATTTAAATCTTATTCTAATAAAAATTCTATAGGCCTTAAACAATTAGGATAACATGTTTAAATTAGAATAATATATTTAACTTGCAACTACTTTTATCTAATCAAGAATCTTAACATAATGTTAATTTTAACCCTTGTTTTCTTTGTTTTCAACTCAATTTCCTTCCTCCATCCCACCAAATTAAGGCTTGTGGTTGACTAATTTTTTCTCCTTTATTTCTTCTATAGACTTTAAGCTCTTTTGCATCAATTCTCCTCGACTTATATCTAGAGTCGTCCTCGATATAAAATGTGACAAATATTGATTATATAAATTTGGATTTAACTTTTGAAATTCAAATTCTAAAATTCAAGTACTATTAGAAATTGGTCTTCTTTAGTCTGATTGTATATTAATATATCATCAAAATATACTACCAAATATCTGCTCATAAATGGTTGAAACACTTAATTCATCACTATCATAGAAGTGCTAAGTGCATTAGAGAGTCCAGATGGCATCACTAATCATTTATAAAATTCCTTTTTAGTCTTGAAAGTCATTTTCCATTCATCTCCAAGTTTGATTCTAATTTGACGATAATCAGTTTGTAAGTCTATCTTGATAAAGATAATAGCTCTGTTGAGCAAGTTTTAATCTTATAAAACCCTCAATATTTCGCAAGTGCACGGATCATATGCATAATAGTTGAGGTGTTGATCTCACGAGGAATTAGTGAACTACTCGAATCCTAACTTTGCATAAGGTTGTAAAAATGTGATTTAATTGAAAATAAAGATAAACAGAAAATTAAACAATCAAGTAGGGGTTGAATGAAAATAAAATTATGAAATTAACACAAGTAAATCAAAATGGAACACAACCGTTTAACAATTGAGATATCGCAACAAGACGAGATCAAAGAGTGATAAGATGGGATTTATCTATTGTCATTTTGCTACATTAATCACTTTCAATGTAATTTGTATCAGTCCTAGAATTTTGAAGGGTTGATTACTTTCTCTGAAGATCTAATCAATTAACCCTAAATAATAATCCCTAATTGATTTCAAAATTTTGATTTTGTAATCTCTCGATTAACAAAAATAGCCTTTGTTTCAATTAGTTCTTAAGCAATCGAATAGACAATTGGGTCCTCACATAAGATTTCTCTTCGTGTGATTTTCGATTTGATAAGTGCGTGACTTATTAGGTTATTAACTCTCATTACCCAACCTAATCGGATTACTATCAACTCACTCTCTCGATTTATTGTCGACGTATATGCAAACAAAAATATGACAATACTCGAACAATTTCATTAACATCAAAAGCAAATAGGTCACAAAATGATTCAAGATTCAATCCCAAAATGAAATTAGAACATCATTAACAAAATGTTCAACATTCTCAAACCCAAGTCATACATCAAGATGAAGTAAATAAACAAGAGAAATTAGAAAAGAACTTGAAATGGCTGGGTTGGAGTGGCTGGACAGCAGTTGCAGATGCTCCTCTTCCCTTCTCTCTTTTTTCTTTCTTGTGTTCTTTCTCAAGATTGCAAAAGGAGCCCCCTTTTCTAGAGTTCCTTCTCTTTTGTTTATATCTCTTCCATTTAGGGAAAACATTAGGATTTACTCGGGCTTAGAAGTCCGAAATATGTGAGGTCATGTTTTGGAGGCCGATTTGCGTCCATAATGCCACAATCGTGGCACTATGTTTTGCTCTCTATCACGATCGTCGTGGCAGACCCACCAAGCTTCTGTCATGATCATGGCCCTGGTTCTTGCTATGGGTTTTCTCCGAATTCTCTCCATTTTTTGATATTTGATCTGAAACACTAACAAACACAACAAGATACCTCAAACACATAATATTAAAGCTCAGTAGCGTGCTCTAACTCATAAAACACTCAAAACACAAATATTCTAACCCTAAACATGCATGAATTAATTAATAGACTGCTAAAAACATACTAAAATGTTTACTAAAACGTCATGCAACCTACAACTATCAAGCATCAAGCTTCAATCAACATGTTTAACATATCATAAAGGTGAGGCGTTGGAAACCCATACTTCATTGTGATCTTGTTTATTTCTAGACAAATCAATGTGCATTCGTCAACTTCTATCATTTTTAGGAGTTAATAATGATAAAACTACCCATGAACTAAGACTTTCTTAAATACATTTTTTTCAGCAACTTCTCTACTGATCTCTTTAGTTTTTCATTCTCAATAAGATTTAAACTATGTTTGGTTGAACGTAAAGTTTTTAATGGAATGGAATGATTTATAATGGATTGGAATATAAACGGATGTAATATTAGAAAATTGTTGTGGGAGGGATGGAAAGGTTCATAATGTAATATAGTGAAATGTTATTTGAAAAAAGGGTTCATAATATAATATAGTGAAATATTGTTTATCATTTTACATTCTATCCTAAATCTCCCAAATCAGAGATAACTTATTTTTATCATTTAGGATAGAATGAGATATAATGTGCAACCCTCCCCTTTCATAATATTCTATTTCATTTCATTATAAACCCTCATTCTAAACGATGGAATAATATTATATTCTATTTCGTTCTATTAATAACCATCCAACCAAACATAGCCTTAAGTGATAGATTGGAAGAGTTGGTATGATAGATCTAGGTACCAAGTCAATAATGTACTGCATATCTCGTGGAGGAGGTAATTCACTAGGTGTAAGGTTTGAAAAATTAGACAGCAGTTCACCCACTTCTTTTGGTAAGATAATGGCTGTTTTAGGTACTATTTCTGTTACTTACCTCACTACCATTGCAAACATAATTGTAATACAAGCAGTCAAGTAATTCTTCTCCAAGGGGATTCTCCTTAAAGAAATTAACAGAACCTTTGTCTGTTACATTTCTAAATGCTTCAATCCCACATATTTTGGAGAATTCAAACCTATTGCTTACACTAACTTTCTCTATAAGGTCATCGCTAAAATACTTGCTACAAGACTAAAGAAAATCCTAGCTCAACTGATCAGTAATAACCAAGGTGCTTTCCTTCAAGGCAGACATATAGGAGACAACATCCTTATTGTCCAAGAGCTCCTGAAAGGCTACTCTAGGTCAAACTATTCTCCAAATTATACAATCAAAGTTGATTTTTAGAAAGCTTATGACAATGTGAGCTGGGACTTTCTATGGACATTATTAATGGCTCACGGATTTCCATCTAAATTTAGAAAGTGGATCAAAGAATGTATTTCATCCTCTTCCTTGGCTATCTTGATCAATGAAATTCCTACCAAATCATTCAAGGCAGCAAGAGGTCTAAGACAAAGAGACCCCTTATCCCCTTACCTCTTCATTTTGTGTATGGAGACTCTCAACTCTCTTATCAAATATTAAATGCTTAAGAATCCAAAATTCAGATGCCATGTAAAATGCAAGAAGATTGGTTTGACTAACCTATGCTTTGCAGATGATCTACTTTTATTTGGTAAGGCCACGATGGACTCTATACAAAGCTATATGGAAGCTCTTAATAAATTAAAAATTTCTCAGGTCTACAGTTCAACCTAACAAGGAGCCATTTCCTCCTATACAAGAAAGCTACTGCCTTGGGACCTCTCATCTCTTCATCAATTGAAATGCAATTCAAACATGCTCCTCTGTTGTATCTTGGATTACTAGTCTCTACTAAAAAACTTACATATGCGGAATGCATTTCACTTCTAGAGAAAATACAGAAAAGGATCAGTTCATGGGTTAACAAGTCTCTGTCAGGGAAGGTGCGACTCATCAAATCAGTATTAAATTCTCTCCATATTTATTGGAGTTCTCTCATCTTTCTTTCTCAAGGAATCATTAAGACCATTGAAAGAATCCTAAAAAATTTTCTATGGAATCATCCAAAAGGGGGATAAAAGGTCAGCTAAAGTGAAGTGGGCTGATATCTGCTTCCCTAAAGATGTAGGGTTGAATATAACTCCTATCAAGATCACAAATCAAGCATTAATCCTGAAGAGATTATGGTGGATTCTCATGGATAAAAATTTACTTTGGGTGAAATGGCTCTACTCTTATTTTCTCAAAGAAGCCTATGGAGCATTCAAAAATCTACCTCATACTCCAATTTTCGCAATCAAATTTTGAAGTTGAGGGACAAAATCAGGGAAGACATCCATTGCACAATTGGTAATGGAAAATGACATGTTTGGTTTGATAATTGGTCTAACTTGGGACCCCTCATACATCGTTACAACAGTCTAAGCAGTCCTCAAACTTCTTCACTCAAATTTAAACTTAGCTCTATGATTACAGAGGGTACATGGAACTTTCCTGAACAATTGAGGCATTTCCAACAATCCTATCAACTTCAAGCAAACTCTTTGGATGCATTCTACTGGCAGAATCAACCTATCAACGCACCAATAGCAACACCAAAGATCTGCTAAGAATTAGGAAACAGAAGGTGGAATGACAGAATTATTTGCAAGGTTCTACCCCGAAGACTATCCTTTATATCATGGCTAGCAATCCAAAATAGAGTAAATACAACAGATAACAAATGGACAGAGCATGTCCAATGTGCTAGATCCATGTGGAAATTAGAAATCTTCTCTTCTTCACATGTCCTTACAGTAGCTATGTATGGGGTTCTATATTTAGCAGATGTCTATGGCTAAATCTTAGGAACACAATCATAGAGATAGTACAAATACTGTCTGATAAGAACTGAGTCTCTCTTTAATTTGCAAACAAACAATGAAATGCAAAGGGAAATTGAATTTCTTATTGGCAACAATTCGTGCAAGGATCTTAAACACTATTACAACCAACAAACTAGTCCGTAAGGAGTGGACAAAGCTCCAAGAGATAACAATATCATTCCATATCCCTCAAAGATAAAACTGAACAGATATTTAAATGAAATGACTATGCAAACTAATAACTAGAATTCTGGAAATGTGCAACAAACAACTAGAAATATGGAAATAATGGATAAAGTGGGGTAGTGGCTTGTTCATGGAGCAACGGCAGCCAGTTCTTCAGGTGCGAATCCTATTCCCAACAGCTGGCAAATTGAGACTTGGTCAAAAGATGGTTGTCTTCCACGTGTCTTCCTCCTCACATAGGCCTTTAGAGGTGGATGTGGGTCTCTATCACTGTCCAATCACTCAAACCCTCGAAACCCAGATATACTGATCCACGTCCTATCCTTACGATTTTGTATAAATGGGTTGTGGAAGCAAAGAAACTTTAGACGATTTGGTGGAATCAAATCACCCAAAGAGATTCTTGCATCTGAAATACTACAAGAACTCAGAGAGCTCATCCTAGTGAATAATCTTAACCAAACATGTAACAGAAACACCTGAGCCTCTTCGAATGTTTAAGAGGCTAAGTGTTTCAACATAAGAGCATGCAAGACAATCAAACGATAGAAACATAAGGAAAGCAAGAGAAAGTGGAAATTGCTTCAGGGAGAATCTAATGTGCAAGGTGAAGAAAGGAAAAACAGTTCAAAAAGAAACATGAAGAAACCTGATCAGAGACCCTTCTCCATTCTCCCAGAGGAAGGCGATATCCAGCGTCATGAGGTTCTGAGAGAATCTCAACATTAAACTTGGCCTGAGGAGAGATGAAATTGATCAGATGAAGAAGGAGCAAGGAAAGAAGAACCATACAGAACCTTCTCACCTACAAGTGTCGGTTGCGAAACAAAACTTCCATCGACATTGGAGATTGGGGGAATTTTACTTCTTTTATGCAGAACCTTCAATAATCTTGAAACGTCGTCATCATTTGTTAATGTAGTGGATGAGATGCGTAGTTGTTTTGATAAGTATGATGTTGAGCAGCCGTCGGTTGTTTTGGCGGAGTGTAAAAACCTCGAAGTTGTATTATTATCTTCTGAAATATTTTCAATTAATTTTTTTCAAAAAAGAAAAAGTAATGGAATTGATTCATAAAGTATGCCACTCTTGAAATTGATTTGTTCCATTTTTCCATAGCAACTTGAAGAATCTTATACCTTTGCTCAATGCTTCAGGGACAGACGTGTGATCTTTCTCGCAACTTTTCATAACTTTAATTACGTATCATCCACTCTCTTTGTTTCTTTCTCTCCACCCAAATACAAAAGAAGGCATATGTAGATCACAAAATTTTCAGGTTGTTTGTTTCATTTTGCAATGATTTCATTTGCAAATTCCCATGCACACATTTATTCTTTCCATAATTATGTTCAAAGTCAACTTTGGGGATCGTATATAAATATTGCATGTCTGTGCTAGAACTTCTAGTTTTTAAGAGGGATTCTCTCTACTTTGGATATTTATTTGCTGATTTTGTTTGCTTCAATCATAGGCTACAAGATGAAAAGGATAATCCACTTCCTTTACAATTAGAACCCTTGCCTTTGCCAAGAGATGTACTATGTAGATTTCCAACTGTTGGAACAATTCTACGGGTTATCATTGAGAAAGGATATGAAAAGCATGCCCTTCACTTTCTCAATACTGGTAAATGGCTGAAGTTTATCGACATACTCTGCGAAGTCCATGCAGGACTCTGGCATGGTGTGTTGACACGCTTCACAAAACTAAGATATACATCAGAAGATGACAGTCTTGTGTTAGCACGGCAGAGGTATCCAATCTGTATGTGCTTCATATGAATCTGAATCTTTTTCAGTGTTCTTGGTCAGTGATGTGCTTATACTTGTTGCTTATTCTTTGTGAATCAGCTGTTACAATGAACGCTTGTCATTTAAATTGGGGCGCATCCCATATTGGAGCTTTCCTTGGTGTTCTGAGCTTACAGGTTTCACCTTTTTTTCTAGTTATATATGAAAGTATGTTCCCTTTTGATTACTTCAGTTGTCCAGTTGAGCCTTTAGGAACGTTTTTGCCCATGATTGTGAGCACAATATGGTGATCATGTACCATTTCCTTTCCTCTCACAGAGGTTGATTATGATCATGTGCCATTTGTTACTTTAATGGATGTTATCACCTACTCAGAGGTATGATATCTCTTTGTTGTCACACTTTCTTGCCATATTCTTAATGCTGATTTCTAAAATTTTTCAGTTATTTTATTCCTTTTTTATCTTTTCCACATGTTAATTATATTGGAGATTTTTGGAAAAGTCTATTCCACTTGGTTATAGGTTGTAAAGATTAGCAATAGCAGTAATAATGATTCAAGTGCAAATTCCACTGGTACCTTGTTCTGGGTGTGAAATTGCAGCACTTTCAACCTTATTTGACCGGCACAGAAGTGCTAACAAGCAAAAGAGTCCATTTATTGAAGTTGGTAGAAGAAAAGAGGGGGTTGTGGCTTTAGGAAGTTCTGTTTGTAGCGTGTAAAACTAGTAGGAACTTGGGCAAAACATTGGGTAGGCCTTTTTAAGATATGGGGAAAAGCATCTGGATGCAAGACATAAACAATGACCTAAAATACATTTCTTCTCCCTATGAAAACATGAAAACCTGTAGGAGCCGGTTAGGTATTGAAATTCTGGAATTGCTATATGCACATTCTAAAGCCTAATGCCGTTGCCTATGGTCTTATCGCTTTCCTGTGAACTGTGATTGACCATTTACTTGTCTTCATGCAAATTCAATTTGTTTAATGAGCATTGCATTGAACTCACTATTATAAAATATAGAAGTGCCCTGATGTTTTTGTAATACCTATATATTATACAATCTTGGATTCTAAATCTTTCAGGTGACTTCCAAATTCAAGTGTATTGTCCGGGTAGTTGCTGCATTTCCATACAGCGTTGAGGACTTCTGCTCTTGTCATGGTACATACAGGATTAGACTGACAATAGAGGATCCAACTTCCAGGATTCATGCTTTTCTGTATGCTGAAGATGGGGTGAGTACATAACTTTCCTCAAGGTCTTCTCCTCGAATCTGACGAAGCATGTCTTCAGTGCCATTTTTGTCCATTTTCAGGTTGCTTTAAGTATGAAATTCTAATCATATTATGGTAATTAAAATAATCTGTATATTACAAATAGTGATTAACTCTAATATTTACTTTGAAACACTAATCAATAAAACTAATGTTCAACGTCAAAATGAAAAACAAGCTAATTTTTTGTTTGACATCTACATTTTTTGAAAGAAATACCAGTATCAAAGTGTATTAGAGTTTCAATGTTAAAGTGTTGTTTGTGAACATCCCTTCTAATTAGAGGGCATTTGAAAAAGAGATACGCAAAAGCCCACGCTGATGCTTATATATGGACTTCGACTTCTTTAGGCTTATGGATGGCCATCTTTCTTAAGAGCAATGATGAAAATGTATCCTATGTACATCTTGTGTTGTTTTTCTAGATGGTTGAACTATTTCTGATTCTTCCAATATTGGTGATAGGAGAAATTTTTTGGTGGCTATCCCTCCGTTGATGTATTGACAAGGAAACGAAACAAATTACTTGGAGTGGCTGTGAATGATATTGGCGGGGAAACTGATGCCCCCAGAAGTCCCCCCTGGGTTCAGTGCTGTATAAAATCGTATTATCTTGACGCTAGTGATGTATGGGGAAGCAGACATTATAGGATCTTTGGTACCAAGAATGTTGGGTAGGAAGTTGCAGGAAGACTAGTGTAAATAGTTGATAGCATCCACGTGGTATGCATTCATGGGCTTTGACTTCTAAATACTTTCACAAGGAACCTGCCAAACATGACGTTGTAAAGCTGTGCTAAGGTAGTGGTTTTAGATTGGTTTAACTTCTGTTACTTGTTTCTGATGACCATTGATTTTCTGCATCTCTGAATAGTTCTTTTGTGATTTTTTTTACCCCGAGCATGCATTTTCGTATACTTTCTTTGGTGGTATTATTTACTTGGAAACATTCTACAAGTGGGAGTAATTGGAGATCAGACTTTGTAACCTAGAAAGTTTTGGCCCATTAATACCGTGGCTGTGTACGTGTTTTTTCACTTGTAATGTTGTCGGTATGATTTTCCATCTTTCGTTCATCTCTTCTTGAAGGTACTTGTACGTCAAAAACACTTGTGTAGACGAAATAAAGAAAATAAAGGGAATAAAAGTTAAACGAAAATAAAGCAATCAAATTTTAGAGAAATGATGGATATTTTCATGTGATTTGTCATTTTTCTTACTTCAAATGTTAGAATCACTATAAGACACGTGCTAAATTTATGAAAAACTATAAGACACGTGCTAAATTTAGAAAGTTAGGCATATCAAAGGAGAAGATGGGAGAACACTTTTGGAAGATACCGACATTAAGGACAGGTGGGAAGCCTACTTCAATAACTTGTTTAATAAGGTGCGACATGAAGGCGCTGGTATAGAGAGTAGAGAAGAAGAGCGAACCCAGGGAACATCGTGTGCAAATGTTAGCAGAATCTTTAAAGAGGAGGTGAAAGAAGCCCTTAACAAGATGGGGAGAGCGAAAGCAGTAGGCACTGACCAGATACCTATTGAGGTGTAGAAGTATCTAGGTGAGGTGGGGGTACAATGACTTACGACTCTTTTCAACGTTATCCTGCACACGGGGAGAATGCCGGAGGAGTGGAGACGCAACGTAGTAGTACCGATCTATAAGAATAAGGGCGACGCACAAGACTGTGGAAACTATCGAGGCATCAAATTTCTGAGCCATACTATGAAGTTGTGGGAGCGAATTATTGAACAACGACTGCGTAAGATAGTACAAGTGAAAGAGAATCAATTTGGATTCATGCCTGGGAGGTCAACTATTGAAGCAATCCATCTCTTAAGTCGGCTGATGGAGAAGTATCAAGAGCATAGGCGGAGCCTACATATGGTCTTTATCGACTTAGAGAAGGCATATGATAGGGTGCCAAGAGAAGTCATTTGGAGATGTTTAGAAGCGAAGAATGTTACTACCTATGTCAGGACTATATAGGATATGTACGCGGCCGCTAGAACTTCTGTGCGCACGCCAGTGGGAGAGACAAAGTATTTTCCGGTGGATATAGGGTTGCATCAAGGTTCAGCTTTAAGCCCGT
>JANZXP010000006.1:24919983-24930959 GCA_027576715.1 Erythroxylum flavicans
ATGGATCAATTGTGTACTGAATTAGGAAGGAATTGAGGTTAGATACATGCTGGAAATTGGTTAGGAAGAGTTCTACTGGACAGGTATTGGTATTTTAGCCATATATTGCCCCGTTGGCATCCAAATTGGATGATTTTAAATTCATATTAAACTAGAAACTTATGTCTACAACTTTAATGAAGGAGTCGAATTTTATTTCTATCACAAAGTGTATCAAAAGTTGGCTTGAATCTGCATTTCTGGATTCTGTCACTATTTGTGAATAGTCCGAGTATTTTAAGGATACTTTTCAAATTACTAAACCAAATTGCATAAAATTGGTGTCATTAGAAACTTAAGTCGTAAAAGAACAAGTTTTTAGAAGAATGTTTGGCCTAAATCCTTCATTTTCATTGTCAAAAAGACTGTGTAAAATTGTTCCGAAAGCCTATTTTGGGGAAGAGCTAGAACAAGTTGGAATAAAAGGGTTTGCATGATCGTGTACAAGCACGATCATGACTCTTAAGCATCTTAAGGGTGCATGATCATGACTTAGAAAGGTCAATTGGAAAGTGTATGATCGTGCACAAGCACGATCGTTACACAGTGAAGGTATAATGATGTTTGCAGTTTTAAACATCCTTCGTTCTTTTGGCTATAACTTCTACTTCTGACCTCAAAATGACTTGATTTTTGAACTAACAAACTCATGACACATTGTTCTTCCTCTCCATAAAACTTTATAGCCATCTGAATTCATTAGGGAAAGATTGATTGATGAATTTAGGATGAAAATGATGAAGTGTACTGGATTATGATAAATGAAGTATTTTCACTGAACATACTTCGATATTTGGGTCTTATTTTGATCTTTAGATTTCAAAATGAGTTGATTCTTAATTCAGATTAAAGTAGAAACATATGGATATAATTTTATGAAGAAGCATACTTTTAATCCTCTTCCTAGGCATTATGGTCCCTAATCCTATTTCCTTTCATGACTATAGACCCGTTCTTTTATAGTAATATATATATATATATATAGCCATCTCAAAAATTCTAGCTCTAAGGTTGAAAGTTGTCATTAAAGGAATCATAAGGCCTTGTCAAGGTGCCTATATTCAAGGCATAAGCATTAATGATAACATTTTTATTTTAAAAAGGTTATTCAAAAGCGACCATAAAAGAGAAGAAATAAGGATTCAAATCTTAAAAATTGATTTCAGGAAAGCCTTTTAGATCCTTAAACTATAAGTTTTTGTTCAACTTAATGGTGGCACTAGGTTTCCCTAAAACGTTCATAAACTAGATCAGATAGTGCATTACTATATCCTCATTCTTTATACTAAGCAATAGAGAAATTGAAATGATATTCAAAGCTACTAAAGGGCTCAGGCAGGGGAATCCTTTGTCTCTATACCTATTTTGCCTTAGCATAGAAATCCTTTCCAAAATTATTGATTTCAGATCTCTAAAGAAACTTGCTTTAAATTTCATTACAAATGTGATAAGATTGGCATTTGTAGATGACTTGTTATTAATTTTTGGGTTATAGATGCATATTTGACTATAATTATTCACCCATATTTAACATATTTTGCTTAATTTATTACTTTTGTTATATAATTAATTTCCTATAAGAGCATTCATAGATTATAATTGTCTTTATGGACCAAAAAGAGAATAATTTGGATGAAACCATAGCATAAGATGAACATTTGAAGTAACCAAGGACCTACACGCCTATGTATAGAGACTATATAAGTCTCTGTAAACATCTGAAGATTGAAGAAATTAAGTTATGACTGTGTATATTGAGATACATGGCCATGTATGTTTCTCATGTAAATCTTTGTGCCCATGTAAAATTGCAAGTTTAGGTGTTTTTGTGTATAAATGACTATGTATATCTCAGAAATCCTAAAATTTAATATAAAAGGATGTGAGTGGAGGCAATATAAAAAGAGTCAACTTTTATATTAGATTAGAGACGTAAAACATTTAGAGAGGCTACGATTTTTATCAAAGGATGAGGAAAACATGAAAGATACATCGAGAGATCCAGTAGATAATAACATCAAACCTTAAACTTGCAAGAAGATTTAATAGGAGAAAATGGAGATTTAGAACTATAATTCCTTTGTTTATATTAGTTTTTCTTCATGTTTATCTTTTATTTCCTTTTCTATTATGAGTAACTAAACATGTTTGGTGTCTATGTGTGATAAACCCTAGTTTAGGATAACAATATGTTTTAATCTTTTATTTAATGCAAATATATTGATTGATTATTGCGATTCAATTACGTGTTTTATGCTTGTTCTAATATATTCAAAATATTAGTGTATAATTTGATTTCATATAACTGAGATTGAGAAATCCTCTTATATGAATAGATCTATTATAACTGAAAGGAGTTGCATGCAAAACGAGAGATAGGCCGACATAAATTGTTTAGATTAGGGCCAAACCTAATAGCATAATTCATAAATCGATAAAGTAATCCTAGGGGTCTTAACTTCTGTTAATCAACTAATGGATTAGTTATTAGTAGTCTTGAGAAAGTTATTAATATAAGATAGGAATTTTCACGGTTCAATAATTAATAATACGATTACATGATAAAAGGATAATAATATCTAAAGATTTTTAGGGGGATTCATAACCTAGACACTACTCTTTGATATATATTTTTCTTTGTATTTTACTTATCCTGAAATCACAGTTATTTAATCTTAAATTAGTTTGTTTTGTTTATCTTTATTTTTTAACTAAAATCCAAAATCTAAATCTCACGCTAAATAATAGAAAAAAGGTAATTACTAGTATTTATAGTCTCTGTGGAATATAAAGAAAAATATCAATCAATGTGGTAACAACTAAATTAATTGAGGTGTTTATTAACTCCTTAGAGTAATTTTAAAACATATTAGGATTGAGTTATAACCCTAACAATAGTAACTTTTACCTGTCTATACACTCCAATGCAATTAAGGATCTATTAGCTATGACTAAGGGCTTTAGATAAGAGCAACTTCCTTTTAGTTACCTCGGTGTTCATATAACAACTACAAGGATATAATTCTCTGATTGTGCTCTCCTTATTGACTTATTCAAAGTAGTTTGAAAGGATGGTGAACTATGGCCCTCTTATATAGTGTTATGCTTCAACAAATTATCTCGATATTAAACAATTTACACATTTATCAGAGCTCGTAGAGATTCACCTAAGGAGATAATAAACATAATTGAAAAATGCTCAAGAAATTCCTCTAGTTTAGACTTAAGGACAAAGCTAAAGTGCCTAAAGGGAAACAATAAGAAATCTGTTTGGCAAAAGGAAATAGGGGACATGGGATCAATTCATCCATAGGATCAAGAGACTATGTAAGATATTCATAGACAAGGAATCACTTTAGGTCCAAATGGATACATATACAGTTCTTGACAGAAGAAAGTATATGGTTAGTTAACCTAAAGGTAAACAACCCGTAGACCTCAAGGCCAAATCTTGTAGAGGATGTATTAAGTTTACTTGGTCATTAAACATAAGATAGGTAATGGAAAAGATACCTCATTTTGGTTTGATCATTAGCATAAATTCGAACCTCTATACAAGCTCTAAGAATTTAACACACTAAAAGGAAGAATTAATGTTAAGATAGATAAAGTCACAGGTTTAAGTCACTAAAACAATCTTTTTATAAAAATACAAAGGGAAGGCTGCATATATTATAACCCTCCCAAACTCCCACAAAGAAGAGATCTTTGTGCATTGGGTATGTTGACCAAAAAAAAAAACTAAAGTGGAAGCAATTATAGAAGATGATGTATAGCAGTAGCCAACTCATGCTTCAAGAGACTTTGGACTAATCAAAATTAATCTCCATGCACACTCCCCTGCTAATCTAAAGAGGATTATGTCATGTGGTTTAATTACAAATCGATGTAATTCTCCAACCTCTCTTGTAGAAAGTTACTGATAGGTTTACAAAACAATTTAGATTGGCATAGGATTGTTTGGAACACAAATTATATCCCTAACGCATCTTTCATCCTTTGGCTTACCGTTAAAGGCAAGTTGAGAACCAAGGACAGTTTCAAGTTTCACTAGCTGGATCGTACTTATGTCCTCAGTTAAGATCAAAATAAGAACTTAAAATCATTTACAATTTAATGGCAGATTTTTCAAATTCGTTTGGAATCACATTCACACACTCTTGAATTTCACTTGCCATTAAACTCAATGAATTGACATTGTTTTATAGGCTTTGAATCTCAAATGTGCCACAAAAGGTAACTCAAACATGTTCAAGCTAGCTTTTTGTGCAACAGTATATACCATTTTGTTGGGGTGAAAAAAACAAAGAATCTTCAAGAGAACTCAAAAGAGCTCAGAAATTACTTGTGAAAGGCTCCTATGCAAAATTAGAGAATCTGTTATTGCAAGTAACTTAGCTCATATTGAAAATACAGTTCTAAGGTCAGTTAGTTTGTTAGAATTCGTTAACAGTTTGTTAGAAAGTAGAAGTTATTTCTAGAGTAGCATAGTTTTTTCTTTCTTGGCTGAATCACAGCCTTTCATCTTGTATATATATACCCAGCATTATTGTCAATATATTAATGACAAAATTTCGCTCTCTAATAAATTGAATAGCTCACGCTATGATTATAAATTGGATCTCCAAATGGATGCTGTAGTAGAGTTACAGAGAGATTACAAGATACTTTTTTGACCAAACCTTAATTTGTCTATATTTTCACGAAGTTCACTCTTAGTTGTTACATGAGCTGTATTGCTTGAGGTTATTTCTGGTTCTATACACTTCTGTTATGGCAGTGCTCCAGTGGAACTTTCTTTAAATGAAATTCCATATTGACTTTCAGAAAAAAAAGAAGAAGATATATACCTAGATAACTAATAAGCCATCTGTTGTGATGAACAGCTAGTTATTTCTTTAACAGCTAGTTAATCGATCTGTTGTGATAATAAAAACAACTAGTTAAAATAAATAACATACAGAAAATCAACTAGTTATTTCTAAATGATATGGAAAAATGCTGACAGGTAGTTTATTATAATTGACAACTTTTATAGAACCGAGAGGCGTAAGGTTTTGTCATTTTCGTTTTAAAGAGAGCTTCAATTTGTATAACGATTAAGGTTGGGGAATCGTCTCTTTCCTGGCATATAATCGATCAATTACTTAACTCATCAACGATTTTGTTTCTTTCGCTTTTTCTATTCTCATTTCGAACTACACATTACAGGGGGAAGTGATTTTCCATTTCAGGACATCACCCTGTACGCAAAATAGTTGAAAATTCGGACCCTCTCGCACACGCAAGACGCTTGTCTCTTTAGGAAAACATGGAGATCTAATCACAGATAATAAGAATAAGGTCCATTATGAAGAATTGATTTTTCATTTGATGACATCACCCTGAAAGCAAAATAGTTGAAAATTCAGACCCCCTCGCACGGGCAAGACCCGTATCTTACTTGTTCTCTTTAAGAAAGCAAGGAGATCTAATCAGAGATAATAAGGTCCATTATGAAATTCTCCTGCCTTGTGCTCTGCTCTTATTAATTTTTAATATATTTACTAGCCATAAAGTTCACATCAGTCGAATAAAGTTACATCTTTTTTCCTTTCTGTTCCTCGTAATTATCCAGAGGAATACACTCTTTCCATTATCATACCAAAGCGACTCGGCTTGCCAGAGTTGCAACTCGGAAAGGAAAAATGGAAAGCCTAGGGGTGGTTCTTTCAAGCTCTCTATGCCTCTTCCTTCTTCTAATTCTTGTCAAGTTTCTTTACAGGGTATGGTGGACCCCAATCCGTGTACAGCATCTGATGAGTTCACAGGGAATCGAAGGTCCTTCATATAGATTTTTGTACGGAACCAATAATCAACTTCTCAAGATGAGAAGTGAAGCTCTGAGTCGACCCATGACTGATCTTTCTCACAATATATATCCCAGAATCCAGCCTCATTTATACTTATGGATCAAGAAATACGGTAACAAGCTACTAAACTTGTTTAGTTGCTCATTCTTCTGCATTTAATTTACTTTGATTTGGATCTGATTAGTTTGATCTGCTTTACATCTGCAGGGACCAATTTTCTGCAGTGGATTGGTCCTGAGCCACAATTGGTTATGTCTGAACCAGACCTAATCAAAGCGGTTCTGACTAATAAAGACAGAATTTTCAGGAAACCGCTATTTTTCCGAGGTTATATGAAGAAGATACTAGGGAATGGCCTTGTGACTTCTGAAGGTGAAAAATGGTCTAAGATGAGGAAGTTGGCAAACTATGCATTCCATGGGGAGAGCTTAAAAGTAAGGGCGGTTATATTCAGACTTGCAAAGTTTATATTTTTTTTGTATAGCTAATTGCAAAATACAAACATGTTGCAGAATATGATTCCAGAAATGGTTGCCAGTGTCGAAATGATGTTAGAAAGTTGGGAAAAGTATCATGGCAAGGAGATTGAGGTGTTCGAAGAATTCAGGCGATTGACCTCGGAAGTGATTTCCAGAACAGCTTTTGGAAGTAGTTACCTTGAGGGGAAAAACATTTTTGACATGATAAACAAGATAACAGCGATAATACAAAGAAATGCCTTCAAATTGAGAATACCTGGAATAGGGTAAATCCATCTTCTTTGAGTTATTTGAGCTGTTGATTCCTGTCTTACGATGGATCAAGGGCATGTCGGAGCTAGCTATCAAATATAACAAGTTTCGTGTATTTTAAATCATGATACTGAACCTGAAATACATCCTCTTTTTTCTACGTATGATTTGTTCCATCATTCATTTTGCAGTAAGATTTTAAGGTATGGAGACGAATTTGAAGCAGAGGAGCTTGAGAAAGGCATACATAACTCCATCTTGAAATTGTTTAAAAAGAGAGAAGAGAGAGTCATGAGTGGAGAATCAGACAGTTACGGAAGTGACTTCTTCGGATTACTTATAAACGCTTATCACGATGATGATGAATCCAAGAAGATCTCAGTGGAAGATCTTGTCGATGAGTGCAAGACATTTTACTTTGGTGGACACGAAACCACCAGTACATTACTCTCATGGACTGTCTTACTTTTAGCAATCCATACAGACTGGCAAGAAGAAGCTCGAAATGAGATTCTCAAAATTCTTGGTCAACAAACTCCAAATGCAGAAGGCATTGCAAAACTTAAAATTGTAAGTCTTTGTATGAAAGCAAGTTATCAGTGAGTTATCATTATGATTAACCTTTCATTTTATCTTTCGAATACAGATGAGTATGATAATCAACGAGACTTTGAGATTATATCCTCCTGTAGTTTCATTGCATAGGCAAGTAAGCAGAGAAATTCGACTGGGAAAACTCACTCTGCCGGCCAATATGAACCTGCTCGTCTCCATTCTAGCACTTCATCACGATCCTAACATCTGGGGTGAAGATGTTCATCTTTTCAAACCAGAGAGATTCTCAGAAGGAGTTGCTAAAGCTGCAGATGGAAATCCTGCTGCATATTTACCATTCGGCGCTGGACCTCGAATCTGTGTTGGCTTCAACTTTGCTACCATCGAAGCCAAGATAGCTCTTTGTATGATTCTTCAACGTTATAGCTTCAGTCTTTCCCCTGCATATGTTCACTCTCCATTTCAACTCGTCTCCGTCCGCCCACAGTACGGAGCTCAGGTGATACTCAATGCACTGTAGGGTAAGCTAAGAGTAATCACTTGTACTTTATGTGGAGGATAGTCAATTCCTTGAAATTCATGTTCTAAAGTGGCCAGTATTAATAACCTGCCAAGGCTATCAAAACGGCTGGAGGAATCTTTTGTTCTTCGTTTAAGATACCTGCAGTACAATTCTGATATCAGGTGACCATTTATGGTGAAACTCGCGGTGGCTTAATTCTAATGGGCTACCAATGTGTCAACATAAATTACATTATATCGCGATGTCTTGCATCTTGCGTATAAAGCATACCTTCTCGAGCATCGTAACTTTTAGCTACAATTTAAAACTCATCTTCATCATTCCATGAAATAAATAGGAGTCACCCTCTTCTTCTACTAATCTTCTACCAATAACTCGATCCCTTTAGTTTGTAAACATTTATTATGGGTTCCAATATTGTTATTAGGGTACATTAAGTGCTTTTGAATTTTTAAAATTCTCGTAAAAATGTACATTAATAACAAAATCGAGAATTACTTGTGTATTAGTAGTCCTGTAAACCTGAGTGTCCTGCTCAGATTTAAAAAAATTGAGGTTACTGGCGGGCAATTAAGTTATAAGTCAAACGAATCCAATTATAAAACATGGAATACAAGGGCACAAGTACAAAAAATAAAAGCAATTAAGGGAGAAACATTTAAAAGTTAAATTTATAGTGGTTTTCCTTAATTTTAGGTTACAAACACAGAATCCTCTTGTAAGGTATTTAAACCTGCCCATAATGACTAGGAGACTGATTTTTAGATAGTGTCACTCGATTTGAACCTTTACATAGAAGAATAAGCTATTGGAACAATGGATTCTTTTCATTTTCTGGTAGGTTAGAACTTATCAAACATGTTCTCATCATTATGAATGTTAATTGATGTTCATGCTTAATGATTCCCAAGAACCTAATTAAAGCTATAAAGAGACTTTTGAAGAATTTTATCTTGTCTAGTAAGGATTCAATTCATCAAAAGCAAAGGTCAATGGAAGTATATTTGCCAAAAGTTGAGAGAGGGTTGGGCTTTATTCCAATCACATTAATGAACAAAGTGTTGATGGTTAGAAGAATCTGGAGAATCTTCAAGCATAAAGAGGCCTTGGGTTAGATGGATTCATATATATTTCTTAAAAAGGGAAAGTATATGGAAAGTAAAGACAAAAGCATTGTGTTTTTGGACTTGGAATCAGCTTATGAAATTTATGGACAAAATGAGTAGAGAGATGAAAAGTAAGATTGGTAATGGGATCCTTAAAAATAGGTCATCAGTTGAAATTCTAGATTTAACTAAATTCATGTATTGTTTAATATATTGTTTAACTCTCAAACAAATCTTAAAAGTATTGACAATTCAATTCTAAATTGAATTAGATCTAAAGTTTGACGAATTTTAATCTAAACGGCATATAGCTTTAGTTACAAAATTTCTCTTTATTTTTCTTTTACATAAAAAAGTAACTACTACTTTAATATGTTATATAATACACAATTCTCACTCCAGTTTTTATGATTCTTTTAATTTCAAGATCTTTCTTCTTCTAAGTATCATCTTCTAGGTAATCAAATTCTTTTAATTGAAAACTTAACAAGGGACTTCATCATTTTGCTAGGAAATTATTTAAAAGGCACCTTTAAAGACCAACACAAATTAGTAATCACATACACGGTGAATCAAATCAATTCACATACATTAAAAAAACTAATAGCAGAATGATGATTGAAATCAAATTGCATACATACACAGAAGATCAAATACACTCACTTTTTAAGCTTTACTCCAGCAATTACTTGCGCCACTTCAAATAATCAACTTTTATCTTGCCAAAATATTTTAAGTGTAATTTTCATTCAAAATTGTATATATAACGCAATGTTAAAGAAGACTAACTAATCAATAACGATGAATAAAGTAGGGATCTTCTATAGTTGTTACATATCAATATCTCTTAACATTTTAAAAACTTAAATAACACAGTTTCACTCCAAAACAAATTCTGTATTTCATTATCTCCTAAAATATCTTAAACTTAAATAACACAGTCTAGAATTTATATTTCACTCCAAAACAAATTATGTATTTAATTCCAAAGCAAACTTTTAGATTCAAGTTAAAGCCATAGTGTTGAGGCGAATTTGTTTAAAATGTTTAATTAACATCTCAGACGGAGAGAGAGAGATAGTAAGTGATCGACATTTTACATATGCTAAGTTTTAATATTTATAACCTCGATAATACCGTAAGTGCACGGGTCGTTCGTGTAGTACCTAAGATATAGATCTCACAAAGATGAGTAATCTAATCCTAAAATCTAAGGCTTGACTGAAATTTAAAATAAATCAAAATAATAAACTAACGGAGAAAAATAATCAAACAAGAAATCAATTGCAAGAATTAAATTCAGAAATTATAGACAAGATAGTAATTTTGCACAACTCAATCAAGAATCAACCTAGGAACTATCAATTGAGAAAAAGGGGGTTTTAATCCGACTTTAATGAAAATCTAATTGATTATGAAATTATCGAATTACCAAGTCTAGACGGTCTTAGGGTGTATTACTCTCTCTCTCGAGTTATAATCTTTAACCCTAATTTATAATCCCTAATTTAAATTATGAAATTGTAATCTGTCGATTTCCAGTTAACCCAAACCTAAATCAGTTCTGAATTTGTCTAACAACCTACCGGAAACCTATGCTCAATCTCTCGTTACACGATTTTACCAGTTTAATTCAATTCTTATCTATTAAACTACCTAACTCTCGTTAGCCTAATTTGATGATATTCACTCGGTTCACCCTCTCAGTTTATTACCGAATTATTAAGGGCAGAACTTAAATCACGAATAACTCAATAAAAACATAATAAATCAAACTTTATTAATATTAAAGATAAAAATCCTGAAGGTGAGTTTAGACAATATCAACATTCAACAACACCTATTCTCAATGACTATCCCAATTCTATACATCAATAAGATTGAAATAAATTAGAAAAATACTGTTGGAATGGATTAGTGGAGGTAGCGATGGCGGGAAACCACCTATTCCTGGAAGCACTTCGCATCAAGCTTCTTCTCTGTGTCTCTCTTCCTTCGTCTCCTTCCTCAGATCTCTCGATAAGCTCTCTAGGGTTTCGGAATTGGCTGATGCAAAAAAACTACTCTTCTATTCTTTAATGTTCTATCTTAGATGTAACACCCCATTACCCTAGGGTACGCACCGGGACGCCCGTAGGTCATTCCGACACATATCCTAAGATAAGGGAGC
>JANZXP010000006.1:24933498-24954567 GCA_027576715.1 Erythroxylum flavicans
TTTCATGGATTTCAAGACTCATTTGGCTGAGTTCTAGAAGAAATCATAAGGATTGCAAAAGCCAAATTCATCAAATCCGTTTTAGGAACAACTTATATAGACTTCACTTACAGTATCCAAAGGTATGGAGCTTGTCTAATTCCTTCTCGCTCTCTAACTTACATTACCTACACTACCCATAAATACCTAATCACAAAACCAAAGATAACAAAAAGAATTAGCAATATCCTTAAAAGAAATCAAAGGTAAAACCAAATGTAGACAAGAAATTTACCTACTGAAGATGGAGGATATGAGATATGCAAAGAGGATGGCGAAGAAAGAGTTTCATTTTTTAAGAGGATATGAGATATGCAAAGAGGATGGCGAAGAAAGAGTTTCATTTTTTAAGAGTCTGGCGAAGATGATAGATGGCCAGAAATGGAAGATGATGGTGAGATCTAGCGAAAATGGCAAAAAGAAAGCTAATTTTGCTACGTTGAAATCTGAGAAGAGAGACGATGGTGGAGGCGATGGAGATTTCGACTTATGAAACTAAATATGATGTTTCATGTATTATTCGTATATTGATTAACCGGTTCGTTGAAAAACTAGTTGGTTCTCTGATAAACTGACTGATTTTTATATACTGAGATTATTAATTAGAACCGAACCAGACAACTAGTCAATTCAGATTGTTTCCGGTCGGACCGGTTGGTCCAGTCTGGTTTTTAAACCTTGGTTATTGCCATGGAATGATGAAGGAAGCTTTAGGAACATGGCCTTTAAACCATAACAACTTACACCAAGGAACTTCCTATAAGGAATATTTAACCAAAGAAGTACAAGAGGAGTTAAAGATCTTCACTAAACTATTATTGAGCTAGATGATTGAATCTTTTTTAGGGGGTTAGGACTATAGCTTAGGAACTATGCAAAATATGAGACAATCCCATAATTATAATCGTTTTAACCTTAATATTAATAGGGATCACCAATTATAGGGGGGAAACTTGGATACAGGTAAAGAGAACCCAATTGGTCCAATTATCAAACAAAATAACTAGTGGAATCCATAGTACCAAATTTTCATCTTCTTGACAAGAGGCTCTCTAAGCTTCAATATTTGGTTAGTGGTCCAAGAAGTGTTAGACTTAGCTTTGATAGACCAAAAGTTGCCACCCTTTAAATACTCCTTATGCATCCATTTGATCTATAAGGTCTCGTGATCAACGATGTCGAATCCTTTTAGCTATTAGCACCTTTTTTATAGTTTTAATTCACTTTATTCTTAATGCTCCTTCATCTTTGGGGGGATAAACATCATTCCATTTTACTTTAAGAGCACCTTTTATGAAAGTAAACCCACTCAATAGAAAAATTCTAAGGATTTTTCAATATTGTTAATGAAGTTAAGGGGAAAACGAATGTGAGAACTCCAATAGATATGTATACTATTGAGAACAAAATTATCAGCTAGCACCTACTAGCATAAATGAAGACCTTGATCTTCCAACTATTAATTCATTTTAAAATTTCATAAAATATTAGGTATAATCACTAATGTTACCCAAATACTTAAACGGCGCTTTACTAAGCTAAAGACCAAATAGTAATGTTCTTGATCTAGAGGACTTGAAGTGCAAAAAATGTAGAGTTGGTTGTTACTTTTATTGATTGAAAGGATAGATAGTTTAGCAAAATATTGAAGGGAGTCCATTAGTGTTTCTATTAATCTCTTATCAACTGCACACAATAGTATTAGATCATCAACAAAAGATAGATGAAAGAGCTTTGAGTTCTTACATTTATTATAATACATGAAAGGCTTTCCTTATTTAATCCTTTTAGCATTTTTAACACGAGAGTGGCTTCACCATTGCCTAGGATACAATAAGATGTACTTGATATAGATTAATATATCTATTTAATGAATATTCGGAGAAATCCGAAGGTTTATAAGATATAGAGAATGAACTTCCATCTTATATTGTCAAAGGCCTTGAAGAAGTATATATTCATTTAACAACTTTTTAAGATTTCTTGGTATGATAATCTTTGAATAACTTTTATGCAATTATAATACTGTCTCCAATGTTACGAACTATAACGAAAGCACACTAGAACAATTTGATTAGATCACTAATAGCATATTTAGGTCTCAAGGCCAAAATCTTAAAGATAATTTTATAGACTATGTTACATCATAATTCTTCACTAATAACAGTTCATAAATCATTTTTTTAAAAATATATTTCAAAAAATTGAAAATATTTTTGTTATACTAAGTGAGGTTCTAACCTATGATTTTAATGATAAAGAAAATGTTAATATTAAGGTTTTTATTCTTGAATGTATTAGTAATTGAATATATGAAACTTTAATAGAAGGGTAAACTGAGTAAAGGAGTCAATTGAATCAAGCAATAAAAAGATAAAGAAAATGAGTGAAGTAGACCATATATTACATTTAATAGAGGTTCAATGGAATTCAAGTGAAGGATTAAAAATAAGAAGGAATCAAGTATATTAAGATTTAAGCAAATCATTATAATCCTTCTTATAACCTTATCTTGGTAATTTCAATGAAGTAATAGCTAAATCATTGCATGACCATTTACACCTAGGGCATATTGCATATACTTTATCGTGGTCAAAAGGAAAATTAAGAAAGTTTTAAAGAAAAACCTTTTAATACAATAAAATAATTTTAGAGAATTTATAAGATAGTTTTAAATCAATTTCTTTTTAACGAAATATGTTTTGATCTTTAGAGAAACTTAAAGAGTTTTAAGAAATTTTCTTTTAAGAAGTTTGGAATTTCAATATGGTGATTCGAGGATCAAATTTAAAAGTTTAGATAGGCTAGTCCACTAATTTGGCACTGTTATTGACTAATTTTTTTATATTGGTCAACCAATGTGCTAAAATGGTTGACCAATGTACTAGAATTGTTGACCAATATATTGTTACTAATCATTATAAAAGACTATTTTCATTTCTAATGATTATTTTAACTTGTTTTGAGTTAAAATAGACTAAATATAGAGTTATTAAGAGCCCTGAAAGATTAGAAACTAAATATTTGCATGAAATAACATTTATTGAGCTTTTGTTTATCAATGTGAATAAGAGAGGAATGTTTTGAGTTATATGGTTGCGCAATTATTGAAATTTAGAAAATTGTTTGGAATGCACATTATAAGGGTTGGAGTTAACTCTACATTCATGGCAAAGTAAGATATTAGTAAGGGTCTCTTCACCGATAATGAAAAAGACGGTCGATAGAGGGATATTTTTTACCTATCGAAGAAAAAAGAAAATGAATTCTTAGGTGGAGCTTAAAGAATGGACATAGATTAGAATTTATTTTAAAAAATACTGTAAATCAATTTTGTCGTCGCTCTTTTATTACTCTCTTCTATTATTAATTTTCTTGTTTACGATTGTTTTATGTAACGTTCGCATAATCACTCATTAGAGTAAATAATTCATTTACTATTTTAAAAAGGAAAATAATAAAAACACATAATTTAACTCCCTTCTGTACTAATAAATACAAATTAGTAATTTAAAATATTTTAATTTTAATATGTATATAATTAGTTTAAAATTATAAAATTTGTTTAATTATACTTTTCTTATAAGAGTAACTACCTATCAATTCTAAATCTAAAGCAAACATATTTTCCTATTTTGGTGAAGTATCTTCTTTACTTTGCTTTGATTCATACTGTCATATTATACAAATGTGAAATAGATTTGTTACAAAACTGTATGTTTTAGTAATTATTAAACCAAAAGTGAAACTTTAAATTAAAAATTTGTTAAAGAGGAGCAATTCACCGAATGTACATGACATTGCCATTGGTTTTTGAAGGGGTATCGATAGCCCTTCACTGCACAAGCTGTAGATCAGCCAAATGTGAAAAATGATGAAAATTAGTGTAAGAGAAAAGGCTACAATATTAAATAAACAAAAGGAGAAAACACTCAAAAAAAACTGTTGAAAATGCCATAAACGCATATCTAGAATTGGCTTATCATTCTTGCAAATTTGAATCGTGGAATTGTCAACTTCTCCTATTAGCTCACCCAAACTAGGGCATACTTGCTTCAACTGGTGTTGTGTTATTTATCCTTGTTTGCATTTGGGTTGGAGCAAAATGCCACCAATGATTACTTATATGGTTTAGGTTTATGAGTCTTTAATCTCTTCTAAGCCCATCAAATTTTACCACTACAGTTTCTTCTTCTTCATTTTCACACACCTCAATTTCAGCAGTCATATACAAAAAGTAGCGGGTCACCAAACCCATCAAGGACTTGCGTTCTAGAACTGGCGGACCTGTCACTTAATCTTCACAGCATGTTCAGTTGGGAAGCTTCACTACGAGTCTTATAAGCAACTGGGCAAGAAGATTTTAGTTAAGATGATTTACTCGGAAATCCATAGTGTCGATAGATATGAGTTTGATTTGAAAGTCAAGCACTGGCAATAATGGGTATTTTTTGTTTTCTTAATCGAATTTGGCTTTCTTAATGTTTTTGTCTTTTAAGCAGGTCTGTTTGATCCTTTCTCTTTTTAAAAAAAAATTAGTGAGGCAATATATGAGCGAGCATTTATAACCTCATACATTATTGATTTCAATCTTTCTTTCTTAGTAGTTATTCTTTCGTTAATATTTTGAGTTGATATTCCTGTTTTGGCTGCTAATCTTGTCTCATAATTCTGTAAGCTAGCGTTGAAGAGTGGTGAATTTTGCGGGGAGGGAGTCAATTATTATGTGCAAGGTCACTAACTTCACTATATCATTCTGCTAGTATAACGTTTAGGTTGTTGTTGAGCCATTCGAAGATATTTTTTAAAGAATTTTCATGGCCGTAAATTGTAGCATTTGCAGTAATTAACTGATATCTTGTCTATAGAATGACCGAGGACAAGTTTCATGTGCATTTGCCTATTGTCACTGCTGAAAGTTGTGGAATAGAGTGCTATGGTGGCCGTGCCGTTGATAGATTTGTATGGAATTTGTTTGGGGGTTCAATAGCTAAGATTAGGCGATCAGCGAAGTAAGGACCCATTTAATCATAATGGACCATAAGAGGATGTAAATCTGTTCTTCCAATTGGTTCTTCTGGGACGAGAATCTAAAAGGATATCTGGACTAAGCATAGGTTTTGGAAACTAAAGTTTAATATAAAATATCAGTCAGTCTCAGAATGTGAAAATGCAAGCAAGCTCTAGCATCAATTTTCCATTGCCTCCCTATAGTTGGATTTTTCATTCCCACCCCACTGCCATAATGC
Source organism: Erythroxylum flavicans (assembly GCA_027576715.1). Taxonomy (NCBI): domain Eukaryota; kingdom Viridiplantae; phylum Streptophyta; class Magnoliopsida; order Malpighiales; family Erythroxylaceae; genus Erythroxylum; species Erythroxylum flavicans. The sequence goes on from JANZXP010000006.1 coordinate 24,938,787, forward strand.
ATATTATGAATCAATCCTTTTTTGGTTCTTCTATGTTGTTTTGTGGATGACCTTGAAATGGTAAAGAGTATTGAAAGTGATACGATTAATTGGTAAAAGGATTAATCATCATTAGGTGATAACATTCTATTTGGGCTCAAGGTGCTCCAGATTGTAAAACATTCTTCCAGTTTCCATCATGCTAATTGATGCTAGCTCTGGTAGTACTGTTGGTAATGTTCTTGGTGTCATTGCTGAATGTTGTTGTGTTGTTTGAATTTATTTACTAGTAAATCTGAAAGTCTTTTTCAGCAGATAGGCCAAAAGAATAGCAAGGAAGGTCCTCCTTGTTCAAAATCTTCACGGACTATGCGTTCTACAACAAACTTGAACTTGTTCTGGCCTATATCAACTTGCTTCTTATGTGAATTGCTTGTTTATTTGTTTTCTCAAATAAATGTTTGTTACTGCCAGTATTTAGACAGCTTGGCTACTGGAAAATACTCTCTAAATGATCCATTAAACTTGGAATCTTTAGTAGAATACTTAAGTTTGTGCTTTACCTTGCATTCATCTCGTTTGCTTTCCTTCTACTACCTGCTACTGAAAAATTTGTGAACGTTTGCAGTTGATTGAGCGTCACTATGTTGTTTAGCCATGTTTGTTCATTCCATAGATTCCTTAGTCCTGCTAAAGATGGGGGTTCTTTATCCCTGTGGTGAATTTGAGAGCATCTGTAATTGAATGCAGATATTGAATTTTCGATGGCAAGCACAGATGATGATAAAGATGGGGGATTTCCAAATTTTATACCAAAAGAACTAAGTCTATGTGTCACTAATGGTACCAAATTCGTAGATGAAGTGCTAAGTGGAGAAAGTGAGCGCTGTCTGGAAAATTTCCGCATGGATAAGCAGGTTTTCTACAAGTTATGTGATACTCTACAAGCCAGGGGCTTACTGCGGCACACCAATCGTATCAAGATTGAGGAGCAATTAGCTATATTCTTGTTCATTGTTGGGCATAACCTGCGCACTAGGGCTGTGCAAGAATTGTTCAAGTATTCAGGAGAGACCATTAGTCGACATTTCAACAATGTTTTGGGTGCTATTATGCAAATCACAAGAGATTATCTTCAGTTACCAGGATCCGATGTCACACCAGAAATATCAACAGATCCCAGATTTTATCCTTATTTTAAGGTAATGCTATAGTGGTTCCTTTATAACTAAAATGCTTTCAGATGATATGCATCTCACTTTAAAATTTATTGCTCCAAGGATTGTGTGGGAGCTGTTGATGGTATACACCTTCCTGTTATGGTTGGTGTTGATGAACAGGGGCCATTCCGTGACCGGAATGGATTGCTTTCACAAAATGTGCTGGCAGCTTTCTCATTTGATTTGAAGTTCCATTATGTTCTAGCTGGCTGGGAAGGTTCAGCATCTGATTTGCGTGTCCTAAAATCTGCCATCACGAGGCAATACAGTTTGTCAGTCCCTGAAGGTATACTTCAGTAGAGATTGGGCATACCTGATTTTGTGAAGTATTAGTCACATTTCCTTATAAATTTTTTCTCTACTGTTCCTGGGTTACTTCATGAAGTTGTGCGTCCATGCAGGTAAGTACTACCTTGTGGATAGCAAATATGCAAATATGCCCGGCTTTATAGCCCCATATGGGGGAGTTCCTTATAATTTGAGTGGCTATCATCCTAAAGATGCCAGAGAATTATTCAATCAAAGGCATGCGTTACTAAAAAGGGTTAGTGCACGCATCTTTGGGGCTTTGAAGATGCGCTTCCCTATATTGATGTCGGCTCCTCCTTACCCATTACAAACCCAGATTAAACTAGTTATAGCAGCTTGTGCACTCCATAATTACATCCGCAGGGAGAAACCGGATGATTTGATTTTCAAAATGTACGAGGAAGATACTAGTATACATGTTGAAGAGTCAATCCCTCCATTACAAATGGACCACCCAATGATGCAAATGGAGAACCAGGCTTTGGACACTGTTTTTGAGCCAGAGCAGTTAGAGTTCAGTTCCCAGTTGCGAGACTCTATAGCAAGGGACTTGTGGGACGACTATATCCGAGATTTTTCATCCATGTAGAGGGCTCATTGTTTCTAAGTTTCAGGCTAGGATTGGATATCTGTTCAAGATGACTAGCATTGAGAACCTTTTTATTTTATTTTTTACTTCTTCTAAGGTGGTATACATTTGACCTTCTGTCCATAGGAAAGGAACATTGTAGTACAGGAATTTCTCAAATGCTTATATAGAATAAGCCAAAGTGTAGCAATTACTATAATTGATGTTTTTCCTTTACAGTTGAGTTCCTAATCCATGATCTAGATAATACTTAGCCTGTAGGGAATTGTAGTATTGTTTAGATTATATGAAAAGTTGGGTTTGGTTTTTTCAATATCATCCTCACTTTGGTTATTTAATTTGTCCCGAGATATGTTTGTGGGTTATGAATTAAGTGAATTTGCCGTAAGAGGCTGTGTCTATCGTGACAGCAGCCGTTTAAGCTCCCTCTAAATCAAACTCGTCTATTTGCCTGGTTTAGTTACCTGCTGGTAGCACTTTGAGTAGTGTCGTATCTGCCTGTGGCTTGCATATCCCCTATTACTTGAAGGGATAAAGCATGTTTATTAGCAGTCATCCTCATTCTACTAGTATGCACCTCATTATAAATGCATGTGGTAATCTTCCAAACTCGTGTAATTGCACGTCGGCTGGATTGGTCCTTGATCTTTTCAGTTGCAGAGACTTGAGGCCTTTCTTGTTGAGAATTGACCAATCTTGTATTTTGTCCCACCTTTTCAACGAGCTAACCAGTCACCATATCAGCACTGCAACTGCTACAGAAACCATTGATAGATGCAGCCACCCACCAGAAGTTTGTGTCAAAGTATCACTACCTCCACCACAGTAGGCCTATTTTTACTGGACATTGCCCATCCCATCAGTATCTTGACAGCTTTCCTTTAGATTCAAGGTACTGCTAAGTAGTTCATTTATGTTTTTCCCTTCTCCACATACACCTTCCAACGTCAGTCTGCTATTTGGCCTTCTTTTCCAAACATACCTACTATTAAAATCCTCTCTTAGTCTCGCGAAATTGGCTGTCGTCATGAGGGGCTGTGTTCACTTATCTCGACACATCTTCGTTGTATCAATCTTTTATACGTTTCAACCTTAATCAGGATGCTGGATGTGGCCTAGTTTCTGGCCTTTTTCCTCGGATTATAGATCAGATGAGCTATGCGCATCATAAAACTTTTCTGGGCTTCCAGTTACTTTGAATTAGTTTGGCCTTTCGGTGACAAAATTATGGCAATTATGTTCTACAAACAAACTTTCTAAGAGAAAAAAAAATTACGACTTTGAGCTAAAAATTAATAGTTAATTTAAACTTAAAAAATACATTCTATTTGATCGCGTTATTGTTTTCTTCCACCACTTCCAATTTGTTTCTCAACATATGATCAGGATTTTGATTATCTCTTTTATTAGTTCTGTCTGTTCAGCTTGGATGCCTTTTTTCTTCTTCTTTTTTTTGTCTGCCAAATATAATCCAAGCTAAATTGAAGAATACAAAATACATTGATGGTTCATCTTTTTTCTTTCAAAAGAAATTACATTTATGTCGCTTGGAATCACTTGTCATGGCCTATCTACCTAACGCACAACCTTTGGGTTTAAATAGAGGGCTAAAGTTCATGCTTCAACTTTAGTTGGAGTTTTAAGGTGGAAAAGCTAAAGATACATAAATCTAGTAGGTTAAAATGAAAATATGAAAAAGAAAACAGATTTATATTTAACAAAAAAGTGAACTAGCTATAAAAACATACCATCCGGAGCAAAGCAGGCTCTAGTTTTGTTATATTACCATTATGGCTAAAAAGCTACAAGTGTGATTGGACTGCAGAGAGAACAAAAACAGTGCTAACATTATTAATTGTAACAATCTTTCAAGCACGACGCCACAAACCCACTTCAAAGCATCAAAATCCTATTGCCATCTCCTTGCCTGTCCCTGTCTCGCCTCTTCTCGTACATAAAACTTGAAACAAATTCAAAATTTTGACACAAACAGACATGTTAGGCATGGGATCAGATACAATGCTTCCACCGCCGGCTTCTCCCACCAACTCTTCCGTCTCGTCTTCCGATCTCGACACCGAGGTAGATATCCATATCTCCTATTCTCGTATAGTCTCCATTTTAAGTTTTTCCAAGTTAAAGACATGCTTTCTTTACCAAATTTCTTCTGTCGTTTACAGTCGACAGGCTCGTTTTTCCACGATAGAAGCACAACGTTGGGTACTCTAATGGGCGTGAATTTCCCGGCGATCACCTTCAGGGCAAACTCTCAGCACCGAGACAACCAAGCGACCGCTGGGGTTGTGCCCAGTAGTAAGAAGAAAAAGAAAACAACGGCCATCGTGTCGGTGGCAGAGCGGCGACGCCGGAGGTGGTGGAGGCTGTGTAGGGACGGTGGTTCGAAACCGGCGTCTCTTGGCGATTTTCTGGAGGTGGAACGGAGATTCGGGGACATTGATTTTTGTAACCATACGGCCGCCGAGCTTGAAGGTGTGATGGTGGGGCAGCCGGAGCATGTGGTTCATGGACGGCTGTTGTTCGCCGACGGAAGGGTGTTGCCCCCGGCGCAGGTCGCTGTGGGGACCTCGACGGCTGGGGTTCTCCGTAGATTTCCGGTTTCTCTTACTGGGATTTGCAGCGGTGGTAGTGGATAAAACATAAATTTTTTATTTCTCATTAGTCAAGATTTATATTATCAGCCCACAACTTTTCATCGGCTATTATCTTGCACCGTTTCTATAATCTATTCTACTCCAATGTGTGATTTTCTTCAAGTAGCATAAAGTAGGTTATGGAGTTAATATTTGGCAAAGTAAAAGGAAAGTAGCTGATAGGGGTTAATTAATTGGATAATAAAGATATTGACATGAACCTCATGAATTTTTTAATGTCGTTTTTGAATCGTAAAGTGGATGAGTTTTGCGGAGTGTAATCATAGCGGTCTTGCGAGGATACAAGGTGGTAGCAAACTGGGCACATGCACAGCTTTCAATACAAATTTGTCAAAATCTAAAAGCTTTTCACCAAGAGTGACTTCCTAGTAGGGATGGGACCAAATCCGAAATTGGATTCCACTATGAAATGGCCCGCAGTCAGAAACAGTGGTCACTGCCTGGTACATGCCCAATTCCCATGCCTTCTCTATTCATTATGATTTGCTGATTTGTTCTTCCGGTGAAGAGAACTTCAACCTTCAAATTATGCTTTATGCAAACTTCGAACCTTTCCCTTGAGATTGTCTTATAAATTACTACACAGGTTACTTCCATTGTGAAAATATTTTCTAGTCTTCGCATAATGTTTAGAGATCAAGTTTTGTTCATAAAACACAAGATTTAGAAGTAATATGAAGACCAGTCTAGTTATCGCATAATAGTTTTACTAGTGTTGAGGCTTTAACACCAACTTTAATTAAAAATTGATATATCCATGTTATCTTAAACACTAACTTTGTTATAGCTCCATATTTATATTATCACTAAAGCAAGAAACAATATTTTAACTTTGACCTTTTTATAATACCAAATTTCTTCTACAAAATATACGCTAGCCAAATTTGGACTTTCAATCAACTTTAGGACCTATGCGATATGCATATCAGAAATGCAAGATATGAGTATGTCTATGATTTTCATACAGTATCCTTTGTGAATGCCTTTTAAGTAAATTAAGATTTGTTCTAAACTAGGCCAAGTATACAATTTCAATACGTGTTACTATAAGATATTTCAAATTTTCGACTAGTCTTCTATATGTCTCAGGATCTTATACAAGTTTCCATCTTTTATCAGTTGTAGATTAGGAAGCATTAGAGCATTGCATAGCTTAGCCCTTAACTTTTCAGTCTTAATTAATAATTGAAGTATATATTTTCTCTAAGATAGAATATTCCTTCCTTCTTTATCACGTCAAATTCTTAAAATACTTCAAAATTCTTAAATCTGGTGACTTTAAGGATGAAATTTCTATAATATCACTTCTGGTAATGACAATATCATCCACGTATAAAATAAAGAGAATAATGTTAGATGCACAATGTTTATATAAAATTGAGTGATTATAATTACTCTTATTCATTCCAAATCTTTTCACTGCTTGACTGAATTGTCTAACCAAATACAGGACTTTGTTTTAAACCATATAGAGACTTTCAAAGATAACAAAATTTCCTATACTCTCCCTGAGCAACAACGTATAAACTTTAACTTGAAGGTCACCATCTAAAAAGACTTTTTTTTTTCTAATGTCTGACTGATGTAAAAGCCAATCATAACTAGTTTCTATTGAAATTAATAAACAGATAGAGGTCAATTTAATACCATGAGAGAAAGTTTGAAATTAATCCAAACCATAAGTCTAAGCATATCGTTTTTCTATATGTCATATTTAAGTCGAGCTTCTGATCCATTAAAATTAACTTTGACTGCACATACCCATTTACACCTGATGGTCTTTTCTTTGGTAGGTAAGTTCACTAAATCCTTAGTATAATTAGTATCTAAAGCATTAGTCTTCTTTTTCATAACCTCACGCTAGTCAAAGTTAGATAAGGCTTTATAAACAATATTTTAATGGAGTCGTAGAATCAAGGATGAAATAAAAGAACAAAAAAAGAAGACAAATGATCATAAGAAACAAACGATGAGATAGGATAAGTGCTCTAGTGTTTACCTTTTTTCAAAGGAAAATTGGCAGATTAAGATCATTAATTGTTGGATCTGATGTCTAAAAAGAGCTATGCGCCAAATATGTATTAGGATCGTCATATTCTAGAATACATATGACGAATAGGTGGTGGTAGTGGTTATGTAAGATTTTCAGGTGTAGAAGCAACATTAGTTGACTGAAATGTGACTTTATAAACTAACAGATTATCATCTTCCCCTTTACTAGAAGAAGTCGAAGAAGTAGAAAAGAAAGAAATGTGTTCAAGAAAGACAATATTAGGTGACATAAGATACTTGTTAAAAATAGGATAGTAGTGTTGATAACCTTTTTGTAGAGAGCAACCTATAAAAACACAATTTAAAGATTTGGGGTCTAGTTTAGTCACCTAAGCATCACGAGCAAAACAAGTACTGGTAAATACTCTAGGTGTAATAGGGAATAAGTGTTTGGTAGGAAAAAGATGCTATAAGGGACTTCACTACAAAGAATATATGAAGGCATGTAATTAATTAGAAAATAGGCTGAGAAAACTACTTCAGACCTTTTTTTTTAGAATGAGCATTTGGAATATGAGTCCCTAATTGCTTCAAAGAGATGCCTTTTTTTCCTTTTGGCCATACAATTTTGAGACATTGTGTCAACATAAGAGGATTGGTAAAGAATATTATTATGAATCATATACGTTTAAAAAGAAGTGAAAGATATTCTTTTGGCATTTTCATTTTGCAAAGTATACACATAAACATTAAACTATATTTTAATTTCAACATAAAAGGTAATCAAATGAGAAAATATTCCAAAACAATTCTTAATTAAATAAAATTACGTCATATGAGAAAAATCATCAAAGAAGTAATAAAGTACCAAAATCCAGTTGTCTACACAATAAGATATGGACCCTAAACATTAGAATGAACTAACCCAAAAGGAAAAATAGCTCATTTAGTGACTCAAGGGATTAAAGACAAAAAATGATGTTGTATAGACATGAATTACAATCTGAAGACAATACATTATGAAACTTAGAACATAACTTTTCTAATAGAGGTAAGGAATGATGCTTAAACTGATAATATGATTCAAAAAGGAGTTAAGACACTTAAACAAGCAATGAGCTTGGGTACTTGGGTGTCGATAATGTAAAGACCTTCTAATTCAAGTCCTTTATTGATAATATTATTTATCATAAGATCTTGAAAAGACAATGATAAAAAGAGATATAATAATTTAGGACATGAGTAAGTTTGCTCACAAACTTTAAATTAAAAAGAATCTTGGTAAACTTAAGATAGAGTACATGAAAAAGTAATAGAGTAGAATTAATAGTGATGGAACCAAGAATAAAAGAAGTATAACCATTCAATAAATTAACATAGGAAGATGATGCATGTTTATGAAAAGTAGAGCGGACGTTAGGATTACTTTTTGTATGATTTAAGGCACTAAAATTAATGACCAATTGCGAAAAAGAGGAAAGAATACACATATTTGTGTTACTTGTTTCATAAATTGAAATGATAGGATGAGATGAACTTTTTAATGAAATTTGATAAAGAGTGAATTTAGTGAATTCATCTAAACAAATTATAATTGTTTGCTAAAAAGATGAGCTATGTGTAGTTTTAGTAGATGTAATAAGAATTGGGTGGGACTTATGACATTTGTTTTGTAATTTTTAACATGCGCATTTAGTATTGCCTAATTTATAGAAATAATGGCAGACAATTTCCTTTACATTAAAATTATCTCAACTACTTTTACCTCTTGATCTGTTGTTACTTATACGATATGACTGCCCAGTTTCAAATCCATTAATAAAAGTACACAAAAAATAAATAGTTAAGGTAACAACTGCACTAGTATATATGCATAATATTCTAGGAAAAAGCTCATGCAAGGAGAAAATATCATTACTAGAGAGAATTTGGGATTTAGCTATTTCAAATCGAGAAATAAGACTAATAAAACCCTCATTATCGCCATCTACTCCAGTTAGATTTGTTGAACTTTAACATTAAAACTAAAACGTAATAAGACATTTAGTTCTTTTTATTTTTTTAAAATTCATAAAATAGGTCTAAATAGATCAATATTATTATTCAACATGATAAAAATCCTTATTAAATTTATAAAATATGAGAAATGTTTATTTTTCTAAAATTTATAAATTCTAAATAGTGTATAAATTCATTGACATAATCACTACAATTAATTAGACTAAATAGATGCTTGTCAATAGAATTCCTAGTTTAAAAGAATAATTAAGCATCATCTTATAGCCATTCTTTTTGAGTATTATCTAGTAGTGGATCATCGGTAAGATGATCCTTAGAAATTGATTGGTTTATATTTTACATGTTATTTGGGGGACTTTTAATTTAGCATCTTTATAGTATGTTATATGGATTATATAATGTTCCCTATATTTAGTTCATTATCTTCTAAGAGATGATTTGAAGAAAAAGTCAAAATTTTACTGCAACTCTCTTCATAGTTGTCCAATCAAGGTGATATTGAAGTAAATGGGAAGTTGCATAATAAATAACAACTTTTTAGAAGGCATAAAAAAATAATTCAAGGTCAAAAATGTCAGTAATTTAGGGAAAAACTTGAGAATTAAGCAACATAACATCTGCATGGATCCATATCGGCATCATGTTGAAGAATGCCTAATGTGTTTGAGGAGTAATGAGCAATATGAAGAAACAAATAACCTATATAGGTCTATGTCTTACTCGTGTTCCAAAACACACTTGCATGTCTTACACCTATGCTTAGCTGCTTTAGAAATGTTGTTAATTGTTATAAAATATGATCTTAACATGGTTCTATATTGGTAGACAATTTTAGCATTTGAGTTCTAGAATAAAACTTGCACTATGAGGAGGCGTAAAATTACAAGTTAAATCACTTTAGAAATCTTTGATATGACCCTAGCTTATAAAAAATCTTATTAAATTTCTTTGTGAAGGACTTTAGAGGCTAGTGAAAACCTACTTTATCACTACTCTATTAGTTTTAGGGTTTATTCACATCAAGGATAGATTAAAAGCAAGATTGGAGGAGCATGTGGCAACTCTTTTAATCCTTTATTTTTTATTTATGTTAAGATGTTCTTGTTTTAGTTTTGGTTTTATTATATTAGTAAGTAAAACCTAGTTAGGGTTACAAATATAGCTTGTGATATATCTTTTAATTATCAATATTTAGTTGAATTTATTTTCTTTGTTCTTAATTGTTAAGTTTATGACTAACCATCATAGATTCAATTATTAGGATTATATAAAGGACCGAAAGGTAAAATAAAATATGTGAACTAGAAGAGTAATCATCTTATATATTGAGAATGAAAGTATTTGATATTGAAAACATTAGCTAGGCTTAAAGAGTTTGATTAGGTTAAATTACACATCGAGAGAAAAATCAAACAATATAGAAAAAATTGTAAGGTGAAAAAAATAACACACTCTATAGTTAAAAGAGGTCTAAAAATGCAAACAAAACAACCAATCAAGCAATTGAGTTATCCCTATGATAACTTAGATATACTTGAATAAAAAACTAAAAATATTAGAAGTTAATTAATCAATAGTGCAGTAAGTGTCTTTCCTATACTAGAAGACTTCAACTCATCAAGTCAATATCGAGCAATCTTTATATTTATTAAATATCTCATTTGGTTCTGCCTAAGAAATTAGTTAAAGAAATTGAGAGAATGTTAAGGAATTTCCTTTGGAATGGAAATTCTTTCAAGATTAGGATCCAAGGCAGTATGGAATATGGTATACATGTAAATGGATTAAGGAGGGCTTAGACTTAGATCCATTTAAATCACAAACAAAGTTTACCTAGTTAGAAGAGTTTGGAAATTACTAATTATAAGGAAAATATGTGGTCTTAATGGATGCATACATAAAACTTAAGAGAAACAGGTGTTTGGGGCCTCAAGAAAAAATAAAACATCTCTTGGACATTTCATCATTTTCTCAAACTGAGGGAGGTACTTTGTAGGGAGTTTAAAACGCTTAATTGGCAATGGCAAGCAAACTTATCTATTGTTTGATAATCATATTTGTTTCTTGGCATTTTCCATATAGATTCAAGTTGAAGTCTAACGAAAAAGTGGAAGAGATAATTAAGGATGATGAATGGTTTATAAGATTTAGAGGCTTTTAATTATTAAAGGAAGCCTTTCCCAGTTACAAATCAAGACAAAATGTAGAGAATAGGATAATTTAGTCCAGATATGCTTCAGGCAAGTTCACAACTAAATTTTCTTTTGAACTCTTTAAGCAACTTGCCCTTAAGGTGTTCTAGCATAGGCTGATTTGGTTTAAGGGTTATATTCTATGGATTGCTTTTATTGAACACATAAGATAGGGTTAAGACTAGCTTGTCTATCAACCAAAATTATAGCCTTTACAATATTGATATAAAAACAAAAGATCATTTTTCTACTATATTTATACGAAAGATATTTGGTTGAGAATTCAGGTGGGCTGTGACTTTATCTATAATGAAATAGCCTTACATAATATAGTACCCAAAGTCTTCAATCCGTTACTCTATGGGGATATTCACTTGCTTCTTAAGCTTGCCTTATGCACAATAGTTTATGAGATCTAGAAGGAATGGAATCAAAGGTGCATATCTAAGTAAATAGACATCCAGGTATTTAACTTTAACACCTTAGCTAAGATAAAATTCCCAAGATTATAGCCACTAAGTGGGGACTCAACTGAAAAATGTTAAAAGTTTTCATAATTATTCTAACTTGTACTTACAAGTTATTGGTTATTCATTATGAACTCTAAGCTTGATTATTCTAAGTGCACTACAATTCTAATAAGATTACTAAGCTTATTTGATCTCTTGGCTAAAGGTATGTAAAACTTTGCCTCCATTTGTTTAGGATACAATTTATTTAATTTTAAACAAATATTAATATAATGAGAATATAATGCTAAAACATGAAAACAGTACCCAAAGAATTCTTAACACTAAAAGAATGCATTTCTTTTATTAATTTTTAAACTTTAGGTTCAAAAGATTCCATTCTTGCAACCTCTCACGACCAAATAAACTTATCCATTTATAACTTAAATGTTAAGCACCACCTACCTAAGAATAAAAACTTTAACCCACCAAGTGATGAATTGAAGACCATATTAGTCATCACCACTTTAAATGCATTCAATTTTTTTTAGAGAAAATTGGGTCAATTCTTTCATGTTTATATATAAATTTCACATAAGTTATTATTACTTCAGGTTAAATTTTAGTTAGGTTTGAATCGAGTATTTTAGGTTTGAATAAGGTTTAAGAAATGAGATGGGTGATATGTTAGTAAGAATAAATTGGTCCATATTTCTTACTTTTTCCATGTGTTAATATGATACATTTGAAGTATAAAACAATACTAAAAGACAATTACTAAGAAAACTACACCTAATGCTTATATATTATAGTTTAGTGAGTGTGAATTTCGATCCCATGAGGACTACAACAGTTAGTACTAAACATTTTTTTGTTACATAATCTAATAAAAAGAATGACTTATTTTAAAAAATTAATGAAACTAAAATAAAGGGTAAAGAATATCAAACTAAAGTGATAAGTAAGAATAGAATAACCAGTTGATAATGAAGATCTAGATGTAGAATCCCCCTAGAACCTTTCTTACATTTGAATTTATCTTCATTCAATAATTAACCCTATTTTCTTAGATTGGTAGGAATTCTTCTTCCTCAAGCAATATAACCCCTATACTTAAGTTGATTGATTGAAACTTTTTTCTAATCAAAACTCCTAAGAATGTATAATTCGATCTATGAATTCCTAGAATAGGTTTGGGTCTAAACTATAAGATTTTTGTGGTCCTATTTATAAGATTCTATGCAATTTTTATTATTCATTCCATGATCTATTTATATATATGATTTCTTAATCTCTTTATATAAAATACAGAATTAGATCTTCTACATTCTCTATTTCAATTTACCTATATAAACATGAAAATTTCACAATAAAAATTAGGTATTTTAATAAATCAAGAAATTAATCAATAATGACAGTTCTAGGATTTATCTCACTGAGATCTATATCTTAATTTAGTTTCTATTGAAACAAAGAAAACCAACAAAAAAAATAAGAAAAGAGAACATAGAAGTTCACTCTTATGGATCTTAAATCTTGAAGTTCATAATTGAATCTTGATGGTATTTCTTTCCCTTCTCTAAGATTTTTTATCATACCCATTTTGGTCCTAGGTTGCTTAAGTGCTCTCTCAGCTTCTTTCTCGTAACCAAAAACTACCAATATGAGTCACCAATATAGGATTATATTACTCTTGTGTTAACTTAGTAACTCCTCTATCACATATCTGAGGGTACACCTTAGGAACACAAGTCTGAAGATCACAAACGTAAGTCCACTTTTGGATTGTGTTATGAAAAATAGGTTTTATTGGTATTATGTTCTTTATGTGACAAGTTGTCGAAGAAGCAAAATGTTTCAGAAGGCTACATAGGATTGAACACGGTTTGACACATAGACCCAAATCTTATAAAAAGTCATCCAAACACAAGCAAAATGTTCACAAATTCATATTAAAAACATAACTTAATTAGAATTTATCAAAATCTACCGTACTTAGGCATTTTCTTGTCCTTAAGAAGATTAATCTCATCACTATTAACTTAAATACGTGACAACTATATAAAATATTGTAACAAATAAATCATATCATCAAGATTATACATTATTCATTCAATTGCGAAGTTCATCAAATTGTTGAGCAATTAGCGATTTGCATCAAGTTATAAATCAATGAAATTCGTTCCAAAATCCCTAAAAATTTAACTCAATATGAAAATTCAGCCTAATGCATAAAGTAAATATACATAAAAAAGATTATTCAACTTCCAAACATTTTATACTTTAATTGAAAGAAAAGTAGAACACTAACCTTTTGACGCACGAGTAAACAACATATCATGAATACTCTCACTTACTCAATTAGGTTACCATTTTAAATGGATACTAGCACCTTCTTAAACTTTAATATTTTTATTATTTAGAGCCAACATAATGAATTTATTTAATGCTCACTTATTAAAATATTTTTGTTTTTTATGCTAAAAATGTTTTAGAAGAATTCGCTTATAATTTAATTTATGTCCAAATAATATAAAAAGTATCATAGTTTAAATTAAGGATTCATTTTTAGAATTAATGAAGAAAATTAAAATTAACTTAATCATTTATTGTTATAATTATTTGCTTAAACAAATCAAATAACAAAAGTAATCAAACTTATAATAAATTACCTTATTTACTATTATTAAAATATTTTCCAAATTTTTTATTAAGCTAATTATAAAAATTGACAAGCATAACAATTAATTCTCGCTGCATTTAAGTTGTACATTATCTTTTATGTATAAATATAAGAACAATGAAAACATAGAAAAAAATGTAAAGGAAGTAAAGATAATGGGTACTCTTCGGTAATAAAAGAATTGTTGTCCTTATCTAGTGTTATCAATATATGTCTTTGTCAGGTTTAAATTAAGATTTGTAATTTCAGGACAACATTGCTTGTATAATCCATAGAAATCCATCAAGTCTCATCCCATATAGAATATTCCTAAGCCATTAGTGAAAGAATGTTAAAATAAACTTAAATATATGAGCATAAATTTACTAATAAATAAATCTTAATTTTAAATTATTTTATTTTAATAAAAATAGAATAATTTTATTGATAATTTACTAATAAATATCATATAATAAATTAAAATAAATTTGATTAATTAAAAATAATTTATCTTTTAAGTTTTAGCTAATATATAATTATCATCAATGATAAAAATATAACTATATTGGTATTAACATCCAAACAAGTTTTTGATTTTATTTGAAAGAAAAATTAATAGTAAAAACTAAAAACTAAAACTAAAACTAAAACTGAAATCTATAATAGAAAAATAGAAGTGGAACTAAATAGTAACAAGCTGTGGTTAAGGGTAATAGATACCCTCCTATTCCTACCTATTATGTATTCCTTTGTTTGGTTTAATTTTTGATCCACGGAATAAGATTGCTGTAGAATACGTATTCCTTACATTAAGGAATAGCCAAAGACAAGCCTCCCTTACCTATTCGATGCAACTGCGAATAATTTTCGTTCTCTTTTGGACAACCCATACCCCTCTATTTGCACTCAGATCTCACTCACCTCACTCATGTTGACCTCACTCACGCAGATCTTCACGCCGCACGATCTTCACAGGCGGGTGTCTTTTTATCTTTAAACCGACGAGGTAGGTGTTTGTTATTTTCTTTTCATTTTGCTGGATATGGATTCTTGGGTATGTGTGTATATGAGTGTGTGTGTGTGTTGAGGAGTTTTTATGTGTTGATGAGAGGTGTTCTTCGAGCTTTTTGCCGAGAGGTGGAGTGAAGTGAGGGAGTTGGCATTTTGGAAACCGAAAATTGGGTTTTGATGAGTGCCTTTTTCAGTTGGCAATACTGGGTTTTTTCTTTTTTCTTTTTTGATTTTGTTATTGGGTTTTGAAGGGTTTGGAATGTTGGCTTGTGAAGATGTGAATATGCGACAGTATTGGATTTTTAATTTTGTTGTTGGGTTTTTGAATTGTGAATATGCGACATAATTGGAAAATGAGTGCTTGGTTGGCTAGAAGAAAATGTCAGCTTCCTTAGCTAGAAAAGTATTTAGCAACATGATATTACATACTATCATACTTGGTCATTTTCCATTATTGCTTTACCAAATGAGTAGTTGCATGTATGTAAAATAGTCATGATAAGATTATAGGAGCAAGAAAATTTAATGACTCATTAAACAGTGTATATATGTATATGCACAAATCAATCATAAGTCCACATACAAAGCATTATTACATCAATATAAAACTATGTTAAAGGCTCTTTGGTTCTGAAAAATGTAGAGGTTGTAGTGATACTGGTGTTGAAAAACTAGGAAGAATATGGT
>JANZXP010000006.1:24954667-24985440 GCA_027576715.1 Erythroxylum flavicans
AAACTCTTAAACAAAGTACATGGGCAAGGTTATTGTTTGAGGAACCTATCCACACAAAATCTGAAAGACAAAAAGAAAGCAAGAAAATCTGTTTTTGGGATTCGAAGGCTTTTGATCTCCAGAAGCACAGACAGAAAGGCAAGGAGGGAGAGAATGAATTATGACCACATTCCATTAAAAAAAGAACAAAATTTTAAGCAAAGATTTAGAGCCAGAGCTGGTGATCTAAACAGAAAGCAAAGAAATTTAGAGATCAGAGTGAGTTAGCTGAAGAAATGGATAAAGATACTTACATGGAATGAATCCGACCAAGAGGAGACAAGATCGATTTCTCCTTACCTTTGGGTTAACTTGTGAGACGAGTAATCCTTTGGAAGCAGCTACAAAACAAACTGAAAGAGAGAGAGAGAGTTAACTCACAGCAAATCTTAGGAGTAGATATGATTTACTGACAGAGGAGTCTCTGATTAGCAAAAGCTTCAATAAGAAATGAACTTCAGAAGCAAAACGAGAAAGAAAGAATAGATTTGAGTAATGGGCTTACCATTCGTTGCTCATGATTGACGATTGTTGTGGGAGAAGAAGATGGAAAGAAGATAGAAGAAGATCCGAACTGATAGATGCAAAGGAAAGGGCAAGAACACTCTAGAGACAACACAAATGAGACAGCAAAATGAGTTAACTATAAAAGGGCAAAATTGACTTTAAACATTAAAAATATCGGCTGATCCCTCAAAACGCTCCTCTATAGGAGCTTTTTGAAAGTCAACCAGTTGGGTTGGCTACATAAATAGCTTCTTTGTGAAGTCAACCAGCTATTTTTTTGGCTGATCAGCTGTTATCCAAACGGGGCCACAATCGAATTATTATAGCTTCTTGTTTATTGCATAATTTTATTAGGCAGGAGATGAGTTTTGATCCTATAGAGAGTAATTTAGGGGATTATTTTCACACTAATCTAGTTGTTGAGGAGGAGCATATAACTGTTATAGACCCAACAAATGCTTGGATAAATTGGAGACTTGATTTGGCACACGAAATGTTCAACGAATGGCGAACATATAGGGAAAATGAGAATTGACATTTTTTGGCTCTTCTACTATGTTTTTAGTGTTAAGAGGTTTGAAATAATTATTTAAGTTATACTCTTTGTTATTTGTATTCTATGCTATTAATGTAGACTACATTGTTCTCTAAAGATGTTGATGTTCATTATTGTTTTGTAATGAAAATGAAATTGTGGTCTCACCAAAATTATACAATTATATAATTTTGTATACATTTGTTCATTTGTACCCCTTTTTTGTCCGACTGGTTGACTGTTTTATATTAGAAGTGAAACCATTTTTTCAATATCCAAGCAAGTTTGTTGCATATTCCTTCATTATAAAGAAAATGTATACATTGATGATGGTACAATGGTGGTCGTGTAACCACCATTGATTAAGATAACTAACACGAATTTGTCCATTGGGTGGAGTTAAATAATCTTAAGTTTTCCACTGTGTAGTTTTAGGTACTCCTATTATTATATATAATTACAGTTGCAATAGAATGATAAGTGTTAAAGATTGAAAAAAAGTTGCAGTATCAGCTTAAGGTTTACAAGGAGTTTCTCTTTAGGATCTTCTATATAATTCTTAGCATAATTATGCAAAAGGTATTACTTGGTTAGCATCAGATGTTCGGTTCTTTTGGCTATGATCTTGATTGTGGCATCGCCAGTGTTCCTTTGTTCTAACTTCTGTCAATTATGGACTAAGAGGATGTTAGATGATGCTTAGATCAAATGAATGGAGTTGTTAAGGTTCTTTGAACCAGTTCCTTCGTTTTTGGAGTTTAGAATGCCAACATCACAAACCTTATTCTCTACTAAATATGTATGCTAATAGTTTGATCTTTAAGGAAAAAGGAACGACACTTTAAACATTGTTTTTTTCTAGGACACAAGGTGTTTGTGGGTTTGCACCAGTGCAATGCATATGTATATGTAACTATGTTTTTGATACATCCAAGAGATTAGGAAATGGGAAATCTTTTGCCAGTTTTCTATGCTCCAAAGTGATTTTTCCTTTTTGTTAATAATAATGTCTTTTTAGAGATGCTTCGTCCAAAACATAGATATGCACACGTCTGAATATTTTTAACATGTATATTTTCACTATACAATTGGGTTCACAGATATGCAAGTTTCATGTGTATAAGTTTGGAATTTGTGTCTAGTTTGTTTATGACTTTGTAGGGGACTAAGGCATCTCTTGGAACATAGCTAGTAGATACATTCATAGCATATAACTAGTTTAGCGGTGTATTCATCTGTCTTAATTGTATGGCTCGACTATAATAGGAATAACATCTATGATGGAGATCGGATTTTGTTATGTCATGTATTCATGTCCAACTGCCGTTTATTTCTGTTACACATTGCTATCTCTTTCTGCTCTTGTTGCTGCATGATTTTATTCTAAAAATGGTCTAAACAATTTTAGAATACCCTCTTGTCGTATGTTACTAGAAAGTCTAGGAATAGAAGCAACAAGAAACACAAAATTAAGCAATCATTGGTGGGTGTTATGTAGTATAATGATATTACATAAGGAAAGTACTTTATCTAGGTGGTATGCAACGAAAAGAAAGTAGTATTAGTATACAATTAGGACTATTCTTTTCCACATGTAGATTAACTTAATATCCCCAAGACCAGAAGATTGAGGATCTGAAGCAAGAAATAATAATGCAGTTGCAACTCAATTAAGTATACTTAATTATCATGCTGACATGGCAAATTTAATGTTTCTATTTACGTGCAAAGAAACATGTTATATGAATTTCTAGCCATAACAAACATTGATAAATGTTGCCGTTTTCACGAGATGTGTGCCAACATGGGTAAGTTTCTTTTTTTGAGAATTATGGTTAAGTTTCTTGCATAAAGAGTTGGAGGACGTGATTATTTCAATAAAAGAACCGAATTAGAGAATCATTTTGAAGTTGGTTCCGGCTCATACGAATATGAAAATATTAGTTCCCAGAAATATGAAAATGTTGTTTGAATTATGCATGTGGCTTGTTATGCAATGTGTTCTTGGGGATATTGGTAGTGAAGCTGCTAGGTATTCTTGTTTACTTTCTTTTTTGTTTTTTGTTCTAGGTGGTGGGATGGAGTGGATTTGGTAGGAATGAGATATTGAAGGTTGAATTTTTGCAATTTCTGGTCCCACATGTATGCATGTATGCGTGTTAAAGGAGAGATATGAGAAGATGGTAGTTTCTGTTGAGTTGTCATTAATACCCTTCACTTGTTGAGATTTTCAAAGCTTTGTTGGCACTGTGTATCTTGGCTTCAGAGACGTGATTTCTTATGGTCATATAGATTATAAAAGTAGAAAGTTCAAGTGCTTTCTATCTAAAAGCTAAGGAATCCAAATGGCAAAACAAATTCTTATTGGATTTACAAATTACAATAAAAGCTAAGGAACAAGGTCAATTGTGTACTGTGAACTCGTCAGTGCATATATGTAGATTGTTTATTAGTTCTAGAATGGTAATTATGTTGTGCACTGTGAACTCATTGAACTTGTTGATGTTGTGGATCATGTTTGGCAATTGCCTTAAATTGAGTTGCATAATGTTTTATTCATGATGATTTTTTAATTTATTTATCAATACTACTTTAATTTCGTAGATAAGTATATCGATGCATTCCTCGTACTATTGACGGTCAAAGTTCAAAAATAACAAAAAGAAAGTGGAATTATGATGAGGATATTGTCCTTGTTTCCTGCATGGTTTATTTGCATAATGTAGGAACATACAATGTTGATACTGGATTTAAAGCCGAGTATCTCAATGAATTAGAAAGAGTGGTAGCAACAAAGCTTCCTTATGCAAACTTAAAAGCCAAACCTCGCATAGAGTCTAGGATTAAGACTTTAAAGAAAGAGTGGAGCATTGTTTATGATATAATGAGGAAAGATACTAGTGGATTTGGCTGGGTACAGAAAGGAAGATGATCACTGCGGAAGATCATGTATGGGATTCTTACTTAATTGTAACTATTAAACTTTTAACTTGTTTTAAGTTTTTTCTTTGACTACTTTCTTGTCATTTATATAAATGATTGATTTTTTTTCATCTTGTTAGAGTTACAAAGATGCTGCTCAATTTCAAAGGAAGAGCTTTCCTTTTTATAATGAATTGACTGGGATCTGTGGAGAAGATCGTGCAACCGGAAATGAAGCACAAACTGTTGCAGATATTCTTGAAGAAATGGATAGGCAAGAAGAAGTAGGTGGGTCCAATAAAGGTGGTGAAGATCAATATGAGCATAGTTTGCGTGACATTGATGAGTCCTTTACCCAATCTCAAGCATCAAAATTTACAAGACAAGCTGCAAATATTTCTGAAAGGAGAAAAAAAGGATAAATGAGACAGGAGAAGCAGATTCACTTATTGTTACAGCCAGGATGTTGGATGATACAATGGATCAGGTTATAGATAAATTGTGTAAAAGTATTGGCACTGAAATGTATATTCAACAAAAAGTTGAACAATTATATAGTGCATTGCGTGAGATAGAGGGGCTTACACATGATGAAAGACACACTGCTTTAGGCAAAATACCTGATCATCCTACACAAATGCTTGTGTTTTTTACTGTTCCACCTTCTGAAAGACTTGAGTGGGTGAGGAGGTTTCTTGTTACACATTGAAGGTTATGCTGAAGTAGGCCTATTTTGTATAGTTATTTCAAATAAAGCTAAAACTTAATTTTTGTTCAACTAAATAACTTTTTAGGAATTAAAAGCCTTATATTATATTTATTTTCAATATCATTACATTGTTATTTCATATTACAATTGCGACTATACAATGAATGATAACATGAGTCAGACCAGGATAAATTAATAATAATGAGGAATTTAATAATGATAATAATGATAATAACAATAATAATAATAATAATAATAATAAGGATATTTTGATCTTTTTGTTACTTATTCCTTTATCATTTTAAGTTTATATTTTCAATCCAAACACTGATATAGAATGGCTTATCTATTCCATTTCTTGAACAGAACAAAGTAATACACATTCTATTCTATTCCTCATCATTTCTTTTCCTAAGAATAATTATTCTATTCCATTCCTTGAACCAAACAACCCATTAGTATCTTGGAATCTCAAATTAAATACAAGGTAAATTGTCTAAAGTTCACGAATCACAAGTATATATCTTATCTTTGGAACAATAAGTAGTAGTTTAAGTGCATAAAACAAAATATGTAGTATTGCATCTTCAATCAATTCCTATTTATATAAGTTTGTAGTGTTCCAAGGATAACTTAAAGATTATAAATGATCATAAGAATATGATTAAAAAAAGATAAATGATGTGAATAAGCATTAAAGTTAAGAAAACATGCCCAAAACAATATAATTGAAAAAAGATACAAGATGAACTTTGTATTTAAAAAAGAGAGAACGTTATAGAGCTAAAACTAGATAATAAAAAAATGATGTTAACTTTTGAAAAAGCTTCAATAGACAAGTAATATGATATCAAACATTAGATATAACTAAAGCTGTAATACAAATCCTTAAGTTGAAGAAAAAAAGATGCAAATCATGTGCCATAGTTTAATCATAACTGTTAATATTTGTACACTACTCATATAATAACGGCATATTATAATTAATTATTACATTAACTTGAAAATTAGTAAACTATTGCTTAACTAAGTTATATTTAAACTAGAAATATGAAACAACACAATTTATAGAAGATACTCGTGCCTGATGAATAATTTTTTCTATTTAAATCTGATGATGTTTAAGTATAGATGAATTTTGTTAAAGCAAGTTTGAAATATATGAATTTTAAGGAATGAGAAAATGTACAATGTGTAATACTATGTCACTTAAAGTTTTCACTTATACAAGCCCTTTAAAATGCTTAAAGTTCAAATACTGCATAAAAAATCACACTAAAGATATATTAAAGAAAGGAAACGAAGGATCTACAAGGGTCTTGAAGAAAACCATCAATAACTTGCGAACATATAGTTAATTAGATTAGAGCCGTTATCGTTGCTAATGATCAGTCATGATTTGAAACTAATTTGGTTGTTATAATGCTATTTGTTGTAGTTATTATGTAGTTTGGTTAGTGAGTTTTTTCCGTAAGTAGCTAACTTATGGTCTCATTGTAATGCTTGTATATAGCTTTTGCTAAATCAATTTATCCACCTTTTAACTTTCAAAAAAAAGCACACTAAAGATAAGCTTCCAAGTCTAAAACTCAAAAGCAGATGCAAGATGAACTTTAAATTTGATAACGAAAAAGAGACCAAAAGTTGAAGAGATAAAATCAAAGAACAAAATATTATAGAAGTATATTCATTTCCACTATTTAATTTCAAAAAATTTAGATTCCTAAGTAGCCAAATATTAAACTTAAGCAATAAATAATGAAGTGATATAAAAGCTTGAAGATGAAGATATCAAAAATTTTGTACGTTGGTAATAGTTAAATTATGGTGACGATTATATGCCAATAGCCCATACAATAATGATAACTAGAAATCTACGTTTACAATAATCGAAAGATGGACTAACTAATGCTTAACTACATTATTTTAAATTAGAAACCATAAACAACGAAGTTTGGTGGAGGCACTCATGCACAAAAAACAAGTTGACAGGAAGATTAAGGATGAAAATCCTAGCCTGACCTGCCCAGCCCAACCCGTTTTTGGTCGGTGGGCCCGGCCCTGCCTATTGACATCCTTAAGGAAGATATGATTTTGCTATTACACATTAGACAAAATGTTCTCGTCTGACATACAAGATGGCATACTTTTTAGTTTTTGTCATAGAGTCAATCAATTGGTCTCATTTTCTTATATAATTAATTAAATACATTATATATCTTACGCATGTTGGTTTAATTAACTAACTTATAAGATAAAGTCCATTGATAAATATACTTTACATTTGAATTATGATATTAATATTTTATTTATGTATTATCCCTAAATTATTCTTAACTGTTTCTTAATTAAAAATAGACATTAATAAAGTGAAAATATTAACATGCATTATGTTTGTTTCTTATAAAAGAAGTAAGAGATCTTATAGACTATAGTATAGAGATATTTAAACAAATTTGTATGTATTTATTAGAGAAAAAGTTTACTAAATTGACTTGATATAAGAATTCCATATAGAACATTAATTGAATGTATATGAAAATATTCACTATGATGATTATATAAGTGATCTTTTGACTTTAGATCCTCAAAGTATCTCATTTAAGAATTACTATGTTGCAATACTATTTAAGACTTATCTTAGTCAAAGGTAGCTTGACTGATAGTCACTAGATATTAGATAAATTATATATTCTCAGTTATGTGATCAATATAAGATTCATCAATCTAAATAAACAATAGATATTTTTCAAATTTTCTAAATTAATATTGGCTTAAGAAATTTTTAACCAAGGTGGAATGGAACTTTGAAAATAGTTTTCAAATTTCATTAAAAGATATAATTTCTAGTGTTAAAGAACTAATATGATTATAATCAAATAAAGTAGAGATTAATTTCACACATTATATATAATTAAAACAATGTATGATGAAATGATTGAATTACACAAAAAAATCATGCACAGAAAGATAGCCAAAATCACTTTAACATTCCTAATACTTAGATGGTCATGATATGCTACTAGAAACCAATCTTGATCTATATATATAAATTTTTTAATATAAATAAAGATAAATTAAAGGATTCAATTTATCTAATCTTAAATTTAATTTAGGGATATAATTTATATATATTGCCATCATATTTAAGAACATAATAGGTTACACACAAATTACTATTTGAACAGAGAAAGGAAATTTAATCAAATTAGAGTTAATTGTAAAGTTTGAGAAACTTTAGAGTCAATTTTAAGATATTGGATAAATAAGGAGAAATATCATATATTATGTTTTATTATGATCTAATCAGTATTTAATTAGAATTAATTATAGTTTTAATTAAAATTTAACTTAAAAAATTAGAATTAGATTTCAGTTAAAATTACTAAAATGTCAAACTCTACTATAAATAGCTATAGGCTCTATAGAAGTTATCAATTTTTACAAAGGATATACACCAAATAGTCCCTCTAAGCGTGTTTTTCTCCTTTTCCTCTCTAGAACTCCCTGCTCACCATTCCCTCTTCTATGGATCCTTTTCCCTCTAATGCTTTTGGTCTCCTCTTTCCTTAGTTATGCTTGGTTTTAGACTTTTTCTTATTCCTAGTTTTATGTTTCTCCTTTCAGTTTGTTGCTTAGTGCTCTTCTTATTCACTCCATCAATATTTGATATTTAATGTTCTTTTATAAGGGTATTTTTGGTCTTTTAATTTCCATATTCTTCTTACCTTTCTAATTTACTATTTTTGGTACAATAATTTGACTTTTTCATGCCCTTTTTTCGCTAAGTCATTCTCCTTTCAAGAAATATGTAACTTAAATTTTGGAACCAACTACGGTCTATTAAGCTTAGATAACTTCCCCCTTTTACCCTAACTCATCTATAGTTCACCTTCTAACTTTAACCTCCTCTTCGCCTCCTATCAAAAAGTTCATCAAATTCCTGCCCCTCTTTATCTTTTGACTCTAGTTGTTTCAACCTAAATGTCTTGCTTTTAAACCTTAAACCACTTACTCTCCTCTAGTCCCAGTGTATTCCTCCTTGAGCCTTAATTATAAATTTAGTTCGAAATAAGTTTTTAATGAAACTCCCTCTACCAAACTCTACTTTTTTCTACCTTCCAGTCTTAAAGGCTTTTCTATTATAACACCTCCAATCGAGGTATTCCAAAAAGGTGCAAGATCCCGGTCAACTATCTTAGTGGGTTTCTTCATGGAGAAAAGGCCAGCGTACCCCTTAGTTCACTCCTAGGTAGTCAAATATTGGAAGGATGTTTGGTTTAAGGAGATACTCCTCAATAAAGAAAAAATACTTTAAGTTATCGTGTGAGTCTTAGTTTACTAGTGTCGTTATTTACTGCAAAATACGTTCATCTTATACTTAGATCATAAAGCCTTCAAATACTTAAGATCTCATTACAAAGCTAAGTCATCACCATATAGTATAGCATAAGTTTTTACAAGATTATCCTTTTTCTCTTAAAACATAAGTCAAGTATACAAAACACAGTTATTGACGTTGTAAGTCACTAACATACCCCACTTTCTTCTTTAAATTTGAAATTTGTTGGTTTTAAAATTTTGAAGGAATTGTATGACAAGGTTCTTGACTTTGGAGAATTATGGAAGCTAAATGTTGAAGGTTCTTATCGTTAATGTTATTAGTATTTAAGAATTTTATTTGGAAAGCCTATTATGGAGGCTTAGTTGGGTATTTTGGGACCAAAAAAATGCTTGTCCTTAATAAAGAAAACTTTTTTTAGCATAAGTTATAGCGAGTTATTGTTCTCCATATTAAGATTTTAAAAGATGGATCACTAAGTACCATGACATAGGACAAATAATGCCTAGTAGGGATGATAAAAGGGTTTGAGCCCAGTTCGACCTAGTTTAAACTAAATTCAACAAAGTTAGCTTAAGTTAACCAAAGTTTAGGTTGGACTCAAGCTTTTTTTTTAATTTTGCATATCATGTTGAGAATTTTGGATATCGAGTAAAGTTCAATTGGTTTTTTGTGTTTTAGGACTGACCCAAGCTTAGTTCTTTTATAAGCTTTAAAATGGGCTCAGGCTCAAGCTCAAGCTCAAGCTCAAGCTCAAGCTTTATAGTCTACATTGACTGAAAAGCCTAAATCTTTTCACATACAAAGTAAAAATGACAGAATTTATGTAGTAATGAATAGTTATTTTTAAGCATGTTAAAACCTAATCAAGAGTTTGATTCATACGCTTCTTACCCAATCGGGCTTCAAGTAGAATAAAAAAAATTATGCTAGATTTGGGTCATAAAAGACCTAAGTTTGGTACAGCCTATTGCCATCTCTAGCCACATATTTATGATTTATATTTCAAGAAAATTATACATCTTTATAAAATTCAAAGAACAATCAATTCAGATCTAGAAGTGAAACAATATAGAATAAACTAAGGACTTAAAATTAATTTAACTTTAGTAACCATCCCTAAATTAGTAAATATCCTAAAATAGAGAATAAGAGTTTGGAAAATATTTTACGTAACTTTCCTATTAAGCAGATTCGTCAATAGGATCAATTATTAGCTTAAGTAGAGTTCTTACCATAATTTTGTCACTCAAACTGTTAAGAGATGTCTTTCTAAAGTTTTAAATCAAAAATGTCTTTTAGACCTTTTAGTCCTACTTCATTTTACAACTAAAGACCAATTCATTTTGATGTTGATAAAAGTGATAGGGAGATAAAGAGATTATATAAAAAAAAGTTTGAGACAAAATCTTAAAGTAGAATGCAAGATATGAGAAACAAGCTAAGAAACATGAAAAGCCTGTAAGATTTAAAAAAGAAGATTTGGTTTGGATTCATTTAAGGAAAGAGGGTTTTTTTAGTTACATGGCATGTCAAACTTTCTCCATAAATTAATAGTCCCTTTCTAGTGTTAAAACCTATCAATTGTAATGTTTACAATGAAACTCAATAGCATTCGAGCCGAAGTTAAAGCCTTTAACAAGGCAAATGTGGGAAATGTTCATCATTTACTAAACACTGCTAAATCCACTTTTAACAAAGCTCATAATGAAATATTCCTAAATCCTACTTTCCTGAGGCTTCAAGTGGCAGAAAATATTGCATTGAGAAAATACTCACAAGTAGTTAACTTTGACTATTCTCTATTGAAACAAAGATATAGGATTAAATGGTTACAAGATGGAGATAAAAAATATAGCTTTCTTTTATAGATCTATCTTTGCAAGGAGTACTTCAAACAAAATTGTTACTCTTGAAAGCAATGGATTTTTGCTTCAAACTCAAAGTTAATTCATCTCTAAAGCTAACTATTACTTTTAGCCATTATTTGGCTCTCCCTCACTTGCCCACTCCTATGTAGAATTTATTGAGAAAATAGTTCAATAAAAATTGTTAGTTTATTAAGTAGAAACTCTGGAAGAAAGCATTTAAGATTGAAAATGCTTTAAAATCTCTAGCTCCTTGTAAAGGTCTAGGACCATATAGTTTCAACTTATATTTTTTTCACAAAGAATTGACCTATCCTAGGCAATATATTTGTTGAAGTAGTGTTCGAATTCTTTAACAATGGAAAACTGCTAAAGACCATAAATAACACGTTCATCACTTTAGTTCCTAAAAGGAAAAGGCACAAGTCTTTAAAGACTGCAAACCTATTGCCTGCTGCAACTCTATTAATAAAATCATTTCTAAAGTGATTGTACTAAGGTTGAAGCCTATACTTCTTAGACTTATTGGTCCAACTTAGTCTACTTACATTCCTAAAAGACAAATTGGCGATAATATTGCACTAGCTCAGGAGCTCTTCAATCACTACATCAGAAAGAATAGCGGGAAGAATTGTGCACTCAAAATAGAATTTGAGAAAGCTTATGACAGGATTGACTGAAACTTCATTCTTAATGTCATGAAAGTTTTTGATTTCCCTAATATTTTCACACAGTGGATCCATCAATGTATCCTCACTGTATCTTACAGAATCCTAGTGAATGGAGAGCCTACCAAGCATATCAAAACTGCTAGGGGCATCAGACTAGGGGATTCTATTTCCCCATATATATTCTTTCTTATCTCTGAAGTGTTATGCAGATTGGTTAAAAAGAATGCCACTAAGAAAGGAGTACTCAAGTTCCAATCTAAATGTAAGAAGCTTAGTATGGTTAATCTCAGTTTTATTAATGACATCTTTGTCTTCTTAAAAGATAATTTTCCCTCTATCACCTCCATAAAAAAAACTTTTAAAGTTTTCAATAGAATGTCAAGCCTTACTATTAATAAGGATAAGTTTAGCTTATTTACTTCAAAAAGTGCAACACAATTAGTAACTTCAAGCTGGATCATCTACCTGTTAAGTATTTTGGCATTCTATATCCTCCGTTAAGTTTAGCTTTTCAGACAAGATTAGGAGCAGGATGGAAAGTTTATCTTCCAAATCATTTTCCCTTACTGGCAGATGTTAACTTATAAAATATGTGTTCTCTTCTTTAAATACATATTGTGCATCTCATATTAAATTTACCCAGGGTATTGTAAAGATAATAAAAAAACGTTTTGAAACTTTTTATGGTCGATTAGTAGTAGTAAAACTGGAAGCAACCAAATAAGTTAGTTTGTGGTTTGCTTACCTAGAAAGCATGGTGGTCTACGTATTTTACATATCATAAACCTCAACTATGTTCTCTTAGTAAAAAGACTATGGAGACTTATCTAAGATCAATAAGCATTATGGGTTCAATGGGTACACACATACTGTATAAAGAATTGAATGCTATAAAGCTGCTAAGATTCTAACAAATTCATCTTCCCTCAAGAATCACTTTTCAAGATGAGATGGAACATTAGTAACACCTGCAGATCCATCAAAGGGGACCTATAGATCTACAAATTGGCTTTTAGCTACTTAGTCTCTAGTTTATAGATGAAAGGAATTAAAGGATCTTTAGTGATAATGTCAGAAGCAAAGAAAGCCTTTTACAAGTTATATGTGGCAAAATTAGAGAACATATCTTTGTCTACAAAAAGAAGCATTCATTTAACCAACAAAAAATTACCAAGTGGAGAATCAATTAGCACTATCTTGTACTTAATGAACTTACTAGAATCCTTTATTATATATTGGTCTTTTGAATTATTGTAACATTTTGATGTTCATCCTTTCCTTGGATGTTCTTGTATACAGTTAGAACTCTGTTGTTCAGCCTTTTATGGCACTAATATATTCATTATTATAAAAAAATCATTATTTATAAAAAATAAAGCTACCAAGAGATTATGATATGTCTATAACTTTCAATTTTGTTGATTTACCCATATATTTTTGAAGAACTTATGGAAGAAGATCTTTTATAACTGATACAGAAGTATAATTGAAGAATAAATACAAGATTATAATAAAATGAGACTTAAGATAATATCTCTTTTAAGTTACCATTTCTAAATTATAAGTCTTTATTAAAAAATTAAGAAATTACTCTATTTAAGTTTATTAAAATACCTTTATGTGTATTAAATGTTATTTAATACCCTCTTTTTATAAGCTTATAAATAAGGAGCTTAAATTCTAAACATTAATCAATCATAAAAATAAAAGAAAGTATTTCCTAAAGACTTTTCTCTTAATATTCTATTTTTCTTATTCACTTTTGTGGATTCCTTAACCCCCATTCTACAAATTAACATGCATGCAATAAAAATATACGGATAAGGCAAGCTAAGTATAGGTTTTCTAAAA
Organism: Erythroxylum flavicans; assembly: GCA_027576715.1. NCBI lineage: Eukaryota > Viridiplantae > Streptophyta > Magnoliopsida > Malpighiales > Erythroxylaceae > Erythroxylum > Erythroxylum flavicans. The sequence goes on from JANZXP010000006.1 coordinate 24,968,112, forward strand.
GCATATATCACATAATAGTAAATTTGTAAAATCATGAGAAAAAATGAAATCTTTACCATCTTAGAGATATCAGGAATGGAGCAACATAAATGAAAACACACCTTCATTAGAAAATTAGTCAAACTAACAAATTGATAATGAGGATATTAGTCACAATAATGAAAAGATATTATATTAGTATTTAGGTATTATATGCTTTGGAAACTGGAAATTTGTTTATTACAAAAACATTTTTTGAATCTTTTTTTAAATATTAAAGGTATCGTTGACAAATGAGATAAAAGTACATAGGTTATTGTTTAGAAACATGCATAAGGAGAGTTAAGAATAGACTCTCCTTTAAAAAAATAAAATAAAGAAACCTCCTAAAATGCACCATATGAAGACACTCTCAACATCATCGTTTCATAAAATAATAAAATACATTTTGTATATAGTTGACACTTCTAGAAATTACCTAATTAGGGATTAGAAAATCCCTTGTTCCTATAGAGAGTTCAGTGTATGCGACATCTCCTCCTTGCTTTAGTATGATCATATTTAAGTAAGAATGATCATCCCCCCTATTTATAATTAGTTGATCCACTTTCTGAGTCTTTAATCATCTTATCTCAGCTCTTGTTTCTAGTTTGGGTGATTGCAAAAGGAAAAGGGTTCCTGAGTTAGTCTCTTGTGGTTCCTACTCTCATACATGATCCTTTGCTTATAGCTTGACAAGTAGTTGCTTTACATTATATGAAATCATTACTCTTCTCGCCCTCTGGCTACATGCTTTAGATTTAATTGATTCTCCATGAGGATGCTAGATTAGGGTAGCAATTCACAATCTTATGAGAACATAGGAGTTTCTTTCTAATTCTAGAAATTAGAGAGAACTTAGTTTTATCTTTGGTGTGTGACTTGTTCTAGAATCTCATGAGATTCCTCTCTCGCCATATCTCTTTAACAGAGGAGGTAAAAAAGATGACATAGATATCCCTGCTTGAGCTAGGAATATTTTCCAACTTTAGAAGCAAGTAAAGGGCATCCATAAACATGTTCCTAATATTTGACACCAAACAAAGTTCTTGAATTTTGCTCCCTATGGCTTGAGAATAGTCACATAGGAAGAAGAGATGGTCCTTGGAATCTTCCACCCTTTCACAGAGGGCATATGTAGAGTTAGTAAGAAATGCATTACGTCTAGATTACTCATTTTATCTAAGGTTGCTAACTATAAGAGAAATGAATAATTAAGATTGAGAGTCTTGTGCCAAACAATTGGGTTTCCCATTAAACCTTTGGATTATCCTAGTCTATCCAATCCCTAAATCTTAGGATAATGAAATTACTAGGGGTTGATTGAGGCATTGGTAGGTGTCCTTTCTTCTCAGCTTAGGTGGGTAACTGGGAATAAGATAAAGTAGCTCCATAGGGAATTTACTCCGTTATCCTCTTACTAAGATTGATTTAACCTTAATCTAGGTAAGGAATGAATTCTAACAATGAAGAGCTTATGGAATTCTGATTAGGGGTCCTTTATCAATTTAATTATCAAACCATAGGAAGGCCTTTTATCCATTTCCAACTTTGCAATGGACAATAGGTTCCAAGGTGGCCTTTAATTTTAGTTGTTGAGTAAGTGACCAAGAAAATGTAGATTTGATAGGAAAATACCATATATTTTTCCCTTTGAGAATGCAACTATGGAACCATTTAATCCACAGTGACTCTTTCTCTAATATGATATTTTACAGTTTTTTAATCAACGCGATTCTATCAAAGGTTCCAATAGAGGTTATCCCTAGACCACCCTTCTTCTTTCTCTTACATATCTGTGTTCATTTGACTTTGGCATACTAGCCATCTGTGTTTAAGCTTTCCTTACGAATCTTCTAAACAATTTCTTCATAGTTTTTATCACTTGTTTGACTAAAAACATGTTAAAAGTCTAATAAATACGTAGGGAATTCAACTCTAATTTTATAAGTAACAACCTTCATCTAAAAGAAAGAGTCTTCTTAGCCCACGTATTCAATCTTCTTTGAAATTTCTCTACTAAGGGACAACATTTAAAGAATTGTATCCTTTTAGTAGTGATAGGATGTCCCAAGTAAGCAAATGGTTTTAGTTTCCCATTTATACCCGTGATTAAAGATATACTACCCTCCATCCTATTATCACTAGATGCCAATATGGAGTGGCTCTTATTGAAATTTACCTTTAGCCCTGCCATGTCTTTAATAGTAAGCAAAGTAGATCTAAGTAGTTTAACAGACTTACAGTGGCCCTTAGAGAAGAGAAGGAAGTCATCCATAAAGCATAGAATGATAATCCCTACCCTCTTACATTTTTTATGAAACTTAAAGTGCTTGTTATTGCTCACTTTTTAGATAAGCATCAGTGTCAATACCTTCGTGCATAAGTTAAACAAATAAAGGGATATGGGATCCCCTTTTCTTAGGCCTTTATCACTCATACTTAAGCCAATAGGAGTACCATAACCAGAATTGAAAAAGAGGGGGGATGTGATATAGGAGTCTATCCATTCTACAAAGACCTCAGGGAATTCCATAATCTCTAAGTTTTATAGAATAAAACTGTATGCCACGTAATCAAAAGCCCTTTTGAAAGCACCTTTAATGACATAGTTAAGAGAAGAATTCTTCCTCCGATACCCTTTCATTAACTCTTCAAAATAGACTAACAAACTTTTCAAAATATTAGTGAAAACCACTTTTACGAACCATAACAAATCATTGCTAATATATAAAATGTTGTACTAATCCTAAAGACAGGAATACATCCTATTTGCATTTAACTCTAGAATGTGTTTCAGAGTTTTACCTTACAATATGAAGTCTTTTCAAATAATTAACAAGGAGAGTTAATGGTGTAGCAAAGTTTGTGCCCCTTTCTTATAATGCCATATTAGTGACATGATGAGGACGAATGTCTACAATGTGGAATTGTAAACATTAAGAAAGTCATATGCAGGCACTAATGAAATGCTCTCTTTTTGCACCCTTTTTCAACAAGATTTCAGGCTCAATCTTTTACTAACTCATTTATATTTTATAAATGTAGAATGAAAATTTCATATAGACCATCCAAGCTTAGATTAATCTTGTATGAATTGGGACTGGAGTATTGACTTTGGATAGGGAAAGTATTAAAGGTCAAAGGGTCCAACCAGGGTTTAAGTGAGATATCATCTTTATTATGAAATAATTTCAATGTGGAAGAAATTAAAAAAGGAGAAGTTCTTAAACATTTGTTTAGAAAGACAATGTTTATTAGGGATTAATGAGATTCTTTCTTTTTTTTCTTACTACAAGGTATTTGTGGTCTTCAAATCCAATTATAATATAAAATATGTTTCTAAAACTTGAAAATAGTTTATATCAACATCAACTTGATGATAAGTTGGAAAGCTTAAGAATAGTTAGCCAATAAGACCCAACTTCTATAAAAAGTTGCATCTTGGCTTATTAGGTTTTGTCTTACTGATAAATAATGAAGTTGTAGGAGAAGAAAAGGTAGCATTTTTTTATTTAATGGGTAGGACAATCATAAAGGAGAGAGTTATGACCTAGCAAGGATAATCCTCTCTCCATAAAAAGAGGTAAAATGCCTCTCAATCCCCTAATCATTTTTTGTTTTCTAAAAGGAAACAAGTTGGAGGAAACTTTCAATAAAAAAGTGTTATAATGTGGCCTGATTAGTGACCGTATTCTATATATAAAAATATATATATAATATGGTTACTATATATATTAATAATACTATTAATATAATTAAAAAGTATTATTAGGTCTATATTTTATATTTAATAATGGAGTAAATCTTAACCATTTATTTTGCTTATTTAACAGATGTACTAAATTAAAAGTTATAGATATATAAATTGGTTCTCTCTCATTTAATAGATGTACTAAATTAAAAGTTATAGATGTATAAATTGGTTCTCTCTCTACTAATTAAGGTTAAAAATTGTTTTCCATCAAGTTCTCTATAACAAAAAGAGAGTTAAGAGAGAGAGATCAATTTTAACAAAGGATAAGACAGAGTTTCTTGATCTCTCTACAATAATGACGTCTTTTATATTAGGTACATAATATTATACCTTAATGATTTGTGACAATTGTTTACTCAAGATCTTAAAGTTATAAATGTCAATTTCAATTTTATATCATAAAGATCATTTTTTTACATATAGTGTCAGAGCAAGTGTTTTGAAAAAACAATTTATCCATTTATTCTATTATGATTGTTTGATGATGACTGCCAATATTTGGGTGTTTGAAGAGTTTTTTTATTATCCACTATTAATGGTTTCTTTGAGAAATTCAGAACTAAGCTAAAGTTATGCATGTTTGGACTTTAGTTGAAGCTACACATTTTTTATTGATATAGTCACTCAATTTAGAATATACATATTCACTTAAATATAATGATGAAATAGTTTTTATGAAAAGGATTGATTTTGACTTTGATACTACTACTTGCAATCTTGTAATCTTGTCTTAGTTATATACATAAGAATAGAATAAAGAAAGGGTAATTTTATTATTACTATGGTTGCATGCATTATTCAATGGTAGTTGAACATAATATATATATAATCTAGAGACTATTACCATGATATGACATTTAAGATGAACTACTTAAATAAATAGTTATAAAATGCTTTCTTTTAAGCTTTGAAACTAAAATAGTTAATTGCAAAGTTTATTACACAAAAGCTGATAATGTGAGAACTCACAATATCATAATATGGGTTAGTGAATCTGCTTTAAAGAAAAACTCACTAAATAAGAGCAATTAGCTCTAGATTAGCATTTTGGTTGAAATAAGGATATTATAGACAACCCAATTAGCAATTGTTCCAGACTAGTTTGTACTTTTCCTAGATCAAAATAACTCATTTTATCATCATCAAAAAAAAAGCTACACATATTGAAACATCAAATATATTTTTGTAGATATGATTTCATGTGACATAAATATATATCAACTAGTTTTTATTAATATTCTACACATGTAACGGAAATGCAATAGATTTATGTATATTGTTATTGAAAATAAATATTATGTGTTATATGCTGAATTTATATATGAAATTATAAACAGAGAGTTTGTTAGTCACCAAATTGACTAAAATAATTAAGTGAATTTTTGTCATTTATAAATAGTCATTTATTCTTAAAATATTAATTCTTATTATTAAATTAATTAAATGGATAAATGATGCTTACAAGTTGATAGAATTTTACAATTTACCACAAAGGTAAATTAATACTTTATGACTAATAAACATAATAAAGGAAAATCATTATTCACTTGTCAAATGTATTATGTATCCAAAGACATTGATTGTATTCGATGAGTTTTCATTTGTTCACCTGATAAAGTTTAAATGACATTAAACTTATGATAATATATTGTTAACTTTTTCCAAAGGAAACCTGCTATATTCTAAATGTTTTATTATTTAAATATGATAATTTATTTAGTATATTTGTGTATTTGCAGTTATTTCTTTTTATTCATATCCTTCTTTTGTTAATGTGTTTAATGGTTTAAACTTTTCTGAATGGTGCGAACAAATCAATTTTCATTTAGCTGTTTTGGATCTTAATTTTGGCATTGTTAAAGGAAAAACCTACTGCCATTATAAGTATGAGCAGTGAGATTGAAAAGATAAATTATAAATAATAGAAAATGTCTAATTGATTATGTATTGATTTTATAAGAACGAACATCGCCAACAACATTAAGGCCGTATGAGCTGTGAGATTGAAAAGATAAATTATAAATCATAAAAAATATCTAATTGATTGTGTATTAATTTTATAAGAATGGACATCGCCAATAACTTTAAGACCACAATTCCACAAATTGAAAGTGTCTAAAGGATAACTTAAATTATGGAAGAATGTTTCCATTTTACAAATAAGTCTCTCACTGGTATATTAACAGTTGAACTCAAAACCATGAATTGAGGTCAACATGATTTGGGCAGATATTCGTTTGCATGAAGATTTAGGTTTTCACTTCTCCTCTTCTTTTAATTTCACTTATATTTGACGTATATGTAAATTTGATACATATAATATAAATATAACTGTAAATGTTTTTATTTTAGATTTCACTTTTAGTTGAATGTTTCCTCCGCACGAACTCTTTTTGTAAATTATAATACTTAGAGAGTTATAAATATTTATTAGTCTTTTTATTTGATGTTTTGATATAATATTATTTATTATATGATGAAATTGTAACATTTTAAGTACTTTGTATTGTCCTTAATGTTATATTTGTATGATCTCTTTTTATATTAATTGTAGTTATTATTTATATGTCAAATATGTGAAAGGTAATATTAATAGATTGTTATTATTTCAAATTTTATTAATATGATTTTTAGAGACATGACTGATGTAAAATTATAAATTATACAATACAATATATTAAGAGATCATTTGACAATTTTAAAAAATTCAGAGATTATTTTATAAATTTAAAAAATTACTTGAAATTATATTCGGCATTGATCGGTATTGATACAGTATCCTAACAGAACCAAATCTGATACCGGTATGGGTATGGTATTCATAACATTGCTCTTGAGCTCAATAAAAGTTTTTGATTTGAAATTTTCTTATTTATTATGATCGTATATATGTGATTGTTATTAAATAAGAAATAAAATGTCTACGAGACACTAATGTGAACCTTTTATGATATTTATATATCACTTATATTACTTAATTTGATAAATCACTAGTATTGTGGTATATGGAATGAAGTATGCAATGTTGAAGCGTATGACCGTTATAACCAAGCGGTTTATTTTGTTGAGGTAAATTATGAAGATATTAGGAGATTTTCTTATGTGTGGTTAATGTTATCGGGCCAAGTAGGAGAATGTTAAAATGTAGCTCAATTAATGGTTATATTATATTAATATTAATATTAATATTAATATAATTAAATAGTCTTATTTAGTCCATATTTCCTTTTTAATACTAGAATAAATTTCAACTATTTATTTTTATCGCTTGATAGATATATCATATTAAAATTTATAAATGTATAAACTAGTCATATTTCTACTAATTAGAGCTACAGAGAGTTTTTGATCAAATTCTCTACAACAAAATGAGAGTTGAAAGAAAGAAACTAGTTCATAACAAAAGATAGAGCAGAATTTCTTGATCTCACTGCAACAATGATGTCTTATAATATTATACTCTAATGATTTGTGATAGTTATCTATTCAAGATCTTAAAGTTATGAATGTGAATTTCAAATTTATATTATAAAGATTATGTCTTTATTAAAAGATTCTCTCATTTTTACGCCAGGATCTATGGTACCCACTATATATAGGGATAGTGAAGGGCCCAGGCTTGACCTAACCAGATTGACCGAGTCTCGGGTCAAATACAAGCTCGGGTTGTTCAAATATGATAATACAAAATGACATCGTTTCACTTTTTAAAAGAAGATTCAAGCCTAGTGCCTAACAACTCAGTCGGCCTGATTTATTATTGTTCCTATTGGTATATAACAATCCTTTATTAATAATTGATTTTTTCATTTTCATACAATGACTACATCCCCATAGTTGACGTGAGTGATTAATTTTTACCCATAGAAAATAAGAATTTGTAAACCACTACTTTCCATGTACATCAAATCTTTTAATTCAGTTATTTTGTTTTAACTATGTTTTATTAAATCTCATCCATATATTTATATAGGATCTACGTAAATGTGTGGATGAGATTTAATGAAATATGATAGGAACATTATAATTGAAACAGGAGATGTGATCCCTCTCTCATGTCTCATTGTGTAATGCAATACTGATGAACATACCCTCCAAGTAATCACACGAGTCCACATCAAGATCAGGGATAGTTTTGCAAGTTTGCGTGAGAAAGCTTAGTTAAAATTAACTAGTTAGAAATTTACCTTCTTTGTTGCTGTGAAAAATGCATACTTCTGAACTGTCACGTATTTCTTTCTCAAATATGTCCCCGACTATCATACAACGAGAACAATAAACCTTATCAACACCAATGAATAGACGCAATTATAGCTTTGTTTACTACTGATCGTTTTTTTTTAAATCGATATAATAAATGTAATTAAAAAATTAATTTAGACGAGTTTTGTTTTTTGTATATGAAAAATCATTATCATAAAAATTTTATAAAATTTTTGTGATATCCAATTCCTAATCATATTTCTAATTATTTTAAAACACTAAAACTTAAATTATCAAATATTAAAAAAACTCTTAAATAAAATGAGATATCTTTTTTAAGAATATAAAGATATATACAGGAATTAAGATTTTATTTTATTAAATTTTAATTTAGACTAATTTCATATTCTTAAAAACATAAATTAACTAAAAACCATTTTTCTTGTATATTTCTAAAACTCTTATTTTTATAATATCAAATCTCCTTAAAATCGATATCCTCCTTTCTTGAGTTTAAATGTGAAATTGATTAATTGAAAAACATAGGGAAATTAGCAAATAACCATGAATTAGGAAGTCTGTAACGCAGAGAGTCTTATGTACACATATCATTTCTTGAGGTTTGATTGGATGAAATAGGAAGTCTATAACGCAGATAGTCTTATGTACACATATCGTTTCTTGAGGTTTGATTGACTGATGCACAGCCAACTTTCGTTCAAAGAAAGCCAACAAATTAACATAATAGATCAGGATCACCCATTGTTGAAAACGGTTGCTGGACGGAAAGCGACAACTTAGGTCCTCCCTAAAAATAGAACCTACTTTACTATATGAACAAAGTTTCTTTGGCTGAGGAGATTGGAGAGAAAAATAGAGAAATTCTTATTTGTGTTTCTTTTGATTTCTCTCTTCACTGCAACCTAATAATTGTTGCCTCCAGTTCATGATCTTGTGCTTTTAAAGGCTTTTATAAATTCAACGCATTCTTGTTTGTTTTTCCTTCAAAAATCTCATTATTAGGCTGTGATGGAATCCAAATTCCATTTTAGTCTTCTCCTCTTGTTGTGTTCATGGGTCCTTGTGGGCGTTTCTCAAAACCTTAATGAATTAGCCAAAACTTACGGAGATACAATAAGTAGTTTTGTGGAAAGTACAGGGGCCGGTGGTGGTGCGTCATCCGTGGCATGCATGCAAAAATTGCTTCCGTGCAAAGCCGCTGTGAACTCATCGTCACCACCACCTGACACATGTTGTTCACCTCTTAACGAGATGGTTGCAAATGAAACTAAATGTCTTTGCGCTGTCTTTAACAACCCTACTGTTTTGCACAATTTCAACATCACTCAAGATGGTGCCTTAAATTTGGCCAAGGACTGTGGTGCAAAACCCGACCTGTCCGTTTGTGAAAATTGTAAGTTCCATAACATTTTATTCTTTAAGAAGACTACTTAAAGTTCAATGAATTCGAATATTCTTTTCCCAATTGGGTATTCTTCTATTTTTTCAGAAATTAAAATTATGGTAGCCTTTGCATACTCAGGCTAAACTTATAGTTTGAGTCAATTTTGAAGTATGTTCATATATATATATAGGAGAAGTTTGATTTTGAAAATATTAGCACTTTATTTTAAATTATTAAAAACCATATATATATAACTTCTCTCAATTCTAATATACATTTATTGAATTATCATCTTACGATTCAAAGACAAAATGATTTTACTTTAAAATTATTTATTTAATCTTATAAACCCATTTATATCAAATTAAAAACATGCCTTAAACATTTTATTTTTGATTATCAATTTCTTGGATTAACGAAATTTATTCCAAACATATTTGATTTTTTATTTTGGAAAACAAAAAATGCGAAATCACTCAATCCGAAAACCAAGTAGAAAGATAAAGTCAACTTCGATAACAGAAAATATTTTTTAAAAAAAGTCATGGCACGTTTGAAACTAGCTTCCATTTGTTGCAGAGACTTAAGATGTAAGCTGTCACATTGAATTTTTGTAATGCGGTGAAGTTTATGGTATGTTTTTAAATATGAAAAAGTAAAGATCTTATGATTTTTGTTTCTAATGTGCTTGTTTTTGGAAAATCAGCAACCAGTTCTCAGACGACTTCAACCTCGTCAAGTACCAATTCAGCAGACTCTGATGATGGTCAGTTCATCATAACACTAAATACTTCAATCTTAAAAAGAAAAGAGTTCTAACTGCATCTTTCCATTTTTATCTTATAGGTTCATCTTCTACCGATTCTTCAGACAGCTCAACTAAATCAAACGCAGCAGCTTCTACCGATTCTTCAAACAGCTCAACTGAATCAAACGCAGCATACACTAACTCCTATGTCGAGTTATTTGGCATTGTCTCCTTCTCTGTGGGATTGAATTTGTGGGCTTTCTAGGTTATGTAAATTGCTTTCCTAAGTGAAAAAGAAAAAAAATATGTGAAACATTGCTAATCAATCAAAAAAAGTGGTTCAGAACTCCCATATTGTGATTTCATTTGGGTCTCAAAACATGATATTATTTGTTGGGAGATACCTGCATGTCTGTATCAGCGTCCTTTCGGCACCAACTCGTTATAAACTGAATATTAGTATACTTATACTAGCCTCATGTTATTATTTTTTTTCTTCGAAGTGAAAATAATGAATTATTGTCAGATAATTAAATCTAAATTGATCACGAGATTTTCAAAACTCCACAATCAGTACGTTTCGTATTTGAAAATGGGAAAGAGAGAATATACGAGCATCTGAATGCAAAAGAAGCCCACGCACCAGAAAAGGAGGGCAATTTGCAAGCATAGGGTGCTCGCAGAAAATTGAATGTCGGCAACTAAAAGGACCGATTGCGATATCTCTTCGTTTATCGCATCAGCCATCGACATTTTGCCTTTTTCCTTCAAACTTAAACCAGAGAAAGAGAGAGAGAGCGATCGAGAATAGAACTTCACTCGTTGATGTTATTTATCTATCTATATATATACAGAGAGGCTCAGACTGAGAGGCCGCCAATTGAAACAAAAACCCTAGTTTGGTGTGGATCAAGCTTAACTAGCCCATGAGACCACGAGCCCATGAGCTTATGACAAGAAGCTGCTAATGTAATTGCTCCTGGTTTCTCAATTTGTTTCAAAACAAGATGTGAAGATGGCATGTTACATGTCTAGACACTTAAAAAGCTTCAGCGTCAAACTTCATGGTGGCAGTAGCCCATCATCATTTCGGTTTCGTAGCTCTCCAGCTGCTGCCATCGCTTCCACCTCTTCTGTATCTCAACCCGTTTTTACTGTCCCTCAACCTCAAGGTATTGAATTGACGTTTTATTACATGCATGTACTTATAGAGATGGTTATTGGGTGGATCATGGAATTATACGAATAACCGTTTTGTGTAGCAATTGGGGAAGTGGAAGGGAAGGGACAAGAGAAGGAGAGAGGGAAAGAGGGGAGTTCGCAATGGTCAAGATGGTTGCTTTTTCTTCCAGGAGCTATTACGTTTGGCCTTGGTACTTGGCAGATCTTCAGAAGACAGGACAAGGTACTTACTCTTTACCCTTTCTCTGCTCTTCTCCATTACTTGTTCGTTGTGTTGTTAAAATTTAATATTGACTTGTCCTATTTCCTTTGTGGAAATCATTTTATTATCCTTAGTTAAGTACTGACTATGTTAAATATGTGAAAAACATGTAATTGTTAAGGAAAGCACAAGATTCTTTCTTTTGGTTCTTTGTCTAACCCTCGGAGTGCTGAAGAGTTCTGTGCTAGAAAAATGCAATTTCATTTGTTTCTTCAATTGAATCTTAGTTATTTACAAGTATTGTTGAGTAACAAGGCAGATAATACATTTCTCGTACAGATTAAATTGCTGGAATATAGGAAAAATAGATTGGCTATGGAACCCTTGAAGCTGAATGTATTTTCTCCCTCTAGTAACCAATTGGATGCCTTTGAGTTCAGAAGAGTGTCCTGCAAAGGAGATCTTGATGAGAAACGGTCAATTTTTGTTGGTCCACGCTCTAGAAGCATTTCAGGAGTTACTGAAATTGGCTACTATGTCATTACACCCCTTGTTCCAATCCCAAATAATCCAGAGAGGTAAGCATTGTGGGGTTGACCCTTTGCTGCTTTACACCTTTAAGAGCGATCGTAATATAAGAAACTGGCAGTTAGTATGCTTGTTTTGTAGTTGCATGTTAGATCAACCAGTATAATTTACTTTTATGTTAATGGTTTATGATTATTAAGTTTTTTTTTTGGAACTAATCAAATTTCCAATTAATTTTGAGAAGAATAATAATATAGTTTGTTTCTGGTTTTGGTTTGACTGTTTCAGCATTAACCTTTTGAAGTATGCATATAGTTAGATGGAACTTCAAATGTATTTATTTACTAACGATTCTTGACAAATAGCAGCATTTTGTCCTAGATTAGAATGTATATTTGATAATGGAATATTCAATTCCACTGTATCATTCCAAAGTTTCTCTTCATTTCTTTATACAAAATTTAATCTTTTGAATATACTTATCTTCAACTAATAAGGACTAAATGAATTTGGTAGTCTATCATTAAAGGCATGAAGATTGCAGTACTGGGTGCCAACATGATTAGTTTTCAACAATGATGAACTGTATAATTGTAGCAAATGAAGAATTTTGCACTAAATATGATTTGTAGTTGGGCCTAAAGATGAAAATATTGTGTGTATTTCCTAGTGTTATTGTTATATATATATATGCCTAGAGTTCATCATCATCAACACCCGGTTGAAGTCCCGATGAGTCGCGGGGTTTGGAGAGGTCCAATAGTACACAGCTTTATCCTTACTTAGTAGAAAAGTTGTTTCCGATAGACTCATATGTAATGTGTCATGAAGATACTATGAAATTACAAATGGATGTGCATACATATGCCAAACAAAATAAAAAAATAATATAACTAGGTAAATAAGTCAAATAAACATAAAAGATGTAATAAAATAACTAAATATATAATTACATAAATACAAATAAATAATAAATAATAATAGTAATAATAATAATAAATACTTAGAATACAGTAATAATAAATAATTAAAATAAAATAATAGTGAATACTTAGGAGAGTCACAACATCTTGCCCAAATTAAGCTAAGGAATAGGTTTGGGCGTAGAATACCCTAACAACAAATCTGTGTTGGGATGTCTGTGCGTCGAGAGAAAATAAAAAGGGGAGAGTGAAATAATATCTGTGAGAGCTAATTGATATTGTAATGTCATAATCTGCAATATGATATGCCACTAACAGGAAAAGTGACAATGTTGTCCTTGGAGGTAGACGTCTATTAATTCACTAATTCTATTTCCAAGAAAAGGGTATTTTGGTACACCAAACTCCAAACACTAGATGGAAAGTATTATACATGCAGGTAAAGGATTGTTTATAACTTGAGGCGCAGTGTTGGTGATATTCCCAATTAAGGAAATCGTAGATTTAACAAGTTTCCGATGTAGGAAAAACTTTTTTTCTACATAGGGTTACTAAATGCCTTGATAAGAATAACAAAATAAGTATTTTCAAAACAAACGTGTGTGCTCTCTGTCTCTCTCTCTCTCTCTCCCCCTCTCCCCCCATCTACATCCTACTTTTTTCTACGGAAAGAACTCAATACCAAACTTACATTAAGTACTAGGCAAGTCTAGCATTCAATAAGTAAATTGTTATGTTGCTAACCATCTACCTACAACTAACAACTTCCATAATCCATCTAAAATACAATTGGAGATGAAACTATGTTAGAAATAGGGGTATTTTATTTAACAGAGGCAATACATAAAGCAAAACCTCCTAACCCCATTTCGCATATAAATTATTTGAAGGCACATAAATTATATGCCTAGAGTTATTGTTCATAATTCATGTAGCTTGTTCTAATGTTATTCTATCTAACTGCACTAATTATGGCATCATCTTTACTTTTCTTGCAATATGCCACATCTTTAATCTGTCTCTGTGTGTGTGTGAGAGAGAGAGAGAGAGAGTATTTCCCCCTCTCGCTTTCCCTCTCTCTCCATTGGCGCCGAACAGACTCTTCATACAAAGTAGTGGTAGCCTTATCCTGTCCAACAAATGACCGGCATACCAATCCTAGTGGAACTCAAACTTTCAGATTTCAAGTTGAGATCTCAAGATCTAACCAATCAATGTTCTATTTCTGATGACTTTGATTGATATCTTTGCTTCAGACTATGCAAATATTATTTGCTGGTGGAATGGTTTGATGAGTGGTATAGAAATATTCCAACTTCTTTAGTGTGCACCGATGATACATTGAAGTGGTGTTGGCGTGGATCATATTCAAGACTTGTCTTCTATCAAGCATTTGTTTGTAACACAAACGTTTGGTGTGGGCTTCAACAGTGTAGTGCAATATAAGAAGCAATGCAATCGTTGAATCTCTTTCATTCCAATTATTGCTTTAATAGATTCATCTATGTCTATCAGGCTGTCACAATTGTGTTTTCTTGCTTTATTTGAGCTTATAAATTTGATGGTAGTTTTTGTGCTTATTCTTCTGATAATTCTTTGATAGTCCTGTTTCAGCATACAGTCATCTGTTTTGGTGAATAGAGGATGGGTCCCCCGCAGCTGGAAAGAAAACTCTACAGGAGTTTCACGAGATGGGGAACAGCAGTTAGAGATAACACCATCTTCTGCACAAAATAACGAGCAACTTTCTTGGTGGAGGTTTTGGTCCAGGAAGCAAAATCTGAAGGTTCCTCTAGTAATGCTGCTAGTATTTGTTATTGGCTTACTGAATAATATTAACTTGTAATTTGCAAACTTACTTCTAGAATTATACAGGAGCAAATCCCTTCTGTCACTCCTGTAGAAGTTGTCGGAGTAGTTCGTGGTAGTGAAAAACCTAGCATTTTTGTTCCAGAAAATGACCCACTCTCTGGCCAGTGGTTCTATGTTGATGTTCCTGCAATTGCTCGTGCTTGTGGGCTTCCAGAAAATATACTTTATTTGGAAGACACCAATGAAAATGTTAATTTAAGTAGCCCTTACCCTGTTCCAAAGGATGTCAATGCTTTAGTTCGCAGTTCAGTTATGCCACAGGACCATCTGAATTACATATTTACATGGTATGCTATTATGCTTATTTAATTTGTATTTTGTGTTTGTAATTTCTCTACTAGGATTATCTTTTTCTGTTCTAGCTATTATACTCAATTAGACTTCTCAACTGATGATGGTTAATATTACTTGTCTGCGTTCTTATTTTGTGTGTTTTCTTTTAAGACTATGGAAGGTTGTCCTCAGAGAATAATGTTCTAAGCCATGAGTGTCAATTTCTGAAGTTTCGACTTGCCTTAAATATGATGAAGGATATGTATACTGTGGAAATGATATTTAACTTGTTCACCCAAGTGGAAGCATATGATAAGGAAGAACCAGGGAGAAGCATATTCTCTACCCAGCTTTTAACTTTTTGCTTGTACATACCAGATTTTAGTGGATGATTGCAACAAAGATATTTAGCAATGTGAAATTCACTTTAAAATTGTTAAATGACTCCTCTTGGTTGTTATCTTGGGCAGGTATTCCCTCTCTACCGCTGTCACATTCATGGCATTCAAGAGACTAAGATCTAAAAGGAGCCAGAGCTAGTAAGTTTAGTGTGAGATAGTTTACTTTTGCTGTGTATGCTATTCTAATCGATCAAACGCCACATTGATTAAAAGAGTATAGAGATGGTCACTTTTATGTTTCTTCTTTTATTTGTCATAGACATTTTAATTGACACTGTTATTTTACTTTTCATCCAAAGATTCAAATGGATAAGATCCTTATGGACATCGCCGCTGTCAGGTTCTTCAAATCTAAATGTACTCTCCCATCATTTTATGACTGGGTAGTATGAGCAAAGAAGTTCTAAGTTTAGGTGGAAACTGCCATAAACTTCATCAGTTTTCAATTGAATTGATAGAAAGTTTTATCTGTTTATCTTGGTTTAAGTGATGACACGAAAGAACGAACATGTCCTGTCAGACCAGTTGCGATCTACAGTTACCTTCGTTCTAGTTTAGGGTTTCTGGGCTCTAAGCCAAGATGCAGTCGGCTTAGTAGGTTTTCTACTTGGGTTATCTCTCCCTGTACAGAAACTATTATGTAACAGTTACATGCTGGATTAAATTTTATGGTTCTTGTTGTATAATGTTGTCACAATATGTTTTGTCATTGGGGGATTGTCAAATGTCAAGCTTCATTGTCTGCAAGGTTTCTGTTTTCCTTCTTTTTTTCAGTGCTTCTCTAGTCCTAAATCTCTTGGAACAATGACCACGTTTCAGAAGTTTAGGACAATAAGTTGGAAGTGGATTCGTGAACTTTTGTGTATAGGATGGATATATACTATCTACATAGGCCTTGGACTGATTTTGTACCTAAAACGTATGAAATTGATCGGGGTTTCAATTCCTTAGTTCCTAATTCCACTTAAAAAATCCTTAATTTTAATCTGCATGATCCTTAGTTTTGGGAAGAAGCACAGTAGCCTGAGTCTTGATGTATTCACATATTCTGGTACTGAGTTGCCATGTGAGCATACTATGAACACTCACAGGTCAAAAGTATGGTTTATTATTCGTTAAAAGGATACACAGGCAAACGGACAGTTTAATCAAACACCAGAATGGTTGGTTTACTTAATTGCTTGAAAATACTTTTCAGGTCAGCACTAATATGACTGGGTGTTTGAACAGCTCAGTCAGATTCGATTTTGGCTAGACAAGTTGGAGAGAAGTGAATGAAGGTGAAATCTTAAGGTGATGTGCAGCATTTGGATTTTCAAGTTAGTAATTGATTTAAGATGGTTTAGGTGGGCACAGGATCACCTGTGCCATGATACCTGTTCCAATAGTGTGCCAATGATTTTTAACCTCTTACATAAATACGTGGATGAAAATTAATAGAAAAGGTTGGAATAGCTTTATTAGAACAGAGGATCTGTTCCCGTTTAAGTGTTGGTAAAATTCTTGATGTTTTTCTTACCCATGATTGGTGATAATTTTGATGTTACATGGTAAAATCTTATCCTCCAAATCTATATAGGTAGTTGGTTTAATCGTAAAAATATAGAATCATTTATTTTTTGGTTTGATTTATTGTAATAATTTTTTATGTTAAAAATCGATCAATTTATTAATTAGTCGTTAAATTAGTAAATTAATAAGTTTTTATAGATAAAAATAAATAAATAAATTTTATTTTATAATTTTTAATTTTTTAATGAATAAGAATATTTTTAATCATATTTTAATTTTTAATTTTATTTAATAGTTTAAGCTTT
>JANZXP010000006.1:25010407-25070929 GCA_027576715.1 Erythroxylum flavicans
TCATAAAGTCCATGAGGGTCCTCTGTTGTTGCCTTCCAGGGTTAACTTCCTGATCCATATTTCTCTGAAATTCCTCGCCATTATTGACTTTTCTGTATCTTGTTCTTCTCCTTCTCGCCGAGTTTTCCTAAGGTTGCATTCTAATTGTGTTAAGTCTAGATCTATTGCCTTCGCTGCACGACTCGAACCTCTTATAAATCTTGTGTTCAGGCAAGAGCACAATTACTAAAATAAACGAACGAACTAAAACCAAAAATTATAACTAACCTAATGCCTTAAACTAAAGAATTAAATTGCCTTCCTCGACAACGGCACGAAAAACTTAATCGCAAGGTTACACGTGCTAAGTTTTACTATTTATAACCTTGGTAAATTTTGCAAATGCACGGGTCGTTTGCGTAGTACCTAAGGTGTCGATCTCACGAGAAGGGCTAATTAGCTCTAAATCTAAGGTGAAAAGCACTACTAAATAATAATTAACAAACAATAACCTAAAACATAAGAAATAAATAGACCAAATAAACCAAATCAATCAACAAAAGTAACGATTAACGATTAACGATTAACACATAATTAAAAACAATCACAGTGACAATAAACAATTAAATACGAAATTGAATAGTAATGAAATTTAGCCAATTATCGAACATTGATCACATACCCAAGTTCCACCTAATGAGTTTATCGAAAGAGAGAAAGGGAAAATTAACTATCTTTAATGACAACCTAACCAATTACGATTTATTGAATTAACAGTTTTACAAGATCCTAGGGTTAACTACTCACTCACAGATTATAATTGAACCCTCAAGTATAAACCCTAATCAGATTATGGGAGATTGTAAACTCTCAATTACTAGCCTATCCAAAACCTAATTAGTTCATAAGTTCTCTAATAAACAATTGGAAACCTAACGTGTTCTCTCTATACAAGATTTACCAACTTTATTTAATTCGGGATCTATTAATATACTTAACTCTCGTTAGCCCAAATTAATCATTTTCTCTCGATTCACCCTTTAATTTTATTATTGAGATATTAAGTGCAAAATAAATCACAATTAATTCAATGAACACATAAAATGATCAGATTTTATTAAGTCAAAATAATAATCCAAAAGTGAGTATAAGACATCAACCACAACGTAGTTTATAATCAACTATTTATATCAATTCTAAAATTGAATAAAATTGAAATACATAGGAACCAAAACTATGACGGGATGATGGGAGGCCCAGAAAGCTTCTTAATCCTGGAAGCATGTCGTGTCTGCATCGTCTTCCTCTTTTCTCTTCCTTTGTCTCTTTCTCGATCTCTCAAGGTCTCTTTTAGGGTTTTGCTGGGTGGCTACTCAAAGTTCATCCAAGTCTCTCTCTCTCTCTCTTTAAAGACTTCTCATGTTCTATTTATACTTTATAGGCACTAGGTCAAAGTTGGGGTGGAAACAGTCCAAAAACTTACTCAAAACTCGAGTTTCTGTATCAACCTAATCCGTGGCCTGACTTGGAAACTTTTTGTCACGATCGTGCGCCAAGTGCATGATCATGGCCTAGCTGCTGCTGACTCATCCTTCTCTGTCACTATCGTGGCCTATGGCTTTGGCCCAAAACTCTTCAAATCTTTTCCTTTCTTCACTGTTTACCCTAAAACACTAGCAAACACATCACGACACCTCAAAAATATAACATTTAAGCTCAAAGACTTAATCTAACCCATAAAAACACTAAATCACACAAACTAATATAATTAAAGACATAAACACACACTTAACACTCAAATTCACACTAATTACATAACAAATTCAATCCTAAAACATCATGTAAATGACACCTATTAGTTTTCATGCTTGATAATTGTGTGTTATATTCATGAATTTATGCTACATTTCATATATGTTATGAGTTGCATTTTATTATTTAATTCATTTATGTGTTAAATTATTGTTATTTATGTTATCAATAAATTGGTTCATTATTTTTCTATGTGACTAATTGTTAATTAATGCCATTGGACATAAATTAAATGAAGATGCATTAATATTTTGAATGAGTGCCTATGTTGTGTGATGTATGTTTTCCAAAATAATTTCTTATATACAAGGAAGAAGGTATGACTTCCTAATTTAATATTTGTTATTAGAATGATGTAATAGGATTTGAATTGTAATTATTAATGCTTTGTATCATAATATTGAGGCTTTGTAAGGGGATGAATTTCTATACCAATTATAAGTATATAAATTTATTTTGGACATGAGGCACCAAAATATCAATGAAGTCTTAGAGTGAGACTCACTAATGCATGGATTATTAGTTGATGCTATATTTACTGGATGTGTTACCCATAATTAAAATTAATCATTGGGCTAAATACAATTAGGCGTTTAATACTGCTTATGTTGTTAGTGATGATTACTAGCAAGTTTGCGAAATTTTTGAATTAATAATGAAAGTGGGAGTTGAGTTAACTAATTGAGATTAGCATAAATAGGTATACGCCTTAATTAAACCTGTGCAATGATGTAGTGAAATGGCAACCAAGAGTTCGATTATTGAGATAATCAAGGGAGAGAAACTTGATGGTAAAAACTATGACATCTAGCATAGGAAGGTTCAGTACCTTCTTAATGGGCAAGAGTTGCTCGACCATCTAACCACCAATATGAGCCTACCAGAGACTGGGAATTTGGCCAAGCATCGCCATGACCATAAGGCTTATTCCCTTTGGCAAAAGAAGGATAGAAGTGTATGGTTTATATTGTTAGCTTGCATGCACTTTGAGAACTACCCAACTGCCATAGAGATGTGGGAGCAATTGAGCCTAAAATATGGAGGTATAACAACCACAAGGCTTCGTGCCTTAACGCTTAGGTTCAATCAATACATAATGGACCCTAAACATAGCATGATTAAACATCTTAGGGTGATGTCCTCTATGATTAGAGAAATGAAGGCAGTAGGTTATAATCTCACAGATGAGCAATAGGTTCTAGCTGTCATTAGGTCATTTCCTAAATCTTCGTGGGGACAAATGAATTTGGTCCTTACTTATAATGAGGCCATTAAGACCTTTGATGACATTTCCTACCATTTAGAGCTTGAGGTGGAGCGTATAAATGCAAACCGCAGTGTCGTTGCATTAGTTGCACAAAATAGGTGCAAGGGTGATGGCCTTAACTGCAAGAAGGGAAAAGCTGAGAACTAAAGGCCTTAAGAAGCGCAAATTGCTAAACTTCATAGGGGCAAATGCGGAGGTAAGAAGGATAAGTCCAAACTCATGTGCTTCAATTGTAGAAAGAAGGGACACTTTGCTTAGGAGTGTACTGAACCTCGTGAGGTTTTTCCTTACTTACCTTCTTTAGTACGTGACTTTGTTTGTAGACATGCATTTTTTTCTCATTCTCTATATGATTGGATTGTAGATATAGGAGTGACAAAAAACATGACCTGCAACCGTGCAGAATTTGTAGATTACCATTGATTACTGACGGGTAAACATTTTGTAACAATGGGAAATGGACTCCTTAGCGCAGTATCCTACCAACTTACTTTACGTAGTGGATGCAAACTACTCTTACATGATGTGCTTCATGTACCCATTATTCGATGTAATCTACTTTCAGTATCGTCGCTAGTAGACTTAGGTTTTTCTTTTCTTGTTATCTTGATGATACCCTTTATGGTCATGGGCACTTTTATAATAGTTTATTTATGATGGACTTAGCAAATGTAACTGAATCTTGTAAATATTTTGCTCATGTTGCTTCTTCTTCTTCTTCTTCTTCTTCTTCTTCTTCTTCTTCTTCTTCTTCTTCTTCTTCTTTTGTTGATATTAAATTTGAGTATGTTAAATAACATGCTCGATTAGGATATATTGGACAAAATAGAATGTTCAGATTGGCTAGAGGAGGACTATTAGGCTCTCTCACCAAAGTTAGTCTTCCTACTTGTGAGCCTTGTCTCACTGGGAAAGCTAGTAGAAAGCCTTTTGGTAAGGCTAAGAGGGCTTCGCATCATCTAGAGTTAATCCACTTTGATATTTGTGGGTCTATGAATATGAGAGCGTATAATGACGTGACTTACTTTATCATATTCATTTCTCATGATATGGCTTAGTATTTATATTGTCTCAACACTCAGAAGCTTTGTATTGTTTTGAACGCTTTGTAGCTGAGGTTGAGAATGAAAAAGAGAGAAGCATTAATGCTCTTTGTATTGATAGAGGTTGAGAGTACCTTTATGATCAGTTTAGTGAATTTTGTGAGAATAAGGGAATATGCCGACAGTTAACGATTTGTATGGTTGCAAAGGGCAGGAATCAAACTCTGTTGGACATGGTTAGGTTAATGATGGCCCAAGCCAATCTCCCAATTAAGTATTAGGGGGATGCCCTTGTAACTGCAGCACACATCCTTAACCGAGTGCCCACTAAGTCTATCCTGACTACTCTATATGAGTTATGGAATGAAGATAAGCCTAATTTGGAAGGCTTAAGGCTATGGGGATCTGCTGGTTATGTGCACCATTCTTCTAATAAGTTTGGGAAGTTAGGCCCTAGAGCTAATAAGTGTGTGTTTATTAGATATTGTGAGCATTCTGAGGGCTATGTGATGTATGGTGAACATCATAGAGGGCTCACTGAGGATGAGTCCCAAGATGTGGCTTTTTTGGAGGATGATTTCCCTAGTATTTATAAGATCAAACAAAGTCTTCAGCTCCATGGGTTAGAGGAACATCAAGACGAAGTGCCCCAAATGGATTTGGATTCACAATCTACTCTAATGACTATTGAGGTCAATGGGAGCATAGAACCTGAGTCTCAGTCTCCAAAATTATGTAGGAGCCAATATGGAAATATTATGTGTAGACACTTTGAAATAGAAAGTAGGTCCTTCTTGGGCATTTCTGTTGATGTTGATGAACCTTCTTCTTTTGAAGAAGCAATGAACTCACCAATTTCGGGTAAGTGGCTTATAGCAATGGAAGAAGAGATGGAATCTATTCCTAAGACCCATGTGTGGGACTTAGTCGATCAACCTATTGGGCACAAAACTGTTTGAAAGGAGTGGGTCTTGAAGGTTAAGCACAAGGCAAATAGATCAATTGATAGTATAAGTCCTGATTAGTGGCAAAAGGTTACATCCAAAAGGAGGGTGTAGACTATGATAAGACATTTTCTCCTGTGGTGACATTTATGTCTATTCACCTTATCCTAACTATTATTGCATTTATATTTGGATTTGTTCCAAATGGATGTTAAAACGACATTTTTGAATGGAGAAATAAATGAAGAGATCTATATGGATCAACTCGTTGGGTTTCAGGCAAAGTGACATGAGCACAAAGTGTGTCGCTTGAGACGTTCCATTTATGGCCCAAAACAATCATCTAGGTAATGGTATCTTAGATTTCATTAAGCCATTACATCGATAAGCTTTGCAATGATTGAAAAGGAGCATTGTGTATACATAAAGAGACAAGAGAATGTGTTTCTTATACTCTCTTTATATGTAGATGATATTTTGATAGCTAGGAATGATATGGAGATGATCATTGCCACTCAAAAGTAGTTATCCTCTACTTTTGAAATGAAGGGCACAGGTGAAGCAGATTATGTTCTCGGGATTAAAATCTCGAGATATTGTTATAAGAGATTTCTAAGTTTGTCTAAAAAAATCTATATTAATAGGACCTTAGAATATTTTTATATGCATAACTGCAAACCTATTGACACTCCAATTGAGAAGGGCATATAACTAAGTATGGATCAATGTCCTAATACAGATGAAGAAAAACAACAAATGGCTAAGGTGCCATATGCAAGCACTGTCGGTAGTCTAATATACACTATGTTGTGTACTCGACTCGACATATGCTTTGCAGTTGGAATGGTTGGTAGATATCGAAGTAATCATGGACTTGCGCAATGGGAAGTGGTCAAAAGGATACTTAGATATCTAAGAGGAACCACTAACATGACTTTCTGCTATCAAAGTGGGAGCCTCAAATTGGTTAGATATAGTGATGCCTATGGATCTGTTGATAGAGATGAGAAAAAGTCCACATTGGGATATGTTTTATTCTTAGAGGAGGAGCCATTTCTTAATGTAGCAAGAAATAACAGTGCGTGTCATTGTCTATGATGGAGTTTGAATATGTTGCATGTTCCTCGGCAGTGTAAGAGGCGATATGGTTGAGGAGATTTTTTAGGAGTCTCAACATTATGGGGCATCTTCGTGAGGCCACAGTTATCTATTGTGATAACACAGATGTAATTGCCTATGCCAAGGACCCAAAATATCACGAAAAGACAAAGCACATAGATACTCGTTACCACTTCATCCGTGATATCATTGCACAAGGACATGTGGTCCTAAAGCATGTCTTTACTAGAGAAATGATAGCTAATCCTTTTACTAAACCCATTGCTAGGGATGCTTTTCAAAAGCACATTAGAGGTTTAGGTTTGTTGAGAATTTGATGTATTTGTACATTTACTTATGCATTAATGAAATATGTTTTTCATTTTAATCTTATGTGAATTTGCATAGTAAATTAAAGTTTAATTTAAAATGGAACATATCTAAAAATTGTCACCAGGCTTGATGGTGCTCTGTCACACGAGAATATCACCCTAATGCTATGATAGCGAGTGGGATGAGACAAAGTATTGCAAAGTACAAAATGATAAGCAATATCCTTAATTACTGTAGCGTCATTAAGGATTTTGTATATCGCCTTAGCTGAGTGCTAAGAAGAGATTTGTTTAGTTGAACATGAAAGTATTTCTATGTAGCTTATGTGAAGCTAAATTTGAGTCTATGGTGGCTTAAGTCGGTAACTTTTTGGAGTGACTAGACCATGTTCTATATGGTGTTATTTAGAGTGTGACAAACCTTTAATGGGAGCTCCACTAAAGCATGCACTTCATACTTAATGTTCTTGAGACGACCAAATAAGGGAGTGATGAATAGTTCCCTTCTTC
Source organism: Erythroxylum flavicans (assembly GCA_027576715.1). Lineage (NCBI taxonomy): Eukaryota > Viridiplantae > Streptophyta > Magnoliopsida > Malpighiales > Erythroxylaceae > Erythroxylum > Erythroxylum flavicans. Next base: position 25,017,393 of record JANZXP010000006.1, read on the forward strand.
ATTATTGTGTGAGCCTTGTAGACATCTAGTCCGCCTCTATACCCTTTGGAACTTTGACCTATTTCATGAAGTTGAGAATTGGTGTTCCTACTTTATTATATTATCCAAGGGCCAAGAATGATGCGGTCTATCGGAGTATGACTAGGAAAGTAGCCAAGACTTTATGAATTGACATAAGTGTTTAAGAAAAAAAAATTTTGATATCACACAAGCTATTTGTGACCCATTGCCTCGTCGATTATAAAGACATTTTTTGTCGACAGGCATAAGTTGTCTATATGGTAACTATGAGTACAAATACATTGTGGGAATTTGCATAGCTTTTTATGAAAAGAAGGATCAGAGATGCCAAATCTAGTGTGATTAGAAATGATTTCGAGTATAACGAGATCTTGAGTGACGTTATGTTAGTTTGATGGTGACTTAATGTAACGATCCTTGCTGGTACCTTTGTCATATGGTCACATGCTCTACTTCCTGTATGATAGTGAGAATGAATATTTGAAGTTGAGAAATACAATAAGATTTGCTATGAACAAAGTATCTATTGCTACGAATAGGCATGTGTTGTTCTTTCTAAAACATGTGTTGCCAATGGAACATATGTTGATCCAAATGTGTACAAGTGGAAGATGTAACAAAATAATGTTTCCACATTGGCACAAGTAAACCAAAGTGGACAAGTAAGCTTGGTCTTACAAGAAAGACAAAGCTAATTACTTGTGGGAGTGTCTATAACCCCTTCTACTCTGAATAAGTTGTAAAAAAAGAGAGTATGGGTGAAGACGCTTCTCCCTCCCTCACTTAAGACTCTCCCAAAAACATTGAGCTCTCCCTCATGTTCTTTTCTCTTAGAGCCACCATCCACAAGGCTTGAGATTTGGGGTGAGAATTAGAGTGAGTAACTTTGGTAGCTACTTACAACATCTACATTGGAGCCATTAGAGCATATGGTAGACTTGTAAAGCAGAAACATAGAGAAGGGGACTTGTCATATTAGAAAGCTAAGGTCTCACCACACCTTTCAATAGTTGGCAATTTTGACTAAATAATTTTCAGTTAAAAATAACAAAGACTCATAATCTTGATAATGGTTCATAATATGTTAACTATATACCAATTTTATAATGAAATTTATAATGTGTAATAATATGTATATTTTGAAAGTAGTATAATAATATAATACGAGTATAATTTAAATATAATTTTATTTCATTTTAAGAAGATGAATAAACATGACGGAGAATAGCTTAATCTTGATTTTTATCCTGTAAAATGCTGGACACAAATAACTAGCACAATACAAAGGGAAAAATGTTGCATGCTCGTTTTCTAATCTATTGCCACACTAATCTGAGTAAATCAAAAAGGGCCATTTTACTCTCAAACAAACTAAATGAAAATAGTTTGTGTATGTAATCAAGTAAACTATGAATACTTTTCCACTCGACCTAATTAGCACTAAGTTATCTATCCTTTCTTTATCTCTTCCACCATAATAACATCTATAGAAAACAAACTTCTTAAATTCAAACCCATGACATGATAGTTTAATTGTATAAATGAATTTTTATCCCATGACGTAAATATAACCCATATATATATATATATATATATGTATGTATGTATGTATGTATGTATGTATGTATAAAGAGTTCTTGAGATAAATGTGAGAATTCATATGACATTTAATTTATTTTAAGTCATAAATTCAATTTATTTATATTACAAAATGAAGAGATTATGGAATATTATTATAATTACTTTTAAATATGGATTATAAGTTTAAAATAATAAATTCATATTTACTTCTAAAAATTTTATATTTTTATATGTCTTATGTGACAATTATATTTGTATTCTAGCTGTTTTATCTCAAATATTTGTGGACACAATCCTAATTGACATATAATAAAAGCTAATTTTATGTGGTATAATAGAAAAAGTCATTCTTTTAATAGATTTTTATCATGTAACATACTTTATTTCTTCTATTTTCTTCATTGAAATATAGTTTTTGACAAATCACCATATTACATATACTTAAAAGCTTTGTTTTCTTTGTTATGCAATAAACGATTTACCAAATATATATAAATTGACCATAAAACATGTATTCTTAAGTGACGTGATGAATCATAAGGTTTACAAATTATCTTTTTTGAAAGATACGAATAAATTTTATTGAAGACCTAAGAATCCAAAAAAAAATCATGCTACAATACAAAGATAACTATCATCAATTTTACCAAGTTAAAATACTAGGCTAAAGTTGAAGGTAGTTACACTAACCCAATGGGGTTAAAGGACCATGAATGTTTGACATCATGGGAAAGAATGGCCATTAAATTATGAGGAAATGTAGCCAGCTTTATTTTAAAGACCATTTTCTTTGTTAATTCCTCTAAAGCTTAAATGTTGTTGAGTAAATAATTCTTTTGCTTCTTTCATTCTAGATATTATGTACCAATGCCTTTTATGCGCACTTGAAAAGCTTGCAGTTGTCTCTTAGACAATTTTGTAGTATGGAGGCCAAGTTATAATATAATGTCATAATATTTATTGCAGTGACATTATAAGCTTAAGGAGCTAAGAATTCTGTTCCATAAGACGTCAGAGAATGATTAGTTGAAGTAAAGATGATCCAAGTCCTCGAAGAATAGTGAGCATAATAGGTAAGAGTTATTAGGGATGATGAATTTGAAAAAACATCTGGTACTCAATTTCCTTGTAATAGCTAACCATAATATGAGTGCATTGGAAGTGGTTAAGGCTAAGTCCCAAATAAATTTCATCCATTATAGCTTCTGATGTGGCCCTCTAAGGAGAGCCTTATAAGAGTTATGGAGAAGACCATCTTATTATCTGGTAACTAGATAATTAAACTGTGTAGAGGTGTTAGGGGAATAGGCAGGAAAGCTTGCCACTAGAGATAATGAAACTTTAATAAAACAAGATGGCCAAGTTTAAGTATTATTCTTGGTGAGATCTTAGACTTTGGTGTTCTTTGGAATGACATATTTCAGTGTTTGAAATGATTAGTCTTGTACAAGAGACCAATTTCCAATAAGCAATCAAACCAGAAGTATATGTCCTTGCCATTACCTACTTTATGTTTGATAAAAGGTTGACTTAATTCCTTAAACTTTAGGATTTAACACAGTTCCATAATATATTACCTTTAGCTTGTATGCTCTAAATACGTTATCATTTGAATAAATAATGATGTATCCATCTAACCTATAAGCTTTCTTTATCTTTATAGATTTTCTAAAGTTTCTTAGTTAATAGAACCTTTCAAATCAATTTAATTTAGCAAATGCATACTACCTATAATCTTTAGGTAAATAGACATTTGACCATTTAACCTTTGATATTTTTGAAGCATTGTTTACTCCATTCCAAAGGAAATTTTGCAGTAACTTATTTATGGTTCTTTCTTAAGTAGTATTAGATGCAAGCACCAATAGTTTTAGAGATTGGATAGGATAGAGATGATCAATTCACCTCTATCAACCATAGGGTAATGCTCGATTAGTCTATTTGTTGATTCTTTTGTATATGGATTCAATCAGAGGAGCATAATCCTGTAACCTAAGTTTCTTAGTAGAGACTAGTACTCCTAAATACTAAAAGGGAAGTTGCTAAATTAAAAGGCCAATTGAAGTAACAAGGCCTGCAATGTCTTCACCAACACCTACTGAAAGGAATATGGAACTTTTGCATAGATTAAAATCTAAATCTAATAGTGACCTGAAATTTTTTAAAGATTTAAATAGTAAATTGACATATTCAGGGTTAAAGTGATAGATCATCTATAAATGATAGATTTAATAAGCCTAGTTTCTATGTTTGTTATGAAAGTTGACTTTAGTTCAAAATTTGCCTTTAGTTTTATCAGTTTAGAGAAAATTTTCATGCTTATAAGAAACAAGTAAGGGGATAAAAGGTCACCTTGTTTGAGGCCCCTTGGTCCTTTAAATATTCTTGAAGGTTCTCCATTAATCAATATAGAGAAGAAAGTTGCGGTGATGCATTTTATGATCCAGGTGATAACATTTCTAGGAAATCTCGAGCTTGAATTGAACTAGTTAGAAAATTCCAATTTAGAGGGTCAATTCCTTTGCAAAGTTAATTTTGAGTGCACAACTTTTGATAGATATCTTGGATTTTTAACCTTTGAAGAGTTATTACATTAACATTATTTCATCAATAATATTTCTAAAATGTATAGAAGTTATTTAGCAAGGATTGATTAAGCTAGGTAAAGTTTTGTTGAGTTTGTTAGCTAAAATTTTAGATATCACCTTATAAATCACATTGCAGTAGGTTATATGTCTATTTGGGACCTTGAGCGCCAGTTTTACATATATATTTCTAGTCAAGTCCCATATGGATTGGAAGAATCTTACATTGAATATAATAGGTCATAGGGCTTTATCTAGATGGAGACTAAATAGTGACCTTGATTTCCCTAGGTGTAACCTTCCTTATTAAATTGTCTTCAAGATGACCTATGAAGGAGTTGGTTAGATAGTTTTTGAGAGAATTAGGAAGAGGTTCCAACACCTAGTCAAAACCAAGGATGGCTTTAAAGAGTATAAATGCCAACACCTTCAAGTCTCACTACAAAACAACAATACAATATGCGACGTTTTAATGATAAAACGTAGCGGATTATGAAGACTTTTTGTGATGTTTAAAAAATGTCATGAAAAGTTTGAATTTTCCGTGACGTTATATAAAAACGTCGCAGATTGTTAATAGTTTTTGTGACATTTTCATTGAATAAAATGTTGCTGTTGGTAACCTAAAACGTGCATTCTGTCTGGGAGAAAAATGACGTCGTTTGGTTTTAAACTAAATGACGTTGTTTGGTTTTGTTAAAACGTCACAGCCGAGTCCCCTTTCCTCCCCCACCTATGTGTTGTTTCCTTCTCCAGATCTGTTCCGTCGTTCTACCTCCTCTAGATTGCTCCGTTGTGTGTCGTCTGCATGTTATCTATCGAGCTGCTGCGTCTCAGTGCATTGTGGTCGTCTTCTCCGGCGTATTTCTTGAAGGTATTTTCATCTTCTCTTTATCTTTTAATGTATTTTGAGGGATTGGTAGTGAGAGCACATTGTGGTTTGGTGGTTCCAAATTGTTATGTAGAATTTTGAAGTGAAGAGGATTGATTTCAGAAGGAATGCAGTGACTAATTATTTAAAGTAGTTAGTTTCATATTAGTCTGAATGTGAAGGATGAGAGCTTTTTAATAGATGATGTTAAGGAGTTGGCTTTTTTTAGTTTCTGTAGATGTTTATCGCGATTTGCAGGTTGCAAGGTAGTGAATTGCCATGGGTCTTTTTAGGATTGAGTTTTCTGCTACAATGATGCAACCGTCAAATGCTTGAATTTTGGATGGTTGTAAAAGGATTATTGATTCTAGTAAAATGCCTGTTTCTCTCTAATCTTGATCTGTCTAAATGCCCAGTCACTGAATTTGGCTTCTCCATCATGTTTAATGGAAGAATTAAATCCTCAAGTTCTTTTCTAGTATTACCTTATTAAATTCAATGAATCCAAAAATGAAATTATTTATAGCGAGAGTACTGTTATTCTTTGATATTTTAGAACATATATGAAATGTTTGCTCATTGTTTTGAATCTAATCATTAAGTTATATGCTATCATTAGAATGTAGTTATAATTTTAATTGCTACTTATCATTATAATTATTAAAATTAATGATATACTAAAAATTTAAGAATTATTAAATAAATAAAATTTATAAATAATATTGAATAATTATTAAATAAATAAGATTTTAAAAATAATATTAAAATTGGCAAATTATTAAATTAAATTTATTTTCGGATAAAAAATTAAAACAAGAAGAAAATGGCATTTTGCGACGTTCTGCTAACATTTCGGCAACAATCTGCGACGTTTTTCTAAAACGTCGTGGATGCCCATATTTTGCGATGTTCCAAAATCGTCGCAGAATGTTGCTTTCTGCGACGTTTTCTACAATGTCGCGGAATATAAAAGATTCCGCAACGTTTCTTTCATCGACGCGGAATGTGCCTTTCTGCGACGTTATAAGCAAACATTGTGCAACTTGTTTTTACGCGACGTTTCTGATTCCGCGACATTTTCTGATAACGTCGCGGAAAGACCAACGTTTTAGTGACGTTTTTATAAACGTCACCGAATGTTAATATATTCCGTGACGTTTTACATAAAACGTCGCAGAATCCTTTTATCTACATCACAATCCATGACATTTTTTGTGACGTTTTTTAAAACGTAGCAAATTTGATTCTGCGATGTTTTAGGATATTTTTAACGTCGTAGATTGCCTTGTATTCTTGTAGTGTCTTATTGGTTATGGATCATTATACCCTTTATATTAAGCAAGGAGAAAATCTTATTCATGTTCCTTCTTGCTTGTATGACTTAGTAGAATAATTTGGTGTAAAGTTCTCCAACCTTTAGCTAGTTAATTTTGGACTTTGCTTGAGCTAAGAATTATAATTATTAAGAACTATAAAGTAATCCCTTAGAGTAGTAACTTTAAGAGACCTTACGGAGAGTTTTGCAAGATTTGAATCTAATTGGTCTTGAAGCGCCATTAAAGAGATGAATAAGTTGAACTTCCAATTGGAAAGCTAAAGTAGCCTTATAATTATTTAAGGAGAATAGTTATAACATAATAGCCTTTAGAATTTTTTAACATCGATATGCATTAAAATTAGTTACCACTTTGCTTAATCCTTAATGAATGGCCTCAGAGAATTCATGATGCTTTATTAATACATTAAAGAATCTAAAGGGAGCTTTCCTTTTGTTGTTTAGAGGGTATAGAAAAGTGATTATGGGACTATGATTAAGTATAAGATTGTTATGAAACTTTGAATAGCTGAGAGAAAATATGGATAACTAAAGTTATTGGCCAAACTTTCTTTGCAAAAAGTACCTCTCAATTTTCCTTTTGTTCTAGGTGAATAAATTCTCAATGTGTCCTAGATCATCTAAGCCTAAGGTGCATCTGAAATTAGCCAAAAACACATTCTTTAGCTTTCAACAAAAGTTTTGCCCATCTTATTCATAAGTATATAGGGTAAGTTTCTAATAAGGAGCCATATAATGGAGATATTATTTGCCAAGCAAGTTACGTTATCCCACAATTGCTTCCTTTATAAATCAAAGTTGGAATCATAAATAGTTGTAATGGCAATATGGGCTCTAAGTTAAGGAAACCATACCTCACAATGGAGAAATTGATCTAAACATTTCCATAAGTGAAGCTGAAAAATCTTTCTGAGATAATGATACTGCCATTATGACGGCTGACATGGTTATTAGAAATGAAAAGGAAGTATCTAATAGTTTTTGGAGATAAAAGTTTCCTAATACCTTATTCAAATCTCAAGCATTCTATTAAACATGCTTCCTTTACATTGTCAAACATAAAAACATAAGACTTATAGAGCCATATAAAGGGTGATATGATATAGCTTGTATGAAAATGATCATACTGAACAAGAAAAAAATATAAGATAAAAGGGTTTATAAGTTCATAGTACAAAACAACTAATTAATATTTAACAAGTTATTTTTAGGCTCGTGGTATCATACAGTTCAAAGTTAAATTATTATTAAGTTATTTTAAACTTAGAATAATACAAATGGTATTAGAACTAGACTCCATGAATATGTTTTTAGGCTAAAGACAAATTAAATGAAAGATAATGGATCTATAACATTTAGGGATGACGAAGATAGGTCAGCTAAAAAGATTCTGAGCAAAGAGTAGCTCCTAGAGAAATTCTAGTAGCAAAATTATAGAAATGAAATGTTTAACATTGAAAAGGAATAAAGATTTTATATATGGAATTAAGAATTAATAAAGACATTAGACTAATGAGGATATCAAGGATATAATAAAGGAAGATTGTAATATCCAACATAAGATATTGTAAAATCTCATAATAAAAAGAGAAGAAGAGATTAAAAATCGTACAAATTGATAGTATTTATTTTTGAGCATGTGATTCTATATAACTCAAAATACACTTTCCCTATCAATTCTTCTTCGTGCTTTAGTCCACACACTTAATCACTATTTATAAATAATAATATTTCTTTTTCAAACTTCAAAAAATATTTCAAAACCACGATAATATTTTAGTAACTATTGATTTAGCTTATAAGATATTTGTGAGTATAACTTATACAACTGTTATTTATCTCTTTTTGTTGCTCATAATTTTTCTTCCTAATACTTTTTAAAAAATATGCATGTCTTATAAGAAAATAAATTTATAATTAAATAAAGCAAAATCCAAAGTGGGTAGATATGAGACCCTCTTTATGTCAAGATAGACAAAAAAATATTTATTAAAAAAAGATAGACAACAAAATAATAGTGCAAGTCCTTAGCATGATTAGGTATGCTTCAATAATAAGATGGTACAAACTAAGTTGTCTAAAAAATCGAAAAAGGATGAAAAATGTTACAAGGTGCACAAATTGCCTAATTTAGTGAAAGATAATAATATGACCATTTTGTTATGTATAAGCATATCGTTGCAAAACTAGTAGTACAATGCACAAATTTTGGATAATTTAAAATCACCTTAGCTTAATAGTGGACTAAGTTAGTTAAAGTTATTTTGACAATTATTTGGCAGTTATTTGATTGGTTGTTGGGTGTCATAAATTATCCCTCTAAAAGTTATTTTGTTTAAACAAGCCACAAAATTTTGGATAACTTATGTTAGTTCAGACATAATTCCTAAGTAGCTAAGATGTAAATACTTACTAATTGTAAATGTTTTTTCATTTCATATAAGTGTGAAATGATGTAAGGTATAGATTAGACTATTGTAAGTCCCCACATAAGATTTTGTTCTTTCTTTTACATGAATAAAAGTACCAATTAATTATATTTATTAAGTTCCTTTACTTTTTTCATGAAAATAATAATAATCATAAGTTCCAAGAAGGTGTTCGACGAAAATAAACTTATAAGGTGATTGACAGAATGCCTTCGTGAGGTATACACAAAGTGTTTGACTAAAAACCAAACTGGAATGTACGTAAAGTTTTTAAAGAAATTTTTGCTAAAAACTTAGATGGAGAATTAAGTTGTGAATGGTTTTTGGTGATTTTTTAGTTGGAAAGCATAAATGAGACATTTAAAAATATTAAGAAAAAGTTGGATTATCTTTTTGGTGAAGTCAATAGGCGTTTACGGGTGATGGAGGATGTATTAACACTTTCAAACCAATTTTTTTCAAAATAATGGTGCAAACTGAATAAGATTAAAAATATTTGAATCATGGAATTTTGATAATGTCCAAGATGACAAAATGCTAAAGTTCCTCATGTAGGATATGTAAAAATATTTCCACATCACAACGGTGCTAAAATCAAACAAAGCTATATTGACTAACATGTACTTAGTTGGTGATGTTATGATGGCGTATATAGGTAGATAATGACATGAATATGTTTCATCCTCAGGCACTAGTAAGAGTACTCAATGAGTAATTATTGTTGTGTAACACCTCCTAGATAACAAGATAAATCTCTTAAAAGTTGAGACATGATAGAATAATTTGTAACTATGTAAAGGCATTCAATTCCTTTATACTAGATATATACAACATGTAGAGGAAGGCATGCTCTTTAATTTTTTTTAAGACTTCAACTTTAGACACAAATTAAGTTTTGGAAACAAAATGTAATATACTTCTAATTCCAATTAAAAGACCAACATCTCAGTATACTTACAATCAACCAAAGGCAAAGAGAAACTCTCCAATAATAATAGAAATGGTAGGTTTGCAAGTAAACAATTTGTTAGATGGTTGAGAAAAGGTATAAATGGTCAACCTTCTTAATATGCTATTCAATGAAATGTTACCAATTTCATATATAGTAGACTATATTATGTGAAAATTTTTCCAAAGAAAACTTAATTAAATGCAATACTAGTTGAAGAAGAATAAAACAATAAGATGGTCAATGTCTATTGCTAATGACGGAAAATACATCTAAGAGTGGAACTTATAGGCCCTTTAATGAGTGACAATGTACGATGGAATGCGAAGAAATTTGGAGCCGTTGAACATATACAAGTTAGCAGTAGTATTTAAACTTTCTTTGACGATAAAAGGTTGCCAATGGATGTATAGTCATACCAATTATTTATAGTAAAGTCTTGAATGACTTAGAGGAAAATGGATTGCTTCATGTGATTTAATCCATAGGTAGAGAGTAAAGTGGATGTTGGCCAATAGAGTTCTTTTAGTAACACGAATTACCTTGATAATTTAATTTACAACAATAGTATGGATGAAAGTGTTATGCATTACTTAGGCTGAAATAATTCTTTTTGAAAAACTTACGAAGCAAATTGATGAAAACAATATGATGAATAACCTCAGTAAAGTTTTTGTCAATGAAGAGATCAATTTTCTTTTGGTAGGAGAATTCTGTGAAGCTCTCTTTTTGACCAGATGGATAGAACAATAATAGTTAATGTGCTTTATCATGATGGTGGTATGATTTGACAAAAAAAAGGTGTAAATTAAGCTATTAATGTGCTTTATCATGATGGTGGTATGATTTGAGAAAAAAGATGGGGTAAATTAAGTTGTCCAAAAAGTTGATAAAGGAATAATAATATTACAATTCTATACATCTTCAGTCTCAAGTTAACATTATTTTCATTATTTTGGTTCAAACTAATGTTATATTTTAGCATTTAATTTTACTGTATTTATTATTTAATTTTTAACCAAGTTTTCAAAGAAATTATATCAAATACTTTTTAAGCAATCTAGTTTGAGTTTTCCTTAAGTACTTTATACACGCTTCATATAAACATTTTGTTGAACACTTTATAAATGTATTTTTTGAACACGTTTTAGACACTTATGATTATTAGTCTTTGACAAAGAGTAAAATAACTCAATAAATATAATAAAATGAGACTTTTATTAATGTAAAATGCAAATGCTTAATCTTGTGTAAAGACTTAGAAATAGATTAATCAATGTCTTACATCCTTTTTCATAGTTACATGAAATGAAACAACAATTACAAGTAGTTAATTAGTTACATATAAACTCTTTAGGAGTTATACCTAAATCAAGAAATGTTGTCTGATAGTTTGAGACTTTTTCAAATAACATTTTTGTTAGTTTATGCTTTATAGCCAATCGATTGATTGTCGTTTAGTGATAAATAATTTAAAGGCATTCTTTATCTTGTACATATTTAGATGTATATGATAAAGTCCATGGGATAATTATAGATTGCAAATGAAATTATAATTATGAGATTCATATTGCATTGATCTATTTTCCCTAAATTGTTCCTAGTCATTGTTTTATTAAGACTTGACATTAATAGAATGTAAAACACTAGTACACATTATGTTTTTCCTTATAAAAGAAGTAGTCAATCTCATAGGCTAAAGTATAGAGATACCTAAACAAGCATATGGGTGCTTATTAGAGAACATGTTCACTGAATTGATCTGATATGGGAAATCCATTTGAAACATTAATTTAATGTCTATGGAAATTCTCATTATGATGATTGTATAAGTGATCCTTTAGCTTGAGGTCTCCAAAGTTGTCTTGTATAGGAATTTCTATGTTTTTTATATTACTTATGACCTATTATAATCATAGGTCATTTAACCCGTAGTAATTGGATGTAGCATGAACTATATGGAGGTAATTGAGTGATCAAGATAAGATTCATCACCCTAAAGTAATTAGGGAGAATGTTCTATTGTTTGCATTTAGTATTGATTCAGAAAATACTTGAGTAAGGTGGAATGACGTCTTGTAAATAATTTACAAATTTTATTGACTGAATCAATAGCTAATAATGGAAACTAATATGATTAGACTCAAAATAAAGTAGACATTAATTTCATGCTCTATGTCTAACCAAAACATTGTATAATGAAAGGATTGAATTATATGGAAAGGTTAATCAAAATCACTTTGACATTCCTAAATTTTAGGTAGTCATGATGTATTGCTAGATACTAATCTTGATCTATGATTATAAAGTGTTTAATTAGATAATTAAAGATAAATTAAAAGGATATCTAATTATAATTATAAATTATAATTATGATTTATAATATAATCATTGCCAACATATTTGGAAACCTAATTTCATATAAAGAACGAGTTGAAGAAAGCAAAGATATTTTAATCAAGTTGGACTTGATTGTAAAGTTTGAGAAACTTTATGATTAAATATGAGATATTTAAAAAATAAAGATCAATATGAGATATTAGATCTTATTTGGGCATAATTGGTATTTAATTAGAATTATTTGTAATTTAATTAAAGTTTAGTTCAAACTAGAATTTAATTTCAATTAAATTATTAAAATGTACAAAACTTATTATAAATAGGCCTAGGCTCTAATAAAGCTAGCACTTCTTACTTAATTCTCTTTGTAAGAATTACAGAGTTTTCTTAACTTGTTTTGTAGAAACCCTTAGAAGTTGGATATTTGCGCGGCTAAAGTGGTTGAGATAGATCAATTTTGGAAATGGTTACAAAGATATTACAACAATATGATCAAACTTCGGAATAAGGAATAAATTTAGATTCATGTTTTATTATAACTTAGTTGATAATTATTTTATAGAAGTAAAATGATCTTAGTATTTAAGAAATTAAAATATTAAAAAGTTCCGTAATTATTCAATTATGGTAGGTATCTGATCCTGTCCTTACTTTCCAACAAGTTTGAGACCCAAAACAAATCAAATAATCTAATAATTGTTAAATAAAATTAATTGTCAAAGATTTGGTCTACCATTGAGCTAAAGTAATTTTGGAGTGCCTAGAAATTATATTTTGTATTGTCAATATTGTCATAATGTACTTAATCACCACCAAGCAACTACATTATTGTCTTTTCTTTAAAAAAAAAGTCTAAATTATTTTCTTTCTACCAGAATGAATAGTCTATAGGAGTTAAATACATTATTAGTAGATAAAATACATATGATCTAAATTGGTCTATAATAATAAGTATATTTATATAGAAATATATACGTGTTTAAGTTCCGATTAATTGTCAAAGGATATTACCAAATAGAAGTGGTTGATTATGCAGAAAAATTCTCACTAACAGCTAAATTGGATGTATTTTGATTGTTTTTGAATAGTTATAAGTTTGTTTCGTTTTCAAATGATATTACTGAATAGAAGGTACATAGAGATTCTCACGAGTAGCCAAATTCGATGTAGATGGATTGTTTTTAGTTATTGGGGTTTCTCGGTCATGACCTTTAAGTCAATTACACAATACGTATTTCTTAGACGAAGAATTATATACGTTAACAACCAATAGATATATCAATGCACCTGTAAGGATACGTTTACATTGAGAAGATACATTATGGGTTAAAGTAAGTTTCGAGATAATAAAATGTAAAAATCACTGAAAGGCTAAAGGAGTTTGGTTTTTCTTTTTTGAAAGGTAATTGATTTCATTAATTATAGACTATATACAACCAAAAAGGCAATCTGCTTATGATCACGACTTGTATAAAGGAGTTTGGTTATTATCAATCTATTTATCAACACTGTGATAAGGATGCAATTAATTATAACAGTAAGAACATTTCTACATCGTTACTTGCCAATTAAGAATCTGGGATATGCATGATACTTTGTTTTTGTTCTAAAGATTATTGGATTTGAATAAGGTATACATGAAAATCAACGAAAGTATATTTCAGTATTTTCTAAGTTTATCTTCTAACTGTATATCATCTAAGTTATCAGTTTATTTTCATGTTAATTAGGATAGTTATTACTTCAGTATACGACATTCCTTAACTATGCGTCATTTTTGGTAAAGCTACTGTGAGTAGTGACTTGGAAAACCAAAAGGCAGCAAACTATATACTATACGTGTAAATACTGAAATAGAATATGGATCAAAGGCAATTATGTATGTAAATTACAACAGCTTATATACTTGGATTAAGATATGAAACAGATATTAATCTCTCTTCTTTTTTGCATTTAGATAATCAAATATACTAAATGACTTGATATTTAGTTTAAAAATAGAAAGATGAAACATATTTTTCTCAGTCATTTTAATTGAGTAAACCAGGTTCATGTTCCTTTTGCAAAAACTTTGACATTCTTCATTATAAAAAAAAAAAAGCATAGTGCCCTTTCTTCATTAATTAACAATTTCTAAACTAGACTAAGAACATATATAATATCATGTGTAATTTATAACCTAGATTGAAAAAGTACGATAACTGTACCCAAACTACATACTTGAACCTATTCATTATTACCCATCTTTGATTTTGTCTGAGCATATTCATCAATCTCCACAAAAAATATTTTATTTACTATCTTATGATTGCTGCACCTACTATCAAAGTACCAAATCTCCTCAAACACATCTACATTATTAGCCAAATAGGAGAGAAACAAATTTTCTTCTACTATATCTTACTTTTCTTTACTAAAATTAGCTTGCCTTTTAGTTTTGCCAATAATATTTAGCTATATGACCATATTTATTGCATGTATAACAATGAATTCGAATTATCTTTTGAAATTTGTTTCTCTTAAGAACAATTTTCTTCCTTGTGATTAGCAAGAGCATAAATCTAAGTAAGCATTGTTACCTTAAGAACTATTTCTTTGCTGATTGTTTTTTACTTTTGCCTTTCCCTCTACCACCGGAAGTGTCACCTTATCCTCTGTTATTAATACCTCTACTTGAGACATTAGAGGCCCTTTTTTTCGTTGATCTTCAACTAAAAAGTTTTTAATGGAGAAGCTTTTAGAGTCCTACTCAATAATTGATCATGAGATACAAGTGATCCCATTAATTGATGAACAGAATAGTTTGACAAATCCTTTGATTGTTAACAACAACAATAACATGATCAAACTTAAATGGGAGGCTTCAAAAAGTATTAACTATGTTTTAGTTGGACATCTCTTCTCCTCACTAATTTAATTTGATTCATTAAAGAAAAAACTCTAGTGAAAAAATCTTAAACAGACTATAGTTATTTCACTAGGAGATTCTTAAAATCTCGATGAAGTGTTTGTAGCTTTACAATAATCAACTTGCTTGACCCTTGATACTCTTCTTCTAGTAGCTCGCAAGCTTCCTTTGACAATATTGTTCCCATAATTCATGGAAATTTTGCCTCATCTAATGCTTGCCGGATTAGAAATAAAACCTCTACATCCTTCTTTTATTTATCTTTCAACTTATTGCATTGTCCTGTAATTAATCATTATGCATCTATAAGATCATTAAGACTACTCACAACTAAGTCCCATAAATCAAAAGACAAAAAATAAAGTGGTTATTTTGATAAAATAGACCTGATGGTTAAGAATAGTGAAGATAGGAACATTTTGATATGAATTTGTAACTATAATATCATATTTCATATCAAAACTGATGAACATTTTAAGATGAATTTGTAACAACAATATTAAATGTGATATCAAAAGTGATGTGCCTAAACACCTGAAACTCTTTACGTGTTTAGGTCACATCTCCTTTCTCTCTGGTGTTTTTTTTACTTCCATGTTTCACTCGTTCTTACACTTAAGGAACCTTGCTCTAATACTAGATGATAGAAAACTAACTATAAGGAACACTTTTATTCAAGATAAGATAAGATCAAAAAATAAGACTAAGTGTTAGTTTATGCCTTTATAGCCAATCAGTTGGATCCAATTTGAAGTGTGATATTATTATTTAATTAATAAAAGGCATTCTTTATCTTTTTGTATTAAGTTAATGACATTTGTTGTTTTGATACTTAAGGTAAAATCACTAGAATTATTACTATGTAATTAAAATTATGATGTGATTATAATTATGAGATTCAATTTACAGTTACCTATTGTTCCTAAATGTTTCCAGTTGTAGTTTCACCAAGACAGGATATTGTTGAAATGATAAAACTAGCACACATTATGTTTCTTTCTTATAAAGAAAGTAACTGATCTCATAAATTAAAGTATGGAGATACTTAAACTAATGTGTGGGTGCTAATTAGAGAATAAGTCACTGAACTAATCTGAAAATAGGAATCCTAAATAAAATATTACTTATGTGTCCTTAGATTTCCTCATAATGATAGTTGTATAATTGATCCTTAGACTTGACATTACTAAGGTATCTCTATAGGAATTACTATGTTTTAATGCTACTTATCAACCGTCCTAGGATAATTCAGTCGGTAGTATTTGGATGTAGTATGAACCATAGATAGTTGAGTAAGTCAATATACAATTCTTCACTCTAAAGTAATTAGAGAGAATGTCTTAAAACTTTACGCAAGTGGAAAGTGGATTTATTACCTGTCGAATTTCTAATTCAGAGAGATTCAAAATATCTATGTGAATTCACTAAATAAAATATTAAAACTAATTATAATCAAGGAAGATTAATTATTTATAAACTATTTATACATGCACATAGATTCTAGATTTTCTGGGGGTGTTATAGGGTTGAAATTTTGATTCCGACACTTCCACTACCTTGCCATGTATACGATGCATGGTCAACACAAGTGTAGAGAAGTATATGTTTTTTGCACTATCATTTGTGTATGACTTTGCATTGCATTGTGTTGGGTTTTGATTGTGTTTGCATTGTGTAAAATTTTTGTTGCATTCTATGTATTTGTGTGAATGTGTCAACGGAATGGAATTTAAAGGAATTAACTTAACTACGAGCATGATCATTTAATTTGTAAAGAAGCTTTAACTTGTGAAATTTATGTTTTGAGTGTTTTTTAGGTGAATACGCATATTGATTAGGATGTTTTACCTATTCTTTCATTTTATGAAACTTATTTTGGAAGCAATTATGATTGAATGAAAAATGAAGAAATGATGTGGTTAGAGTATAAAAAAGTTAATTAAATGTGCAAAAATAAATTTCCTATTATGCTAGCCCTTTTTGAAAATTTGGGGTTAAGAATAGAGCTAGTAGCCAGTTATGATCTATGATATACCTAAGTAACTGGGGGACATTTATAATATGTTTTCCTTCGCATAAAAAGGCTAGAATGAGACTCCAACCAGGTAAAAAGAATGTAACCTAGTTAAGTAATCGAGGGTTATTTATGACAAGGTGTTTATCTCCACGTCAAAAGACTAGGTAATCGTTAAATGAAAATATAAAAATATGGTGCTTTAAATAAAAGTGAAGTCTTTTTATCTTCTTGTTGAGTGTCAAGAAATTTCCATGAGTAGGTACTTAGTGATGGCCCACATTTTAAAATTGGTAAATAAGAATTAGTGTATACTTACAAATGTCATAGATGTATGAATAAGGTGTCAATATTTTGGTTTATATGGATATTTAAATAAAAAAACTTGAATATGAATGGAACACGTTAGTGTTTTGGATCTTTTTAAGTGATTAACAATTTTGGGTAAGTTAATTTCGTGAGATTGACATCATTATGCCATTGTTGCATGATTGTGGGTGTTATTTATTTATTTTTCTTGTTAGTTTTGTTTAGGGACAAGAAAAGTTTTAAGTGTGAGGAAGTTAATAGGTGTGTTTTAGAATGTGTTTTATAGGTATTATTTTGTGTTTTCTTGAGTGATAATCATGTGTTTAGGACTTAGATCTATGTTTTGTTAGTATTTTCACATGTTTTGTTTGATGATTGTTGATTAGGGCAAGAATTTGATCTTAATGCATGTTTTAGGGGAACTTGCCACATTATTACTATTTATCGATCATGTACAAGCTCACAAGTACATATTTTTGAAGGTTCTCCAACTTTCCACACTAGTAGTATTTATCGATCGTCTACAAGCTCATGAGCACATATTTTTTAAGGTTCTCTAACCTTCCACACTAGTAATATTTTTTTTTAACCTCTACAAGCTCTCAACAAATGAAGAAGTAACTTGCTCCATATAATCTTCAATGATCTCTCAAAAAAAGAATTGTCACTTTTAAAGACATATTGATGCTTCTGAAGTATTTCAAAGATTATGACTTATGTTCCCTCTATTTGTAAACTGCAGTGGCCCTTCTTTAAATAGATATCTTCTTCAAACTAGTCGTTGCTTCTCTTATATCTTGAATTGACTTTGAATCTTCAATACCATATTTGATAAAATCTTCCAGTATCCAGATGTTAAGACAAATGATCATATCACGGAGCTTATTGTGATTTTTAAGATCCTTCCAGATATTGTGGAATTATTTCTAATAAATCAGGTAAGTTCATAAGGAAGGTTTCTACAAGAAAAGAAGCATTTATCATATGATTGTATTTCCTTTAAAGAATTAACCCATTAGCAATAGAAGGAAATAAATCCAATTTGAAAGGTCAACATCAAAGTCTTGAACTAACAATCTCTCCCTTTTTGATGATAAGAAGCTAATAGATATATTTTCAAATTTCAAACAAGAGTCTGAGATATACTTGTCTGCTTTATAAGTTCTTACTGAAGAGAAGAAGCCTTTCCTTTCTTAGTAAGGAGCCTATAGTTAAAAAATCATAGATTTAAACTTCACAATTTCAGTTAGTAACATATATCCCATATCATGCTCAAAAATCATACAAGTAAATATCATCAACTTTCAGCAAAATATATCGTCACTTTAATTCTCCCCCTTTGTCATTATAAAAAAATAAAGGGAAAAGAACTAAACAGCCACAAAATATCACAAATATGTAAGAATAAACCAGGCAAAAATATTTTTTCATCTTAACTCTTAACTCTTCCCCTGCATTAATGATTTCCTCTTTCAAAGTTATTCTCAAGCAGAAAATTATTTAACCTTTCATACCATGCTCGAAGAGCCTGTTTTAGACCATATAGAGCTTTATTTAACTTTATCACATAATGCAGATGATCTCCATCTTCGAAACTATTTTCGTCACAGAAATCTTCAAATATTCTGTCATGTGTCTTGAATACCCACTATCAACTATCTATTTATTTTCTCTTTTTTTAGTATAAGTAGTTGTTTCTATTGAAATAAGGAGACTTTGATACAGATTGTTCTTCAGGGCTTTTCAAGTTATTTTCCATGATCTATTACGTACTGTAAAGCACAAAAATGTGAAACCTTACTCTGATGTCAAATGATAAAGCAAACATATGCAAGAGATATTTTTAATTTAAATAAAACAACAGGGTCCCATCGAAGTTTAAAATAACAGAAGGAACATCTTGCATAATCAAATCAACAATACTGAGCTTAAAGAAAACAAAGTGGCTCTTAACTTTTAAACACTATTTGGTAAATTCATTATTATATCTTGCGAAAGGATCTTCCACGAGTAGGGAATCATGTTGCAATCTAATTTGGTGCGAGTATATGCCTCCTAGAGCCTCAGTAACCTTGTGGAGAGCTATTAAGAATAGATTGCCGACAATTGACAGATTGAAAAAGTATATGGCAATACCAAACAAATATGCGTTGTGCAGATAGGAGCAAGAAAGTATAACTCACTTATTCCTTAAATCTTAGCTTACTCAATCATTTTGGAAAGGCATTATAAGGAGATGCTTGCTGGAAAACCCACCAGAGGAATGGGATTAAATTATGATTTGGTGCTCGAAATTATGCATGCATTACAAAGCCAAACAATGGTGCTTCTTTAATGCTCTATCATATCTATTATAAGCCAACTTATTCGAGTCACGCTCGTAAGGGTCGTTGCTGGCGTAAGATGCCTAATTAATCAGTTTATAAATTTATAGAGTTGAAAGCTTGAATTTTGGAGACTGCAATTTATCCATGATAACCGAAGGAAAAGGCTCTCATGGTCAGCTTAGCGTGTGTCAAGCTGACGCAACAATTATCCTGGAAAGGTTAATCATCGGGGATATCTTTTCAAAATTTTTGAGTCATTTATGCTTCGCTTGTAGCAGACAACTCGTACATGATACTTGTCAGCACACTTGAAGCCGGCCACGTCACAGGGTATGCAGTTACGATTGCCGCAGCTTTTCTCTTCTTCCTAACCTGAGGGTTCTACTCCGATACGACCTTACTGGAGATGGCTCCATTAGATCTCCAAAATCAAATATCCATTCGAAGCACTGGTAACCACCAATGAGTTCAAAGGCGCAAGATGCTTTGCAGGGAATCCCGCAAAAGTTTCCCCAGCCCCCTTGGAGATGTGAAGATCAGCACAACTGCATAATCAAACAGTTACCGTCGCGACCAAATTGATTGTTTGATCCTTGTAGTTAGCCCCATGCTTATCAACTTGGCGAGCGTCTGGTTTGACTTCTTAAACGACTATTCTTCGTGTGGTTTTCGGATATTTTTCCAAGAATGAGAGAACATGATGAAAATTTTTCCGGCACCGACTTCAAGGGATCCAATTTCTCTTGAAAATTATACGATGTGGCTAAAAGACACAATACAAATAACACGCAAATGTCAAATTCATTATTTGATATTACCCTGTTGCCTTATTTTAACCATTTGACAAAGAGATGCATGAATCAAAACCTTTTTGGCCTTAATCTGGCTAGAACTGCAAATTTGTTTCTCTTCTTCTGTTATCCTTTCTTAAAAACTGGCGCTTGCTTTAGCTCATGACTTATAGTCAATGTCTTCCAAGCTAGTCATTTACTCTTTTTAAGGCATGTCATGGTTCTTTACATCCCATATCCAGTATAATTGAAGAGCTCAATCACAAAAGCTAACAATATGGAAAGGATTACCGTATGTAATGTTCCTAGAGTAGGCTAGCTTAGGGCTATTGTGCATGTTGTTGAACTTTTCTTTCAAGTCCACTTTTATCAGCCCCCACCACCTTGTCAATCTCCTCGCCATTTTTAATGAAGAAAAAGGTCGGCACACTGCTAATATTCCAGCGTGCAGCAGCATCCCTAGCTTCATCTATGTCAAGTTTCAAGAAAACAGCTTTTGGGTACTTGGAAGCCAAACTTGTGAAAGCAGGAGAAATGAAACGGCAGGGTCCACACCATGTTGCTGTAAAGTATAGTATGGCAAGTCGTGATGTTCTTGAAGCAGCATTCAACTTGGTTTCCAGTTCACTAGCACAATGAATACCCATAACTTGTCCTGTTGGGTCATCAGTAGAAGAAAAAGAAATTTTGGTAACTTCTACTGGGCACCATTAAAATTTTTGATAAATTTCACATACTGGAAGAAACAAACAACGTTACCGATCAAACAATTTGTAGCTATTGAGAAGGTTTAAGGAGAACATTAAGGTTGCTCTTTTTAGGGTTTACATACGGAATATGTCATAAGGCATGACAAAACAAGTCCCTAAAGAAAAGGAACGACAAATTACATAGTGCTAAATCTTTTTAGAAAATTTTTATTTCAATGTCCAACTCCTAAAAATTTTTAATTAAGTGTCTAAATTTTTAAGAATCAAGACAATTCAATTATAGAAATTGTCTCGGCTAACATTTTACTGATCTAACAGAACCCGTAAAACTGACATTTCGATGAAAATTCAATACAAGATCATTTTTAGTGTTTCTTAAAATGATGCTTCGGTCCTACCTCAATTTCGGGTAGAGATGTGATGCTCCTTATTTATTCAATTTTCGTAATACTCTACTTCAATGAAAGAATAGTTCATATACAAGAGGATTACATCTCAACCCAATACCTTAAAACATGAAGTTATCGTGCATATAAACCATTCTGAATTCTTGTTTCTACTCGATGTGAGAATTTAACACTTAACATGCATAAAAGTTATTCCTCCAAAATAAGCAGTGATCTTATGCAAATTCTGCTAGAGTTTTATTGACAATATAAACATGAAAAGAGTACCCAAAGCAAAAAAACTGGACAAGTACAAGACACGGCATGCCACTGACAAATATACACACATCGAGAGTATGCAACAACTGGGGAATGTCTAATTACTCGAAACAGTTTATTGCACGCAGTAGTGTCAACTATTCCCATCGGATTATACATTCAAAGAATCAGTTAGAGTAGGAAATAGGAAAATTCTGAAATATTCGAAGACCTATAGAAACAAGGAAACATTCTGAAATAGGAACTTGGAAGGTGAATCAAAACATCTATAAGACTAACATTGTTCATTGAAATAACAAGTCTTCTTTGACTGTTAAAAGCAGTTTATGCTTCCAACTTCTATCTCCATCAACAAATAGTCTCTCCTGATCCTAAAGTTCCCACTTCTTTGCCATATCTTCATAATCTATCAAAACCACATCGTTTCCTGACAGTCCCTACCTAAGCATTTCTCTCTACCAGGAGATATTAAAAGAAAAAGGGAAAGGTAACCATAAAGGACAAACAAAACACTTTTGAGCAAGCATACAAGGCTTGCCATTCAACCGATGGATTCAACACGTTACCCAACCCTGATTCAGAAATCTATTTGAAGTCTTAGTAAACACTGAACCACACTCTCTCCTTCCCCACGAAGCAGCAGGAGAAAAACAAAATAAGTAATAAAGTTTATTTTTTCAATTAAAGGAACACCAGTCAAAAATAAAATAAAGTCTCAAGCTTGAGCAAATAATATATGAAGTATGATTATAAATTCAAGCACCTAGCATCCTCTTCTTAGATAATGAAGCTAGATATGCTATTGACGTAGAACAAATATAAGAATTATTAAGTGGTAGCTAAAAATTACAAAATTAG
Organism: Erythroxylum flavicans; assembly: GCA_027576715.1. Taxonomy (NCBI): domain Eukaryota; kingdom Viridiplantae; phylum Streptophyta; class Magnoliopsida; order Malpighiales; family Erythroxylaceae; genus Erythroxylum; species Erythroxylum flavicans. Next base: position 25,040,087 of record JANZXP010000006.1, read on the forward strand.
AAATATGGCTGATATTAATCCGCTAGAATATCAAATTTTAAGGTTGAATTTTGGCTACAATGTTGAAATTTCAGAGTTTGTATAGCTGAAATTTTAAGGTTTGATTGCTGGAAATTTAAGCATAGGAGTTTAGGGTTTAATAGGCTGAACTTAGGTTTATTATGGGTGGAATTTAGTAAGGAACACAAACAATGGAGAGTAAAAAATTAGGAATCACTTGTAAGGTCTAAGAATCACTCTTAGAAGAAAGCATCTCACCTCCTAGTTGAAAAGTCAAGCTTGTATAAAAATTTCATATTGCTTATTTTTTGAAAGACTGAATAGACACATATTTATAAAGAGATCTTTAGAACCCTTATTCTAGTAGGAAAGGATTCCTAGCAAATTTAAATCATAATTTTAATGAAAATTCTACAAGTCCTAAACAACTAGGATAATTTATCTAAAATAAAATAACATATTTAACTTGCAACTACTTCCTATCTAATAAAGAATTCTAACACAATCTAAATTTCAGTCTGTAACTTTGATGTCAAATCAATTCTCAATCCTCTTCTCACTAAATTAAGGCTTGTGGTTGACTAATTTTTTTCTTTTTGTTCTTCTATATACTTTAAGCTCTTCTGCATCAATTCTCCCTAGCTTGTCCGAAGTCGTCCTCAACGTAGAATGTGACAAATACTAATTATACAAGTCCGGATTCAACTTTTGAAATTTCGATTATAGAATCCAAGTATTATTAGAAATTGGTCTTTCTTTCCGCTGGACAAGAAACTGTCAATATCTTCCATCTCTTATCACTACAATTTGTTTATCAAGAACATTCTCTATTTCTTCTTTAAGATGAGAAGTGGCTGGAATTCTAAAAGTTGCGGTAGGGGATTGCCCACCTTGTCCATTATAAATAGTTAAAGTTCGCAACATTAAAGATAGGACTTATTCTCATGTCACTTAGTAATTCCAAAACATAAGCATTAATATCTTCTTAATGATCTCATAAGGTCCAGCATTTCGTGAATGAAGTTTCTAATATTTTCCTTTTTAAAAGCACATTGGACGAATCCTAACCATCACTATATCCCTTCATTGAATTTCACCAAACTTTTAGCAAAATGGAGAGCATCATAAGTCTTGGAACATGGAATGAAATGACTCATCTTCGAAAACCTATCCACCACCACAAAAATAGAATCTTAATCTCTTATAGTTTTAAGAATTTCCAAGATAAAATCCATACTTATTTCCTATCATGGTTCATGAGGAATGGGAATTGGTGTGTATAATCTAGAATTTTGTTTTCTTCTTTTAGCTGATTGACACGTTCGATATTGCCATATGATCTTAGACATGTCCCGCTTCAAAAAGAGTCAATAAAAGTGATCTTCAACCATTGCAATGGTTTTATCTCTTTCAAAATATCTTGTTGTTCATGTAATTCCCAAATCACACACTCCCTTACAGATATATTAGGTAGGCAAAGTCAATTTCCTTTGAAAAGATAGTCATCGAGTGTTAGACTCTTTGTCCAGTTGCAATTTCTGAATAGATTATTCCAAAATCTTAATTTGAAGCATATTCTCCTTTTATTTTCTTGAACCCTACAACTTTTACCACTAAAGTGTTAATCAAATGAATCTTCCTACTCAATGCATCTGTTGCCTTATTCTCAACTCCTGTCCGATGTTTAATAAAAAAATTAAATTGCCGTATAAGGCATGCCTTTTGTTCACATTCTTTTGGGACTTTAAGTATTTAAGAGATTCATGATTTGAATATAAAATAAACTCCTTGTATAAGAGATAATGACACCAATTGTATAGACATATTACTGCATAAAATGTTGTCACAAGTCAGATATCGTTGCTTCTCTTAACTTCTCATTTAAGTAAGCAAATGGGTGTTCCTCTTGGTTGAGTATGCCTCCAAGTACCACATGAGATGTGTCACAAGCAACTTCAAATACCTTAGAAAAATTTGGAAGTTGTAAAACAAGAGATTAAATCATCTTTTTCTTGATTTCTTCAAATGCTTTAGTTGCTGCCTTTGACCAAGTAAACCTTCCTTTCTTCATGTAATTAGTAATGGGTGCCCTTGTGGTGCTGAAACTATGGATAAATCATCTATAAAATGTTGCTAGGCCATAGAAATTCCTTGTCTCGTGCACATGCTTTGTGATAGGCCAATCAAGGATGGCCTTATCTTCTCAAGATTCATCCTCACTCCACAGTAGAATATAATAAAACTTAACATACAAAACTTGATTGCATGAAAGAACACTTCTTTAGGTTGATATAAAGTTTCTCGTCTCAAAACTCTCAAGACTGTTGTAGATGTAATAGATGGTCTTCTTTAGTTTTGTTGTATATTAATATATCATCAAAATATACTTCCAAAAATCTACCCATAAATGGTCAAAACACTTGATTCATCACTCTTGAGAGTTTTAGGATCATTAGAGAGTCCAATGGCATCACCAACCATTCATAAAGTCCCTCTTAAGTCTTTAAAATCATTTTCCATTCATCTCCAGGCCTGGATCTAATTTGATGGTACCCATTTCGTAATTCTATCTTGGTAAAGATAGTAGATCCAATCAACATATCTACTATGTCATCAAGGCAAGGTATTAGAAATTTATACCTTATCATGATCTTATTTATCGCCCGACAATCAATACACGTTCGTCAACTTCCATCCTATTTAGGAGTCAACAGTGCTGAAACTGCACATGGACTAAGACTTTCTTGAATAAATCATTTTTTCAGTAACTGATCTACTTGTCTCTTTACCTCTTTATTCTCAATAGGATAGGCTAGAAGATTTGGTAGAGTAGATCCAGGTACCAAGTTATGAGCATGTTGAATATCTCATACAGGAGGTTATTCACCTAGTAAATCATCCGCTGTAAGGTCTAAAAAATCAGCCAACAATGCTCCCCATTCTTTTGGTAAGATAAAGGGTGTTTCAGGTGTTGTTTCTATTGCTTCCTTCAATACCATTGCAAACATAATTCTATTTTCCTTACTTAACAGCTTCAAATTCTCTCTCCTTATGGATATTAAGAGGCCTTTTCTTGGCATTTATGGTTGTCTTGTTACTTCCTCTTTGTTTTCTACTTATAAAATTATCTTCTTTCCATGAAATATAAACCGATACGTGTCAGCTTTTTCGAAGTGCTGCACACCTCGATCATAAAGCCACGGTCACCTAAGTAAAATGTGAGATAATTTCATAGGAATGACATCACACCAAATACATTCCTCATATATTCCTAATTTAAAAGACACCAAGCACCATTGAGCAACTGGTATAGTATTTTCCTATGCGGGTAAACTTCAATTGATCAAATCAGTCATTTTTTCTCTCTATATATATTGGTGCTCTCATATGTTTCTATCCAAAAGCCTTATTAAGTCTCTTGAAAGAATGTTGAGATTCTTGTGGAGTCATCCTAATAGTGAAAGGGAAATTGCTAAAATCAAATGGGCTGATATTTTTTTCCCTAAGGCAGAAGGAGGGTTAGGAATCTATATGTCAAAACTACAAACAATGCTCTAATTCTTAAAAGGCTTTGGTGGATACTTGAGGACAAAAACTCTGTATGGCTAAAGTGGTTGCATACCTACTTTCTTAAAGGAATGAGTATATGGGCCATTAAAAAAAGCTCTACATTCTCCTACTTCTTGAGTCAACTGCTTCAAATGAAATAGGGTCCATCCAGAAATAAGTTGCAAAATTGGCAATGGAGAAACTAACTTTGTGTGGTTTGACAATTGATCTAGCTATGGACAACTAATCCAGCTCTACAGGATACATAATGCTATGTAGAAGTTTCCTTTACATGCTAAAGTGTGCTCACAGATTAGTCAAGGAACCAGGCAACTGCCTGAAGGCATAAGAGACATTCAGCCTCACTATCCCCCTAACCCCTACGCACCAGATAGATTCTATTGGCAAGGAAAGTCAGTTAATGACTTATCTAGGCAGTTATCCAAGGAATTGGTAAGAAGGAATCCGAATTAGCCTAGCATAAAATAGTATTGGAGTAAATGCTTATTGCCTAAAATTTCTTTTCTCCTATGGCTGACCATCAAAAACAAGTTGAGCACTACTAATAGATTAAGCTCTATGGCTTTAATCACAACTTGCCCTTTGTACCTGGAATCAGAGGAAACTCATGACCACTTGTTCTTTGAATGCAGCTTAGCAGCTAGCATTTGGAATATGGTGAAAAAGAAATGCTTATGGACCTTTCATGAGAACTCATTAACTCAAACTATCCAATGACTCACTGATCAAGTAACATTACCAAAAGCAACTATGCAGGTTTATACAATTGCTTTGGATACATGTGAGCAAACCATCTAAAAGGAAAGGAACATCGGGAGATTTACAAGTACAGCTACTTCTCTAGATGGATTAATATCAGAAGTGATTAATGGTGCAACGATTTTGCTCAAGGACATTGCTAACAAGTGCAATTATGGCCAAGTCTCCTCACTGAGAATCTAATTCTCAATAATTCCTTCAATATGATGTTCTTGTAATGAGTTTGTAGTGAGGGTTGTACCGTATTGGAAGGGTATATCTATATGATATTAATGAATTTTCTAATTTTTCAACAAAAAGGTATAGTACTATCATCGACCCAAGCAACTTTGCAAAGATTTAGATATTTCTTCGTAAGAAAATTCAATAGCTTCCCCATGTTCTCCGATACCACATTCATACTACTTCATTAATGATAAGCCTACATACTTTATCTCCATAAAGAAAATAGCAATCTAAAGCCATTTTTCTTGTTCTTCATGGGTCATAAGTATGTGTCTCACTGCATTAAGATCTGTAGGACTAACCCGTCCATTACTAGTCTCCTTCCAACTCCTCTACAGCTTCATGCTCACACGTTTCTTATCCCATCAATATGCAAACTGGCCCCTCCCATTGCATCGGAAGCACTTCTTGTCACTGCTGCCTCCTTTCTTCCTATGGCTTTGCCTTTAAGTTCAGCTGCTTGAGAAGTTATGCATTGTTTTGTGGTGCAAATTTTGATGCATTGGGTGTTGGTCTAAAGTTTTGCATTGTCGTAGTTCTCTTCATATCGAACTCCTCGACTTTGGAACTTTTTAGTTACTTATTGCCCTAAGTATTGTCCCCCCTTAAAACCCAGTGATATGCATCTTCAAGACTGTAAATCCTTTGCAATATCAGCTCCTTGCAAGTTTCTACCCTTAAGCCATTCTTGTAGTAAAATATAAGTTGTCATTCCGACTTCATCCTTTCACATTAGACAAAAAGTTCATCAAATATTTTCGTGTACTCGGTTACAAATATAATCACTTGTAATGGTTGTGAGTTGATCTTGGAGATCTTCCTAATAATGAAATGGTAAGTATTTTTTCAATAACTTCAACTTCATCTATCCCAATCAACAATTGGTGGTTGACCTATTTTTCGAAGTCTATCCTCTACCAATCTCCACCAGATCTTAGCATGTCCCTCTAGCTTCATATAAAGATTTTTTTAGTTTGCATATCCTTTTCTTAAAGCTTTCACTAAATCCTGGGGGAGGCTTCATGTAGAACCCTTCCTTGAAATCTCCATTTAGGAAGGCATTTTTCACATCCAACAGTCCAATCTAGATTAATTGCAATAGAAAGCAACACTCTCACAGTATTTAACTTAGCAATGGGTGGAAAAGTTTCTTAATAGTCCATGTCATAGGTTTGAGTAAACCCCTTAGCAAGGAGGCAAACATTACATCTTTCAAGTGATCCATCAAAGTTATACTTTACGATGAACACCCATTTACATCCGACCAGTGTTTTTCCTCTCGAAAGATCAACTTCCTCTCACATTCTATTTTTCTCCAAAGCCCCCATTTTCTCTAAGACTATATCCCTCCACTCAGGAATAGTTAGAGCCTAATACATATTCTTAGGAATTGAAACATTGGATAACTTAGAAGTAATTCCTTGAAATGGAGATAGACTGCGATATGATAAGAAGTTATACAAAGGATATTTGGCACAAGTTCTAGAACCTTTCCTAAAAGCAATGGGTAAATCTAAGCATTCATCCAACTTTGGAATGGATAATAGTTCAGGTGGCACTGATTCAATAGAAATAGACTAACTAAGATTTACATGGTTGGTCTTCAACTTTTGGATTTGTTTTCAAGTTAGACTCTTGACCATACGGCAAGTTGTTTGTGCTTTTCTATCGTTTTGGATATTTTCTCAAAAAGGCATTCACTTTAAAATGATTTCCGTCTTGTCTTGCCCAAATTTCATTATTTTCTTGAGATTGAATTTATAAAGGCATTAAAAATGAATACTTATTTTCATTATTTAAGACACCATCAGCGTTTGAATCAATATTATAGAAAATAACTACATCATTGTTAGTGTTGACCATAGTCTCAGTTTCTTCATAAAAATCAAAAAATGAATCTTCACTATGTGCCTCCCCCTGGAGATGAGGTGAGAGGAAAAAAAAAGGTTTATCTTCAAAAAAGGTGACATCCATGGAAATAAAAAACTTTCCAGTTATTGGATCAAAGAACTTGTGCCTTTTTTTAGTGGAAGGATAACCAACAAACACACAACTTCGTGCTTTAGGATCAAGTTTTCCCTGATAGTTGTCATGAATATGAACAAATGCAGTACCCCCAAACACGTTAGGAGGGAGATCATGTGATAATCAAAATGAAGGAAAATATTTATTAAAACAATTAAGAGGTGTTTGAAATTGTAAAGCTTTTGAAGGCATCCTACTGATCAAATATGTAGCTGTTAGGATAGCTTCACCCCGTAAGTACTTAAGAGTATTAGTTGAAAACATTAGAGATCTTGCAATTTCTAATAGATGTTTATTTTTTCTTTCCGCTATTCCATTTTGTTGATGGGTGTCAATACATGAGCTTTCATGAATAATACCTTTTTCAACAAAAAAAATTAGTTAAAACCTTGTTGAAGTATTCTTTTCTATTATTGCTTATGAAAACTTGAATTCTAGTTTGAAAATGTGTTTGGATCATGTTACAAAAATAACCAAGTAGTGTTGGCTTGGTAGGTACAGTTTGTCTCCAAATTACTTTTACTTCCAATTTTTTGACTTCCCATGAATTTTACAACATGTTTTCGAAGGGTGTGAATCACATTTATAGTGATCACACCATGCCCTTTTATTGTTTTTTCTCTCTCCCTCAACCTCTATTCCTTTCGACACGAGTGCAGAACCTTCAACCTCTAATCTGGTGTTGCCAATCATCACTTTCTGCCTCATCTCCTCTCTCCTTATTATGAGAAAACCTCTTTGATAGAGGGTAAAGGCTTTCTTCCTAAAAATTCAGCCTTTGACTTCATCTAATTCTTGATTCAATCCTACAAGAAAAACATAAACTCTATCGTTTTCTTCCTTCTTTTGTATGTCGAACACTGTTATTCGAATAGTCTCATTCATCTTCATAACATAGGTCCAATTCTTGTCACAAGGTTACAAGTTCATTATAAAACAATATAACATCATAGTCTCCTTACTTGGCCTTCCATAGCTTCGTTTTTAGTTAGAAGTTTTGAGAAGAATTTTCAACATCAAAATGCATCTCTTGAAGTCATCCCATACATCTTTAGCTATTGGCCGAAACATATGAGATTTTCCAATTACAGGTTCCATGGAATTAATCAACCAAGTTATGATCAAAGAATTTTCAGACCTCCATATTGCCATATTGGATCATCTAAAGTCGACTTGTTGTCTCTCCAGTCAAATACCTGAGTTTTCCTCTATCATCAATGAACAACCTTGTTGTTTGCGACCATTCCAGGTAATTATGGCCATTCAACTTGTGATTCATCAATTGAAAAAGCAAGCTTGAGCCAAGAAGATCACAATTACGTCATAAATTTCCCGTCATAACACCGAGATTAGTCATACTCGAACAACTGAAACCATCATTAGAGGATGAGGAGTTTCTCCACTGGCCAGCCATCACTAAGCGATAGTCCATTTAGGACTAATTTGAACAAAGAGACAAAAAAATTGAAGAAGAGTTGTGGCTTTGATACCATGAAGAAAGAGGACAAAGTAATTCTTCCTTAACTTTTTTGCGAACAGTACAAGGAATATATAGGACAACGTAGCCCTAATCATCTCCTTAAGTCAAGGAGAACCTATTTATTCTCTAGTAATGAAATCTCATAATACAGTTACTAATGAATACAATATCAACTAATTATCTATAGAGAATCAGCTAATTATCTCCAGAAATAATTAGCTGATTCTTTCTATAATATCAACACTAACCAATTTAAATCATATTATAGTAAAAATTCTATAATTCCTAAACAACTAGGATAACATATCTAAAATAGATAGCATATTTAACTTACTACTACTTCCTATCTAATAAGAAATTCTAACACAATCTAAATTTCAACCCTTATCTTTGATGTCAACTCAATTGTCAATCCTCATCTAACCAAATAAAGGCTTGTACTTAACCAATTTTTTCTTTTTTATTTTTTCCATATACTTTAAGCTCTTTTGTATCAATTATAAGGTTAAATCAAGAATAACTTTACACAATCTAATATTCTCTTCAGTGAATAAGCATTCATATGGAAATTTTCAAGATGACAAGAAACTAGTCGTCTTACCATCCTTTAAAGAAGATAAGGCTTCTTGATCCTGCATGAAATGCAAAGAGAGTAAACAAACTAAAGTTACAAGATAAAAAAGAAAAGGACGAGAAAATAATTGAACAAAACTATTTACGAATGAGACAGATATTGACCAAGGTAATATCAAGGAAGCTGATCACATTAGTAGCTGGTAAATAATCAGCAAACAATTCACTGAAGAACCCAGTTAAAGTAAAACCATAACATTCATTTCTAACCCCACCGACCCCCCATAATGGACATTCATGTTTTCTTGACAATAAAACACTGTTCAATTACAGAAAAGAGCTATAATTTCACATAAAAATACCACAAAAGGGAGAACTCGAGCTTGGTGTTCTCATCATATTCTTTTTCATATTTTAAATTCGTGCAACCCCTTTCTTTGCTAAAATTTATACTAACTACTGGAAAGTCTCTAAAATACATTTTCTAAAATTTTATTCATAAAAGTAAGATAAGTTTTTCTTTTCTTTCAACATCAAAGAAACACGATATACTCTTCTGTTTAATAATCACTTCATTTTTATAATTTAGTTTTATCTTCTTTTCTTTGGCTTTATTTCATTTACCATAATCTTTATATTATCTCTTATTTACGTTATTGTATCATTCTAATTGATCTTGCTTTATTTTGAAGATAATTACAAAATATTCTTTTATATCGTTCCCATGGAAACAAAAAATGAAGAAAGAAGAAGAAATTAGCAACTAAGAAAAATAATTTCTACTACTAGAAATGTCCTCGCTATCTTTCTCTAGAGCAAAATGATGCAAGGTGATAAACTTAAATAAGAGATCGAAATAATCATGAATGAAGTATCAACATAGACAAAAGCCTAGAAGGAAAAGTAGATTAGGAAATATTCTACATTTCCTTGTTTAGCATTAAAAATGGCTTTCACATAAAATTACACCTAAGCATTCTAGAAATGCTACCTAAGATATAGCTTACACATCAAAGTATAAACTTTGGGTGGTATAATGAAAAAAGCAAGGACAAATGCAACTACCACTCACTTTATTTCCATGATTGGTGAAAAAGTGCCCCTTGTAGGAAAGTCAGAATAATGCTACTTACTTGTGCTTGAGCCCACTGTTGTTTCTCTCTTGCAGCCTTCTTTCTCTCCCTTTCTTTCCCCAAGCGTTCATATTTTTTGCGGTGCTCTTCAATTTTGTGTACATTGGGCTCAACCTGTGGATACGAATGTGTTACTAAATAAGAGTTGCCTCTAAACAACTGCAGCTAATATTAAAATAGGAATTACCTTCTTTAGTGCCAGACTGATTTCGTCATCATGGTCCAATTTTGATGCCACATGCAAATCACTTGCTGCCTCTTCCCATTGGGCCAACATGATTCTTGCCATTCCTCGTATTTTATATCCCTTTGCAGAGTCAGGGTTAATCTAAAAGAAAAAAATAATCACTAAAGCCATTATTATTCCCAAGAATCTAGAGACAAAAATGAACATCTAGACACACAACATATCAAATCCATTAATATAACACTTCTTCCCCTGCTCATAGAAACATAAGAATTTAGGGGTATTTACTAACCTCCATAGCAGCATTAGCATCACGTATGGCAGAATTGGGTTTCTTCAGTTTAACAAAGATGCTAGCTGATAAGAGAAGTGTTAAGATATCTTAAGATATCAATATAAGACAAGACATTGAAGAAATTACAGATTACTCCAATGGACATTAAAATTGTTAAAAAACAAGCACCTCTGGTTGCATATAATATTGCTGAAGAAGGATTCAGCATTATGGCTTCAGTTAAATGATCCATTGCTTCACCCAGCTTACCTAGAAACACCAAAAACCTTGGCAATAGAAACTTAATATGACAACTTAATCAGAAAGCTAGTGCCATTAATAACCTTCAGATACTGCATCCATAGCTTTCATTTTCTCCATCTGTGCAGCATCTCGCATTTCTTCAGTAACTTCTATGGTTGGGTTTCCCATCTACAATTAGACAAGGACAAATAAGCATATTTCAGAAATTAACACCCCATAATCATAAATTGCAGGACTATACTAACAACTCAAATACCTTTTGTGGAGGATCATTGTCTGCTTCTATAACCTCAGAGTTATCCAACTCAAGATCAGATTCAACGATGTCCTCAACATCTTCACTAGGTCTTGTGGCATCATAGTGTTCCTCAGAGTCAAACATGTCAATATCACCTTTCTCCTACATGCAAATGTGTTGTCATTGGCACATTTCAAGAAAATGTGAATACTAGCAATATAAGTGCTTCCCTAACAATGCACAACCCTGTTACCACAGAAAATTGCACTCCATAGAATAACTTCTTTAATGTGAAGAAAACGGTATGTTGTAAGAGAGTTTGAGAAGAAGAAAGAGTAAAAGTAAGGTCTAATTCTAGAAAGAATTTCAAGCACAACCAAAGTTGGGAGGCTAAATGTTTTGAAGACATGAAATGCATGTTAGACACACAAAGTTCATAATCAATTAAAGAAATAATCATCAAAACTTCATCGTATGCTGAATAGAAAAAACAAATTTGTACAATAATAAATCAAAAGTTGGGAGCAATTTATAACATTAATGTCAAAAGAAATAAAATACCTTAAAAATTCTAGTGACTCCTAAATGCATCTTAGTAGTATGTAAACATGGTTATCAAGAAAAAGGCCTAAAGCATACAAATTTTTGGATTCACAAGAGAATAATACTGTCTTGCTGTGCAGTAGCACCTACAGATGTGTACTGCTCATGTAGATTTATTATGCCACTCTCTATCCTAACACTGGATGAATATGCCAACCTTTTCTGTTAGTAGGATTACAGAATCTACCCTATCTGAGCACCAATTTCTCCCTAGCTAAAAATCACTCCTTTGAAGTTTGTCATTTTCCATTTAAACCATGTATTTGTAGACGCAATCATAACCTTCAAAAGCATATGCTGTGGGAAGTAGTTCAACAATGCTTGAAAATTGATTCTTAAAAAGAGAACAGCAGCTAGAGAACAAGTTCCTAGACCAGCAAGTAAGCCTTCTTAATTTTTCTATGCAAGAAGGTGAGAAAAATCACTAAATATGTGGTTAAAGTCAAAATGATCTAATCTCTGACTTCTTTTTATTAGTATTTTCTTATCCAAAACATTTTTCATAATCAGTTTTACTCCAGTGACAAAGTACTGGCCATACAATTTGATTGAGTGGAGAATTTTCTGATCTTTCATAATAATATCTTCTAGGGTCTGTGAGTTTTGATCAGAGGCATAAATCCGGTGAATTTCTGAAAGCCTATTACAGCAGAAAACCCAGATTTTTAATCCATTATGCATCATCGTGACCTGATGAGCAATGCAAAGAATTATAAGTTTCCCACTTAAATCAACTAAGGTAACAGTAGCGATATTCCTTCCAACTTCTTTAGCAATAAATACTAAAATGTTTCTTTTTCAAAACAAAAAACTAAAATGTTTTTCCAATTATATAATCTTCATAAAAAAGACTGCTCTCCAACAAATCAACAATTTAAGGGGGAAAATGGCACCTGAAATACCAAACGTAAACATCTTTTTAACATACAAATCCCATGAAACAAACAAGCATATGTAATAACCAAAAAAGAAAACATAGGGATAGAACTCACCGACTTAATTTCTGGAGGAATTCGAGCACCCAGGCTACAAAGAAAATTATAGCAGAAGATGAGGAAGTAGTATTAGTGAAGTAAGTGAAGAAGAAAGAGCATGGGTAGCGTAGGAGTACCTCAGAAGATAGGATTTGAAGAAAGCAAGAGAGGGGTTATGGAGAATTGAAGGGTTGGACCTGCACCCATTGATAAACTGCTTCAGTTCTGCTATCTTAGCTGCGTCCATGCGGCTTTTTTGGGTTCTTCTTATTACTCGGTCTGGAGAAGAGAATAAATCAGCAGTTGCAGAAAGCAGCACCTAAAGCCTGGAGGTTCCTGGTTCCCGATTCCCGAATAACAAATACTAAACCAAAAGAAAAGTACATTATTTCATTTTTGTCAATTAAAACTTTTTAACGATTGAGCATCTGTGATTACCAATTCTTTCTCAAATAAATAATAAATACCTAATAAATTTCTCAGCAAATATTCTAATTAAACTTGAGTTGGTTTTAGGACAAGGGTATGTATGGTTTACTCCAACGTTGATGCACACAGAAGAAATTACCACTACGTCCAGTCCACCATTTCTTTTTCTTTTGACTTTTTTCTATATTATATAATCACAATTCACAATGCTAAAACTATTAGGATCTTTACCATAATTGTGATTTTACGTATACGTTTCACATGTTAAGACCAAAACACAAGGACTCAACTCCACGCGCCTACTTGCTTTTACTTTTGTTTTTTTATTGTTAAAGAATTTTTATATATTTTCTTAATAATTTTTCCTTTGTGATAATTTATTAGTAAGCTTTAGTAATTATTTACAGCATTGATTGTTAATATAAATTATGACAATAAGAAAAACAAAAAGTCTATTAAACACTTCTAATTACATTTAAAAATAAAAATAAAAAAAACAAAACAAACCCCTAAAGGCCCTGTTTGGCAATCAGCTGATTGCATTAGCTGTAAGCTGATTATATCAACTGATTTAACCAGCGAATTGCATTAGTTGTTTGTTAAAGATATTTGATAAAATTAGCTGTTTAGTATTAGCTATTTATGGGTAAAATTTATGAGGACATAACTTTAAAAAAACTATAAGGGTATGAATATTATATATTTAGTATTTTGTTGAATATTCTTATAAGAATTTAGATTTTAAATATATAATTCTATAAAAATTAAGTTTATAACTATAATAAAAAAATATAGATATATTTTGTTTCTTTTTTAAGATAATGTCATCTAATCATACAAGATGAGAGAAGTTTATGTTTTGTATAAATGTATGATTAAATGTTAAGTCTATGTCTTGTATTAATATTTAAAATTTTGTTTGGTTAACCTTTTGACCGAACATTTTATTAATTATTTAATGTTAGTATCGTAGATACATGAATTCATTATCAAATTTTGAATCATTTTTTTGATGATGAATTAATGAAGGTAATCATTATTTCTTTAACTGGGAAGAGAACAAATATTTATAACTACTATTTTAGGACCATATGTATAGATGATGTTAGGGTTTGGCTTTTGAGTGGAGTATCTGCTAAGATTGATTGCCACTATTGTATTGTATGACCATATAAATAAATCCTACGAAAATAAGGATTATGTTTTTTTAAATGTATGATTTTGAAGGTTTGAGTTGAATTTCAAAGCTTTTATATACAAATCTATACAACTTCTATTGAATAGCAAAGCGTACATGGAATGAAGGAACATTTGACAATAATTCCTTCCCTTCCTCTAGCAGCATCTTCATCTGAATCCAACTCGACCATAACAGAACTAACCTCTCATTAATTCCTTTAATCTCATCTAGCAGAAGTTGCAAAAGGAAACACAACCCAAATGGGTAGCTAATTCAGATGTTAAAAGAATTGTTAAACCTCAAAATCTGCTAAAATTCATAAGAAATTATGAGATGGCAAGGAAAGGGAAAAGCATACTATTTTAGTTGACTTTTGGCTACTATCAGTAGCAGTAGTAGAACTCCCTGAGAAATTAAGTACCAAAATCAAACTCAGATGTTCATAAATGCAAATCAAAGTACAAACTCAACATATATGAGCAAAAGAACATAAAAAAGAAATGCATTTTAATTTAAACTCATTCGGAGTCATTTTACCTATGCATCTGAACTAGTTCTCATTAAAAGAAACAATCTCAATGTCTTTATCCATCGTCCTGAGCAAAGAAGATTACTATAAGAATTTGTTACTTAACTATTAGCAAATCAAACCAACAATGACAAAGAAGGCAGCAACTAATGCAACCACAGGAGCAACAACATTATTTTTGTTGTTCTTCTTCTTGTTGCATGAAATCGACGTGCAGAGGTTTGCAATTCCATCAACACTTGAATTGATGACAAAAGTGACAATAAAAGTAGGACAAGTACAAGTACCCAACACCAATTTGTTCTTAATATTTATATGATGAGAACTAGACGTTCCTATAATGATTTTACAAAATGTCGAAAGAAAGAAGAAATGGGAAATCAAGAATTGTTAGGAGACATTTGGTACATGAAGTCAGACCTTAAAAGCAGAGAACCCTGTTGGGGTCCTTGGATGAGGGCAACTGGAACTGCACCTATCAGATTGTTTCTTGCCAAGTTTCTGCAAAGACACAGAAAACTTTATAGTTTGATAACTTTTCACAATATAATTGATTTTATTATCAATAGAAAGTAGCTTACAGGACTTTCAAGGAAGACAATTGTGATAGGAAGTCAGGGATTGAGCTATTTAAATTATTTTTTTTTCAATAAGCCATTTAAATTATTGTTTGACAAGTCCCTGACATGATAAAAGCAATTGTAAGACGGATTAATTTCTGTATCAGCATTTTAATACTGCATATTTCCAAATGGCATAAGGATACTCACAGGGATTCAAGTGATCATATTTGATTATGTATATACTTACAAGGATGTGATTGTAGGTTGAGCATTATCGTAGTTGCAATTGAGTCCATCCCACACATAGGCTTGAGGAGCAAATGGATCTCCTTGCCAATTTTTCGTTACCTTGCCAGAACTATGAAACCAACTTCGGAGATCAAGGTAGGATCTAACACCAAGACCTATTTGACCATCTGAGGTGTTACATAGCCATTTGTCTCGCACAAGTTCACGGAGAGTTGTTTCCTTTTGAGACATTAAGAAATTCCTAAAAGCAGGTGGAATTTGAGATTGACTACTCTGTGTTTCTATTCCTGACACATTCTAAACCTGAAACTAAGGGATTGACATATGAATCACTACATGCATACAGTGAAGGAAATAAGACTTACATACATTAGGACAGAATGAAGGAATTTAGTAATCCAACACTAATGACAAAGGACAAGATTATGTAATAAAGCAAGAAAAAACTTAAAAAACATAATGAAGTCACATTGATTCACTCAGAATGTGCATCTTGGAAATGGTTATCAAAATAAATTGAATTAATAATATAACCCATTACTTCAGGGAGCAAAATCGTAAGACTAATACAATTAAAATGTAACTGCAATGAAATTCCACTCTAGAATAAGATTAAAGATTTCCTGAATTCTGAAGTAGTAAATATTTTTACAGTTCTTTCAGATCAGTTACAATAATAGTACTATAGAATGCATTAACGTATCAGAAAAACTTCCTCAAACAAAGATTTGTAAAACCTCTACTCAGTTCATGAAATCCAAATACCCACAAACCGGAACAACTAAAAGTTAAAGAAATTAATGAAAGAAGTGCAAAAGATTGTTTATATTTCCTAAGTTAAGGCTTCAAGGTGGAGATACGAAGAAAGGAATCAAAGAAGAAGAAACAGAGAGAAAGAACGTAATCGGTAGGGCAAGAAAATTTGAAGAAAGCAACAAAATCATGTAGAAGAAGAAATGTGGGAAACTGTTGAGGGGTTTGTGCGGGAACGTTTTGCTTCACTGAAGAAGATGTTATGGGCAAGATCGTCATAAATGAATCAGCTACTTCGAAATGTTTCAGGTCAGCCAATCCAACCAGTTTCTAATTAAACAAAAAATTAGCTTTTTAATATGGGTCAAACCATTCATTTGAGTCAAACAACTAATAAATAATCAAAACGCTGTTCTCCAAATACGACCTTTTCTTTTCTCTGATGTTAATTCTAGATCTTTATCATCCTAAAATAGATGAACTTTTTTTAGGAAATGTATAGATTTAAATAATATCTTCTTATATTTAATTATTTTAAAAATGATAAATTGTTAAAATATGTATAATTAATTGAAAATTGAAGCCAGATGTTTCGATAGTTTGAACTTTAATTCTTTATTTTTTAAAATTATCTTTTTTTTTTGGGTCAATCCTATCTCTGAGCATCATTTTTCGTTTCGTTGGAAATCTCATTAACAATTTTGTTCTACGACGTCGCATCACTTGTGCACAAGCATAATTTCAAGAAAGTAAATGAATCAAAAATTAAAAAGTCAAAAAGTTTAAGCCATAAAAGAATACGATGTAATAATAGAAATATATACATATTAACCATGCTATCGATTCTAATAGAAAAATAAAAATAAATATTTTATAAAAGATCGAACATCGAATCGAATAAAGAAAAGGTTTAAGGTTATTGAAATATTATAAAATCAGTGTATAATGAATAAAAAGTAAAATTAAAAAAATGAGTAAAAATAAAATATTTTACTGAAATAAAAAGAATACGTTAATATCTATTATTATATAATAAACTAATAATAAATCAAATTTAATAATTCAAATTAAATATAAATCTAACATAATACTTAAAAATAATAATAAAAATCAAAATTATATTTCTAAAAGGAGTTTTATTTCATTGTCGTCAAAAGTTTCAAATTATGTAATAATATCTAAATACTCCTAAATCACGCTCTTATCCAAAATATTTGCATCAATTTCTTTTATTGTATTCAAATAAATTATAAATTAATAATGTATAAAATTATTATATATTGTAAATTTGTAATACATTATACTTTTAATATTAAATATGACCAAAATAAAAAATCAACTAACAATCGAATCTTTGTCTAATGATTCCATATTTTTATTATAATTTCAGCATAGAAATATGAGAAAATAATTTTGTATATTTTGTGTGCAACCATAAGATCTAGACATTCTAAGAAAGTAACAAAATTTGAAAAATACTTGTCTTATTAAATACACTATATTTGATAGGAAACTTCAAAACAACACAAACATGCAAGTTAACGAAAAGCTTTTACTTACAATATATCTTATTTTTTAAAGAGTAAAAAAAAACTTATTTTCATCAATTAATACATTTGATAAGTATTCCTATATAACATTGTTAAAAAGACGTGATAGAGCTATTTTAGAAAATCAAGATGCTAACAAAGAAACATTTCAATGAATGATTACTTTCTTAAGTTTGTCATATGTTGACTTTAAAGAAATAGCAAAAATATTTGTAATTGTAATTTATAAGTTGACATATTATTCTATTACCATCTATCAAATACTTCACAAGTCATAACCACTAAATGGTAAATACAAATCCTTATTTTCACTTTACACCTTACATTTACATGTTTTTACTTGTAATTTTGCGATTATCATACTGTTGTGAGTCAAGATAAGATTAGGGCACACTAGCTCAAATACATTACATGTCTTTGAAATAACTTAAATAACTCCATACAAGACAACTTCTTATTAATCTCATAAGAAAAAGTTAAAAATTATTTATCATTACCAGGATAACATGGTTTCTTTCACTACTGGAAATTTCAAGTTTGCATTTAACCATTTCATCTGTAATTCCAATTCAACTATCTTCAACTTCAGCTAGTCCCCAAAAAAATCATAAAAGGTCTAGAAACAAAGTAAAATCAAAACATGTGCCTTCTTTAAATCTCAACCCAAACTGGAGTTTTGTAAAAGCTAAAAGCCACAAAATTTTATACAAATTAACTACAGTTTTGTGGAAGCTAAATAGCTAACACTAATGGAATATATGCTCTTTTGGGATGAATAAGAACGACAGACTAAAGTTGAAAATAACCAAAGTTAGTTAATGTCATTACCCCACAATCCCCAATTCCTCTTTAACAAACCTATTTCAATCACAACCCAGAGCGACCAAAATTATTGTGAAACTGAAAAGATTCAAAGATAATTAATGTCTCAACCCTATAATTCCCAATTCTTCTCTAGCAAACACATTTCGATCACAACCCAGACTTGGAAAAATAAATATCTTTGAAACATATTTATAAATCATTAATCATAACAAAAAAAACCAAAGACCCAAAGAAGAAAGGTGAAAACATACTACTATTAATTAATTTAATAATCTGCTTCCTTTCCAATGTTTAGAAAAGCCTACCAATAACTGTATTGATCCATGTTATATATTGAACTTTCATTTAATTTCCAAACTCAGGGTGTGAATTGAATTACAATCAAATGTAATTCGCTTCCTTTTGATTGTTTTGTATAGGAAAATGAAGGAAGAGTTAAATGTATAACAAAGCATCATTCATTGGATATATTACACCAAAACATTATTCTTAAAACATGACAAATCTATTATCTCATCTTTTTTTTACTTCTCCTGGTTTTTTATTATTCATTTTATTTAAATAAATCATAGATAAAGACCTTAATGATAATGAGAAAATCATGCACATAATTCAGAAAGCCTCCCACCCTGATGTAGTTACCTTGATTGCCCCTGATGATGTTGAAGAAGGAAGACTCCTCTACAGGAGGAAAGAGCAAATGAGTTACATATATAACATGAACAGATGAACTTCCAACATTAAGCAACTTGAAATTTCATGATGTTATCTTATCATTTGGTATTGAACAAAATATCATGGATTATCGTATATACCAGAAGGTTAGTGAGAGGAAATTTTTTTGTCTTATATTATATGTGGGTGATATAATAATTACAACCAATGATAATGGCTTGTTACATGATGTGAAATAATTTATCTTTAAGCATTATGGGTGATGCGTTTTATGTCATTGACATTAAGATCATTTTAGGTTTGCCTTAAGAAACATATATTAATAATTTTTTAGAGAGATTTTAGATGAAAGATTGTTCACCAAGTGTAGCTCTTATTGTAAAAAGCGATAGGTTCAATGTGGTCTAATGCCCAAAAAAATGATTTTGAAAGGGAACAAATGAAAAACATTCCATATATTTCTGCTGTTAGAAGCCTGATGTATACTCAAGTTTGTATAAGACATGAAATTGCATTTACTGTTGGAATATTAGATAGATATCAGAGCGACCCAAGATTAGATCATTGGAGAGCTGCAAAGAAAGTCTTGAGATACCTTCAAGAGACCAAAGATTATATACTTATGTATAGATGAACTGAAAATTTGGAGATAATAAGGTATTTAGATTGAGATTTTGATAGATATGTTAAATCACATAAATTAACATCAGGTTATATCTTTATGTTTGCTGATAGAGTCATATCTTGGATGAGTGCTAAGTAATCTTTAACTACCGTTTCTGCCATAAAGGCTGAGTTTGTTTTTTTTTTGAGGCTACATCACACGGTATATGTCTAAAAGTTTCCTATATAGGCTTAAACTCGTTGACTCCATTTTTAGGCCATTGAGAATGTATTGCAACAATTCAACTACTATTTTTCTGGCTAAAAACAACAATAGTGGTAGTCAATAGTCAAAGTAAATATATCGATATTAAAGTTTTACCCATAAGGGAAAGTGTTAAGGAAAAAAAAGAGGACCTATCGTTATGATTCATATACTATATGTGGATCGGATTAGGATTTAACACCAAGTTAAATGCATGGACCGATTGGATGAATATGAGATATTTTTCATATTCTAGGTAGATTTAATAACCATAATGGTGTAATGTTTAATAATTAGTGAATAATAATTTATGATTTTGTAGTGACTATTAATGTACTTGATGACAGAATATTGACATATTTTTGCACTTGCAAAGTTTTGGGTCCCTAAGCTATTTTTAAACTTCTGAAAATACACCATCAATTTGGAACTGAGAGCTTAAAAGAACTCTAAAATGCATAATATTCAAAACTTTCCAAGCAAGAACATCAATGGTAAGAAGTACATCAATTTTTTATTCATCCAATTTATTTATGATTATAACATATATTAATTTTAAATATATATCGAATTGGCTTACATCAACTACGTTTTTTTTTGTTTTTTGCTTTATTCTGCGTCCACTTGTTAGAAATTCACTTATTTTAATTTGCAATTAATTAGTACATAATTTTAAAGCTAGTAAGTAAGGTTAAACTTATTGGCATCTTCAGATCTTTTCAGGCCTATATTGATCGAATAAAGTTTTGAATCAAACATTTCAGACATGATCAAATTCAATCCAATAAAATAAAAATGTTAATCAAGTCTGAGATATAAGAAGTTTGAATCTAACCTAATATGCCACCATGCCTATTCATTATAAGTTTAAAAAATTTACCAAAATCATAATTTGTGATTAGTTCTTTATAATTGGGCCAATAAAGCCCTTTTCACTCTAACAAATTAAGTATTTTTAACCTTAAAATTCTATTTTACTCAATGTTTTAACTTTTAAAAATTAGACTGAAAATTAAACCGGTAAAATAAGAGGTTTAAAAGTTCAACCAATATAGTCTTGGTCATACAAAAAGGCAAGTATGCTCTACACTTGCCTCTTCATGAGGATCCTGTGTATTAAAAAGTATCAAACCGTAAATCCTATTTGAGGTTGTTAAAATGAGGAGAGATTGGAAGTGTAAGTTTCCTAAGAGGCAAAGCCATCTAACTAGGGATTGCCTCTTCAATAAAATTGAACAATCTAAAAGGCGGTTAGTTCACATGAGAGAATGATAATAGGAATGAGAATGAATATAATCATTATAATTATAATGGTTAGTTAAAAGAAATGAATGATTACCATGATCATTGATAGTAATTGGTTCGTTAAAAATATTAAGAAATAAAAATTTATTAAGGTGGCGATTGGTTCATATGGGAGAATGGTAATAGAAATGTGAATGAATATAGTAAGAAATGAGAATGAATATAATCATTATAATTATAATGATTGGTTAAGAAAAGTGAATGATTTTCATTACCATTGATAGTAGTTGATTTGTTAAAAATATTGAGAAATAAAAAATTATTTTACATCAAATTTATATTTTTTAATGAATTATATTTAATTGCTAAAAATAGAAAATATAATTAATTAATTATATTATAATTAATTAACTAAATATATTTTAATTAATAAATAAATTATATTGTAATTAATTAATTAATTATATTGTAATTAACTAATTAATTATATTTAATTGTAAAAAAAGGAAGTAAATGTCATGCCATGACACTTGCTTGTTACTAGAAAATGAAAATCATTCCTCTCATATATGAGAGGTATCGAGTGATTCTCAAAAATGAGATGTCAAAAAAATGTTCATACTATTGTAATACATTACTTACGTTTTTTATTTCTTACCAATCGATACTCTGCTAAACCCATTAATCAAAAAATATGATTGAAGAAGAAGGTTATGTTTGTTTAATGAAAATATTAGAGTTTAATTAAAGAAGGAGATTGTCAATTGAAAACTAATTGGTTTATTCTAGTTTATAAAAATAAGTTAGTTCACGAAGATTGATCGATTGATTAATAAATTGATTAATTTTTAATAATGATAATTATTTAGGCAAATCAAACTAAAAAAATTAAATGGTCCAATATTTTTATAACTGAAACAGTAGAACCGATTTGATTTTTTAATTATTGATTTTAGTCTATTCATTAAAATTTGTCGCTTTCTTCATTCTAGCTTCCTTTTTTTAAATAACTAATCAAAATTTAAATTGTTTTTTACTTTTAGAACTTAAATCATCATTTAATTTTTTCTTTAATTTTAAGTTCTATGACATTGTTTTAGGCAATTATGTTATTTTATTTTAAATCCCAAGTAAAATATAAAATTTTAAATATTCAATTATATTTTTTAAATTTATTTTAAATCCTACCTTTTATTATAAGTATTTTATTTCATTTCTAGACATTCAATTGCACATTTCTATTTCCAAAATTCTACTTCTTTAGCATGATTTTAAAAATTCATACCTATATTTTCTTTTCAAAAATCTTCAATTTGTTAAACTCTTTTCAAACTTAAATAACGACTTAGACAAATAAAATTGAGTGTTTAATACATTTTTATTTTATAAATCAATAATCTAACTTTATTTCTAATTAGGATTCTTAATTTATTTTCTTAAAATTTCTCTTATTTAAGAAAGTAGATGGGCTAAGTTTGTCGAATAATAATGTGTAAAAATAATAATGTGTAAAGAAATAGAGTAAATAGGATCTCTTTCTAGGAATGAGATTCTCTGTGTTATTTCTTCAGTTCCTATCCTATATCGGATGAAAAAGAAAAATTTGTGAATGAAATCTTTCGACGAAGGGTAGAAACTGAAGAAATAACAAAGAGAATCTCATCCCCTCCTTCTAAACTCTTTACTCGATGACGTAGGATTTGTCAATGTTGCTGGTGCATTTCAAATTTACTATAGTAAAGATGTTAAATTCTTGTATAAGTACTTGTAGACGAGATGTGATCCAATTGGTAGAACTTGTTTTCAAGTGTTTGAGAGTTAATTATTAGTATGGGCTGTAGATTCCACTGTTTTTTTTTAAATAAAAGGAATTGTATTAATATTAACAAAAACTAGAAAACATCTTTACAATGAGTCACTTAGTCTAGCTTAAAAGCAAAATCCTCAAAATATAGTACATCAATTGATTGTTGTTGACAATAAAAATTGCTCTTATTCAATTTACGAGATTATATGCTTGAACCACCTTGAGCTTCACTAGACTTCAACGACTCACTCTATGTGTTTGGAAAAGTAGATAATTCGACCAGTGTAATGATATATCTAATTAATAATTATTTTTCATTGAACACCCAAAAAGTACGGTTCATTTTGAATATGTGGAGCCTTTAATTTTGTCATAAGGAGGCGGAAGGCCTACTATAATTGGCTTTCTATTCATTACTAATTCTCTAATCGATAACTATTTGAGAGGCCCATTTAACCCTCTTATATTTCATAGAAGAATAATCATTTAAGGAGATTATCCCTTCTTTTTAGTTATCCTTCTTGCTAATCTTTTTTTGGAATTAATGGTACGTTCATGAAACATTTATGCTATCCCAACAAGTCTATTATTCTCTGATTGTCTTAGCAACAAGTTACTTGTTGGATTATTATTCAATAAGCCAGATACATCGGCTAGCTCTTATTTCACTTATTGTGAATTTTGGGGAGAAGTTATATCTTCTTGATTATTAGGTTTGTTTAACTTAGAGGTTTATCTTAATGCTATATTGGATTTCCACTTTTCGTATTTGGAGTATCTATTACTGAGTTATTCGAATTTTTATTAGTAACAATTTGTATACCTACAATCTCATCATTATCTACGGGAAAAACTTCATCTCCTAATAATTTGCTGCAGAATGATGAACGCTCAGTATCTTTCTTAAGGCGTTAGCCTTTGTTGTTTCTTATCTTTAGTACCAAAAAAAAAAATCATCCTGTCATTTTGTTTGAAATAGTTTTCCTATAGGAACCATTCCTTATTTGAAATATGGACTTCCAGGGATATGCGTAGAATTCTGTTCATTCTGAGTTCGCACATCTTTTACGCCATTAAGTTAGGGTCGCGAATGTCTTTGGATGTCATGTATTCCATGTTATTTCCCCTAGTTAATAGATGTATCCACACCTGCCTTGCATGCGTCAATGCAGACTTTAGAATTTAAGTTCTTTTACATTTGATATAAATCAAGTTTGTTCGACTAACTATTGTTATATTTAGATTTTTTGTTAGCGAATATATAAAATTAATTAAGTTGGTCTCACACAATAGCTTAAGCTTTTGTGATGAAACGGTCGCTTAATATGATATCAGAGCCTTTATAACCAAACGGTCTTGAGTTCAAATCCTACCACCTACTTATTTATCATCAAATTAATTCAGCACAAGATAAAGTGGGTCTGTGCAAGTTTCAAACCTAATGAGTTTTCGCTTGAGGAGGTGTGTTAGTAAATATATAAAACTAATTAAATTGACCTCACACAGCAGCTTAAGCTATTGTGATGAAACGGTCGCTTAATATTCTTAAATTATTACTGTATACGGCAACCCATTAAGAAGTGAAGGTGGCTATAGATGGCTTTACTCAATAATGTTTTCTTATATATTAGTAAATTTTATAAATAATATAATTTAAATATATTATTTAATAAATTAATAATTTAAAATTAAATAATATTTACAAATTTTAACATCTTTCCGTTCGTAATTAATAATTTTCAAAGTTAAAAGTAAATTATAGCTTTTTCATTACAACAAAAATTTTTAATTTTTTAAATTTAAAAACTTTTAAAGGGACTTAAGCCTTGTGTAGTAAATAGCTGATAAGCTATTTTTTGGTGTATTTAGAGATATTTGGTTGTTTGATCATATCAAACTACTGCTAATCAGTTGATTAAATTGGTGGATTGAACCCAATTAGTTATTTTTGAAAATGCTACTATGAGAAACATTTTCGATTGAAAAATTAAGGAATGAAAAGACAATTGTACCTAAAAATTATTACTAATTACTCAAGAGATAGAGATAGTAAGTTTAACTTTGTTTTAGAACATTAGCCTTGCTTTGATTTGGAACAATGGTTGTAGTGTGATGCATATGTTATTAGTAACATTTTTTTAAGTCATGTCCTCATAAGTCATTTTATACATAAACAATTAACATTAAGCAGTTATTTATACCAAACATCT
Organism: Erythroxylum flavicans; assembly: GCA_027576715.1. Classification (NCBI taxonomy): domain Eukaryota; kingdom Viridiplantae; phylum Streptophyta; class Magnoliopsida; order Malpighiales; family Erythroxylaceae; genus Erythroxylum; species Erythroxylum flavicans. The sequence goes on from JANZXP010000006.1 coordinate 25,065,275, forward strand.
TTAAATAAACATCTGCTATTATTCGTCGGTCAAATCAGCTATGTTAATTTCCTGTCAGCTAATCATTGATAAAATTAACTACCAGCTAATGCAATCTGCTGATTGCTAAACCAAGTCTTAATTCATTATTAGAACTACCTTTTCCAATAGAATCAATAAATATCCTTTTTTTGAAGAGAATCAATAAATATATGATAAAAGATGTTTATTTTGGTATGATAAGATTCAATTTGAAGTTAATAGAATCAATTGAAGTTAGTTAAATTGAATTTTTTAGATTGAGTTCAAATATTTTCTAAATAATTCTTGGATTAGGTAATTTTTTAACATATAAAATAAAACGATGCTATTTTATATATTAGCAAATATTAATTTTAAATATATCAAAATTTGATCTGTTTCGAACTCAATAGAGATTAGGGTAAAATAAAATAATTTTGATGACCCGCTCGTTACCATCTCTAAATGTCACGTCTTGTGACACGTGCCGGTGGTGGTGGATTCGCATTTTTTAATTTCAAGGATTTGGTCACACCTTTTCACTTCGATAGCTTGATTTGAGTCTTGGTTATAAACAGAAGACTTTGATTATTACGTTTTTATTAGAAATTATTTTATAATAGATATTAATATTTAATACCTAAGTCTCCATTTTTTATATTTGTGTCTGTGTATATATAATAGAGCTGACTTAGAGTAAGAGGAAGAAATAACAAGAAAAATTCCACCGACGGAGGCCAGGATAAAGTGGAGCTTCGTTTTGCAGATCTCTGATAAAGCGTTCAACATGAAGCGTAACAGTGGATGGAAAAGGAGAAGAGTAGTATCCATACCATCGTTTCTAATCGTAGTTGTGTTGTTTACTGCCTCTGGCTTGCTACTTCTGACGCTGAGATCTGTCGATCCCTCAGACGCTACTGTTTCAGCCGAGAGGAAAATAGAAGAAGCGGGAGTACAAGAGAGTTCAGGCGGTAACTCTCAACCTCCAAGCGTTTCCGTTTCGCCGAGAAATGGGGGGCCAACCAAAGGTTGTGCGACGGTCGAAGAAATGGGGAATAGCTTCATGGAGGATGGACCTTGGAAGGCGAGTCTTCGCATCAGGAAACTAATCCAACGTCACTTCCATTTAAATGGTACTCTATTACCCAAAGCACTTTCTCTTTAGAAACATGGCATGTTTTGCATTGTTTTTTACAATAAATTGTTGGTTCTGTTTCAGGTGCTTCAAGAGTGCGACATCTGCCCCCTGACCAGTTTTGCCGGCATGGGTTTGTCTTGGGGAAAGCAGCCGAAGCAGGTTTCGGGAATGAAATGTACAAGATCCTGAATGCTGCAGCTTTGAGTTTAATGTTGAATCGTTCCTTGATTGTTGGCCAATCCAGGCATATTGGTTCTCTCTCTATCAAGCCTTTCTGTTTCTCATTAAGATAAAACAAGCAACCAACTTCCTTCAATATAGCTTCATTTAACTTTGCTATCTGCTTGGTGTTTTCTACAGGGGTAAGTATCCTTTTGGTGATTACATATCTTACTCCAACCATACCTTCACTTTGAAGGAAGTCAAGCATCTCTGGCGACTAAATGGGTGCCTCAACAAGTTCGGAAGGCATCTGGTTATGAGGATAGATGATTTTGAGAAGCCAACTAAATCAAATGTCCTTTGTAGCAATTGGATGAAATGGGAGCAACCTATCATATGGTACCATTTCAAACTTTTTGGATATTGTTTATGTAACTCGACTGCGCTAATAGGATGAATGAATGCAGGTTTCAGAATACCACAGATGCTGTGGCTAGTCAATTTTTCTTGAAGAATGTTCACCCGGAGGTAAGGGATACTGCTTCTGATGTCTTTGGACTCCCAGAGTTTCTTCATTCTCGACCGAATGTATTTGGGGAGCTGATGAGAACTCTAATATCCCCTTCAGAAGATGTCAATGCAGCAGTTAAGTGGGTTATTGCTGGTAAAGCAGACCCTGATGTCACCTTACACATGCGGATGCTCATGAACAGGTATTTCGAGGACAGTTTAACTAGCCTTAATAGGAAGATAATATAACGTAACTGTGCTCACATATTTGAAGATATAATTCAGTGATATTTTTATATTTTACATCAACAAGGAGTAGGGACTACTTGAGTTACTTACGAAATCAAGAACCATGAGAGTACGACTTGAACTCATTAGCGATATGCGTTCTTATCTCTAATATTCAATTCAGGTCTGTGAGAGCTACACGGGCAGCATTGAACTGCATCAGAAAAGCTCTGACCAGCCTACACCAGAAGCCGAGACCTAGGGTGGTTTTGGTTTCAGATACTCCCTCTTTTGTCAAAAGTGTAATCTCGAACATGAGTGAGTTTGCAGAGGTATCAAATATCCCTGTGAAATCATGCTGAATGGTGTTCTGGGAATTTTCCTTTTATGTGCAAATAAAAATTAAGCGAATCTTTACTTGGAGTAGAGCGCAAAGCTAAAAATAATTGAAAACATGACAATTCTCAATCTGCCTTGCGCTTTGCTAAATTGTTAAGTTGCAGTAACTCAACATAAATTTTCCACTAGAAAACTATGGGTTCTATTGTTTTCTCTCATCTATTTGAAAATTTGTTTCTAATAAATTTAAATCCAAAATTTTGAGGTAGGATCTTCAAAAAGTTCACAATTGCTCGTTGATTAAGATTCAGTTGCATTCTTTCAGGTTATTCTGTTTGATTATAAAAATTACAAAGGAAATATCTCTGGTGGAGTTAACAATAATCTGGAATTTCGAGTGAAGGATTGGGGCCCTGCACCCCGATGGGTTGCATTTGTAGATTTCTTTCTTGCATCACATGCAAAACATGCTGTTGTTTCTGGGGCGCATAGGCGTGTGGGAACTACCTATGCTCAGTTAATAGCAGCACTGGCTGCGGCAAACCACCTTGGTAATATTTGCTTCGATCTTACATTTTTGCATGTTCTTTACAATGTTACCATAGCATCTAACATTTATGTTCTTCCAGAGGAGAACTCTACAGGTTCTAGTTTCTCCTTCTTAAGCAGCTTCCAAAGCAATTTATTAGCAGACGGTTTGAAGTTACAGATTGGTTGGGGACACATTTGGAACAGATTTGCCGGTCCTTTGAGTTGTACGAAACAGTCAAATCAATGTGCTTTCACACCTCTTCTCCCTCCAGCTTGGTGGGATGGTCTTTGGCAATCCCCCATTCCCCGTGATATCCGCAGGTTGGCAGCATTCGGTGTCAAACTGTCTGGTATTGGCACAATGGATGAAGGTCACCTTCAGTCCTACTGCAGTTCGAGAAAAGATGTTGTGAAGACTGTTACATTTATATAAATCTGGGATTTCTAGTTCCCACTTTTGCTGAATTTGAGTAAACAAATGAATATCGTGGAGGCAGGATCAAGGCCTACTAATTTCGGCTCCTGTGCATCAAGGAGGGAATACACGCAAAGAATCAGGTGACATTCTCGACTAGAGGTTTCAAAACTATTTATTTGTAATCTCTCTATCAGACATATGCATTGTAGTTAAGTTGATATCTTCATTCTTTTAATTTTAAACATGGACAGGTGTGATCTTAAAATAGGATTACTTTTAACACTTCCTAATTATTATTGTTCTCAAATTGTACAAAATAAGAATCGTTCTAGCATTGTGTATTGAGGACGACTTCTTGTCCTCTTCAAATGAAACGAAACATTGACGATGATGGACTTGTAGACAACTTCGTGCTCCCCATGTTCCTCCTACCGGGTGTGGTTAGGGGCTTGAAATTAACTTTTATCTAGATGTACGCCCGTGTTAATGTTATGAACTGAACCAAAAGTACTTTATAATATTTTATGTATAAATAAGTATTTAAGGTGCATTGACCTTGTACCAAGTATGAGTTTGAACAATTCAATTGTTGGAACGTTTTTGTAGCAATTACTTGATCCCTTTTCTTCTCCAGAAACGCTTCCTGCATCTTCTTTATTGATCAATCTCGTTCGAGTTCCTGAAATATTCTCTATCTCTAGTTTCAATTTTTTCTCTAACTGATAAATAAAAAACCAACTAATGTCCAGCACATGTTCTACACGTAAGTGATCTGACTAGAATAGAAGTTTGTAGTATCTAAAACACAAGGCCAAGTTAAATTCCTAACATCAATTCTCAATTTAAGAATTTAATCTCATTTTAAGATGCGGTTTATTGGGTTTGGGTTTGCTGTTATGAATACATATCACGTGTTAAAAGTGTAGAAGTATTAGCTTAGTTTTGCATGTGTTTTTTAATTCATCAAGAGCACTTCTATCAATATTGTTGTACTTCAAAATTATAGGAGTTTTACATGCTAATATATTAGTAATCATAGTTTATATTAATACGGTTCTTCTTTTTTTTTGAGAATGGAAGAACCCACATTCGTTATTCTTTTGGATGCGTACTGGGTAAATTTCTGGATTGACGCAATAGTCTACAAATTACGTCAACTTGATACTTCGTACTAGGCAAGCCTTACGTGTAAGTAGAGTGATTCGAATATAGGATCTTTTCACTCTATGCTCTCACTCTACTAACTCGACCATCCCTTAAAGGGTTTAATATGGTACACTTATCAAATTTCTACCTAAAATACAATGTAAATAATTTAGTTGATTGCAATTAAGCTTTATTGATTAATTTATAGAAAAAATATTTTTCTGTTTCACATTAACAATTGTTTAGTATGAATTCCATATTTTAGTAATAGGTTGTAGAAAATATACTATCCCTTTTCTCTGTCATATGTACCAACAGGTGAAAATATAAGGGATAGATCGAAACCATCATTATTGAAATAGATGTAGACTGAAATTTTGAACCAACCCAAACAATCTGAATCAGCCCATGACTTGGAGCCTATACCCAACTTACTAATTAAGTGTCAAGTTCGAACAAATTGTTTATGTTGAAAAAAAGGGAGGGGCCTAGGGTGCCCTGGAGGCTGTGGCTGCTTGCCGTGTAACAACGGTGGCTCAACTGAAGCCTGCGAAGCCTAAAAAGGCTCCTACAACCTCAAGTCATGCTCACCCAACCAAGCTTCCTAAGCATCCATCACGTCCCTTCCTCTTGCTCAAGGTGTGAGATAAGTAAAGCATGAAGGTATTCACAAATGTTGGCGATTTGGATACAGAGACGAAAATGTTGGTGGTAGATTTAACGCAAATTTAAAATAGCTTTTGAAAAGCTAATAATAATAATAATAATAATAATAATAATAATAAGTAAATAAGTTATCTTTTAGACTAAGAAAAGAGGAGAGAAAATAGAGACAGTAATTTGATTGTAGCTCAGATAAAGAAAAGATAATAGAGACGGTGATTTGATTGTGGCTCAGATCTCTCTTATGAGCTAGCCAATGTTACGAATACCGTACCGAACTTAGTACCAGATTAGATTCTGGTACGGTACTATACCGGTACCGGTCAATACCGGATACCATTTTAGGTAATTTTTTAAATTTATAAAATAGTCCCTGAATTTTTTAAAAAATTGCAAAATAGCTCATTGTCATATTATATAGTTGTACTGTATATTTTTAACCTTGTTTCTAAAAATCAAAATAATAAATAATAATTACAATTAATATGAAATAACAATAATTTTCAGATATTTCACATAT
>JANZXP010000006.1:25076371-25090189 GCA_027576715.1 Erythroxylum flavicans
ACCCTCGCGGGACACGGATCCGGGTATCACCATCGATATCGGGTTCGGGTTCAGCGGGAGTTGGGGTGTTACATTTTACCTGGTGCATCTGAACTAGTTAACTTGTTCTCATTAAAAGAAACAATCTCAATGTCTTTATCCATCGTCCTGAGCAAAAAAACTTACAATAAGAATTTGTTACTTAACTTATTAGCCAATCAAACCAACAATGACAAAGAAGGCAGCAACTGATGCAACCATAGGAGCAACAACATTATTTTTGTTGTTGTTCTTCTTGTTGCATGAAATCGATGTGCAGAGGTTTGCATTTCCGTCAACACTTGAATTGATGATAAAAGTGACAACAAAAGTAGGACAAGTAAGTATAAGTACCCAACACGAATTTGTTCTTATCATTTATATGATGAGAACTGGATGTTCTTATAATGATTTTACAAAATGTCGAAAGAAAGAAGAAATGGGAAATCAATAATTGTTAGGAGACATCTGGTACATGAAGTTAGACCTTAGAAGTAGAGAACCCTGTTGGGATCTTTGGATGAGGACAACTGGAACTGCACCTGTCAGATTGTTTCCTACTAAGTTTCTGCAGAGACAGAAAATTTATAGTTCTGATAACTTTTCACACTATAATTGATTTTATTCTCAATATAAAGTAGCTTACAGGACTTTCAAGGAAGACAATTGTGACAAGAAGTGAGGGATTGAGCCATTTAAATTATTGTTTGACAAGTCCCTGACATAATAAAAGCAATTGTAAGACAGATTAATTTCTGTATCAGCATTTTATTACTGCATATTTCCAAATGGCATAAGGATACTCACAGGGATTCAAGTGATCATATTTGATTATGTATATACTTATAAGGATGTGATTGTAGGTTGAGCATTATTGTAGTTGAAATTGAGTCCGTCCCACACATAGGCCTGAGGAGCACGTGGATCTGCTTGCCAATTTTTCATTACCTTGCCAAAACTATGAAACCAACTTCAAAGATCAAGGTAGGATCTAACACCAAGAACTATCTGACCATCTGAGGTGTTACATAGCCATTTGTCCTGCACAAGTTCATGGAGAGTTGTTTCCTTTTGGGACATTAAGAAATTCGTAAAAGCAGGTGGGACTTGAGATTGACTGCCCTGTGTTTCTAATCCTGACACATTCTAAACCTGAAACCAAAGGATTGACATGTGAATCACTGTATGCATACAGTGAAGGAAATAAGACTTACATACATTAAGACAAAATGAAGGAATTCAGTAATCCAACACCACTGACAAAGGACAAGATTATGTAATAAAGCAAGAAAAAAACTTAAAAGACATAATGAAGCCACATTGATTCACTCAGAATGTGCATATTGGAAATGGTTATCAAAATTAACTGAATTAATAATATAACCCATTACTTCAGAGAGTAAAATTGTAAGACTAATACACTTGAAATGTAACTGCAATGAAATTCCACTCTAAAATAAGATTGAAGATTTCCAGATTTCTGAAGCAGTAAATATTTTTACAGTTCTTTCAGATCAGTTGCAATAATAGTACTTTAGAATGCATTAACGTATTAGAAAAACTTCCTCAAACAAAGCTCTATAAAACCTCAGCTCTATTTATGAAATCCAAATACCCACAAATCGGAACAACTAAAAGTTAAAAAAATTAATGGAAGAAGTGTAAAAGATTGTTTATACTTCTTAAGTCAAGGCTTCAAGCTAGAAATACAAGGAAAGGAATCAAAAAAGAAGAAACAAAGAGGAAGAACGTAATTGGTAAAGAAAAATTGCAGAAAGTAACAAAACTAAGTAGAAGAAGAAATGTGGGAAATCGTTGAGGACTGAAGAAGATGCTATGGGCAAGACCGTCATAAATGAATCAGCTACTTCGAAACGCTCCATTAAATGAGCTTGTGAAAAAATAGCCGTTGGATTAAATTAGCCAACACAACCAGCTCCTAACCAAACAAAAAATCAACTTTTTAATATGGTCAAACCACTCGTTTAGGTCAAATCAACTTTTTAATATGGTCAAACCACTCGTTTAGGTCAAACAGCTAATAAATAGCTGAAACATCGTTATCCAAACACAGCCAAAATTTCCAATCTTACTATTGTAATAATTGCCAGTCTAGGTATAGGCTCAAAAACATCGTCCTTTTACTTACAAAAATTTAACAACTCTGTTGGTCTTCCAATTTTCATGGCTTATGCTCCAAGTTGACAGTAAGACATCCAATTTTCACCCACTCTCTTCATCTTCATCCTCACTGCTCTCTACCCTAATTCCTCACTGTCGCTCTCTTCCTCACTGCCACTTTCTGCCTTTAGACAAAACTTGAATGTAAATTCTCTGAACCCCTATAGTGGTTTTTCTTGTGACATGCAATAGGGCTTTGAGAGCTAAAGGTAGAGTGAGGCCAAACGATTTTTTGGAGGCAGCGACTTGTGCTACCAATGGGCAACCTATTGAGGTTGTTTACTACCCAAGGCTAGTACACTAGAGTTTTTTGTAAAGGCTTCATCGACGAGAGCAACAATGAGCATTAAGTGGTGCTTTGGATGAGATTTAAGATGGATTTTAAAACGAAGGACTCTTCTCAAATCAGCTAGTTCATAGGGACTGTGGCCTCTGCTCATGTTGTTGATCCTATTATATGGGGATTGTTGCCTCTGCTCATGTTGTTGATCCTATTATATGGTCGAATTCTCCTTGGAGATTGCTCCAGGTTCTTTGTTAGTCTCTGATTATCATCTCCTGTTAATTACTTCATGATTCCAATAATTTTGTTTGTTTATAACTTAAATAGAATTCATCATTTGGCCCTGGTGATATAGAAGAAGATCATTCTGATGTGACTTTCTTCATTAGAAACTTTATTTCTCTTCAGTTGAGTGATTTACCTTTATTAAATTTCAAGGTTGAGACTGTAGATGCTCAATGCTAGTTCAGGTTGCTTTTTTTAATTCTATTTGAAGTCCTTTTCTTGTAACCCGTAACTGTGTCCTTCTGCCAATTATCAGCCTACCTCTGCCAACCTCCTTTCGGTATGACTTAACTATAATTGTTGCCTAGGTAAACAACCACGTGTTGGCTCCAGATAGGTGTTTGGTATTGTATTTGTGGAAATCACATGCTAACTGAATCTGGTGTGCATATTTTCATTAATAATTGGTGAATCTACATATTTATTTCTATGGATGAGTGTTATATGTACTGATGTTAATGAGGTATACAGTCATTAATGTTTCTTGTTTAAATACCGTAAGTCATTAATTGGATTTGACTTAACGAGCCATAATCTGAAAATTGATGCTCAATTTTACGATTCTTCCTTAAGTAACAATTACAATTTTTACGATTCAATGCAAACGTTTGGATTCCAATTTATCGATTTAGCTATGATGCAATTCTCATTCAGTATCAGATAATCCTCATACTAGGATAAGCTTTCACTTCCAATTTTTTGAATTGTCAATTAGTCTGTTTGTGTTATGCTAAAGTTTAGGCCACACCTTTGTTGCTTTTGGCATCTTTGTCTTTAATTTTTGTTCATAAATTCCATCTGCAGGTGACACGGGATGAACTAGATCTACTTCAAAATGTAAAACGTGTTAACCAGTAACTGGTTGAATTAGTGTTGAAATTTCTAATTTAACAGTAAACTGCAGACTGGACAATTTTTTTCAATTTCACAGCAATTTAGCCCACCTCCAAGAAATTTTGAAACCCTTAAGAGAAGCCAAATGGACGGCAATGAGAAATTGTCTTGCTTGTTGACAATGGAAAACTTTAATGTGAAATCAAAAAAGTGTGATAATAAAATGAAACATCAATTTTTGCTCTTTGGTCAACTGATATTGACAGAGCAACATATTACTCGTATCTACTCCACTGATTCTATCTCAGATGTGCTTATGGTCCAGACAAATCAAAATTTGTTGATGTGTTAGGATTTGCAACTGAGAAACAAAGTTCACTACAAAAATCATCCATCTATGTACCATTCGTAGTGCTTTAACATTTTTTTTCAGGTTCTATATTTTGTCTGTAGAGATTATGTTTTGTGATGTCTGACTGACTAAGATAACAATTTAACAGCAACATCGTATGGAGTTTGTCAATTAGAATTTAGCATAAGCTCTGCTTATATTAAACAACTTTTTTACTATTCATATATATTCACAGTTGTTATGTTTGCTTATTCCGTCTATCCTTGGCTGATTCCTTTGTTTTCTCACCTCTCAACCTGTGTGTTTGTCCTCAAATGGTTTTGATGATTGTTTACTGTTTGAAAAAATGCTAGGAGAGTTGATGTTATGGCTTTCAGGTTTGTACATGAATCATCATTTTGGATTTCTTCTTTAAAAAGGGGTATCTAAAAAGCTTCCAATTGAAGCATCAAGATGATAATTTTGTGTTGGTTTTAGATTAAGAGTGGTGACTGTCTAGCGAGGTAGTATTTGGGACCTAATAAGTGTTAGGATAATGATAAAGATAAAACCAAGTTAGTTGCCATATGATACAAAATCTATATTTGTTGTATCTAATAGATATCATCTCATGGAATAAACTTCTTTATATAAATCAATGGATCCCATCATGAATGAGTATGGGAAAACCAATTTTATATGGTATCAGAGCAATCTATGATCGTAGGCTTCCCTTTTTTTCTAGTTTTTGTCTTTCAAATGGCTATTGCCTTTCCTTCTTTGTCTTCTTCCTCTTCCTCCTCCCTCGTTCCTCAAGTGTTTTTTGTCAATATCTCAGATTTTGTATCTAAAAAGTTAGATATGACAAATTATCTTACAAAGTTAGATATGACAAATTATCTTACCTGGTACTACCTCTTCAAACTCGTCCTTAACATATATGATCTATCTGATCATATTTCACCATCACCTTAGACTCCCTCTGAAACTATTCTCTCCTCTGATTACAAGATAACCATGGTGAACCCAGCTTATGCCTTGTGGTACAAAGGAGATCGCCTCATCCTTAGTTGGATCAATGCTACTGTCAAAAGGGAATTTTTACCTCTTTTATATCAATCTAAAATAGCCTCTAAAGCATGGAATTCTTTGTGTTCTGATTTTCTGGATAAATCTACTACTAGGAAACTTCAATTGAAATTTGCATTTAATAAACTTGTTGATTCCTTAGCTGCAATTCAACAACCTCTCTCTAGTCGTGAAAAAGTTAGTCGTGTTTTCCAGGAACTCCCTCAATCATATGATTCATTGGTCACCGTTGTCTCTAATCAAAAACCACCACTACATTTGCTGAGCTTTAGACGTTGTTGTTGAATCATGAGGCTCGACTTGACAACATTGATTATGTTTTTGTTGCTACTTCAACCCCTCAAACTACTTTTGTCTCTACTGCTACGACGTCTCAGCAATCCTCTTCTTGTTCTACCTCATCACCTTAATCTTCTGGTTCTTACGGTCTGCGTGGTGATGGAAAGGGGCGCTCTCAAGGTGGTTACTCATGTGATTGTGGAGCTCATGGATATAGTACTTTCTATCCCTTCTCAGTAGGATGAAATGGTAAGGGGCTCCTTGGACCTGTTTCTCTTTTTCAAGCTCCAGTTAGCCCTACTTCCTTTGCTGGTTATTGCTATAATTATGGTCAATATGGTCATATGGCTTTTACCTGTCCAACTCAGTATGGTCACATAGCTTCTACTTATCCAACTCGTGTTACTGTAAATGACAGTGTTAGTTAGTTTGTAGTTCTAAGCCTAGAAGACTCTTTTGATCCGACTTGGTATCTCGACACTGGTACCACCTCACACATGACACATTCACCTAGTATACAGTTTTCTTTTGCACCATATTCTAACTCTACATCTGTTGCTACCGGAAATGGTGAATTATTGCCAATTTTATCTATTGTTGATGTGGTTCTACCTTCTGGTACTTACTCCTTCAACCTCAATAATACTTTACATGTCCCTAATTTATATAAGAATCTAATTTTTGTTCAAAAGTTCACTGCAAATAACAAATGCTTTATTGAATTTCATCTGTGGGGTTTTCTGGTGAAGGACTTAAAAACAAGGATGATACTTCATTGCAGCAGTAGCTCCTCCATTCTATATACTTTTTAGAGCACTACTCTCGCATCTAGTGATCCTGAAGCACTACTTTCTATTATCGCTCCTCTTGACATTTGGTATCTCATCTTGGGCATCCTCACGACTACCTGACAACATCTTAAGAATAGTCTACCAATCTCTGCAAATAAGGCTTCTGCCACTAATTGTTCTTCCTGTTTGCAATCCAAACCTTGTAATCTACCATTTTCTGGTAGTACTACTCTATTTGCAGCATCTTTAGATTTAATTCATTACGATGTATGGACATCTCCAGTTTCTTCTATTTCTGGTTTCAAATATTACATTATTTTTATTGATGTCTTCAAAAGGTTCTCATGGTTATACCATATACATTATACATCTAATGCTCTACAGTGTTTTCAAAACTTTAAGTTCATGTTGAAAATCATGGCTCTGGTAAAATCAAGTATTTTCGCTCTAAAAATGGTGGTGAGTTTATTAGTGGGGCTTTTTGCCAGTTTCTCAAATCTCATGACATATGTTTTCAATCCTCTTGCCCTCATATATCTGAGCACAACGGTGTGGCTAAGCATAAGCATTGCCATATTACAGAAATGGGTTGCACTCTTCTCTAACGTGCATCGGTTCCCTTTTCTTTTTGGGTTGACGCTTTAACAACTATCTACATCATCAAAAGGCTCCCCACTCCTATACTCGAGCAATCACCATCTGAGAAACTTTTGAATCAACGACCATATTACTCCTTTTTTTTTTTATGTTTTTGGCTACCTTTACTATCCAAATTTACACCCTTATGGGAAAAATAAACTTAAGCCTCGAAGTCCCCTAAGTATTTTTCTTAGTTATAGCCCAAATCAGAAGGGTTATCGTTGTCTACATTGAGCCCTTAAGAGAATCTATGTCAGTCGCTATGTTCAGTTCATTGGGACAGAATTTCCTTCTGCAGAACCAAACGATGTCGATATATCCGCAATGCAACACTTAAACTCCACCAACCAATGTAGATGTCGATTGGAAAACAATCTCCTATTTTAATTGCAAGTATATGGGTCGTGACTTGTAATAATAAGCAGATATCGATCCCACAAGGATTGTGCTTAGGTATCACTTAATTCAGATTAATCTTTGTTTAAGAACCAAAATTTTTTTATGGAAATAAACTGGAAATTTTAATTAAATTAAACAAATGACAACTCAAAAATACATAAACTTGGAATTCAAGATTTTCACAACTAGAGATCACTTTTTTCCTATCTTGTCTCCCTCCTATTTTGTTAATTGAATTGTGTTTCACCTAAGATGTCCTAATGTATTAACTACCCTCTCTCAAGATGTAATCAGTTGTCCCTAACTAAATTAAATGGAAATGATTAAGCAATCTCTCAATCTATAAAATCAATCCACCAATTCAATTAGTTATTAAGTTATCCTATGGGTGATTAATTAATTAGCCAAGATCTCTTTTTCAAGTAATCAATTAACTTGATAGATGTAGGTTTATAGAATGTAAATTCTCATTGTACAATCCTTCACAAATTACTCAACTCAATCTCTCAAACATTCATCAAAATTATCTATCATTCAAATCAACAAAATATGAGTTTAACAAGAAGTTCAAAAGTAATCTTTACAACTAAATTAGCCACTCATGATGTCCATAACATCCCCAACAATCAAATAATCCATCATACAAGTACTAAAAGAGAAAAAAATGAAAGAAATCTAAATGAGTCAAACTCCTCCTCTTCTTGGCCCAAATATGGAAAATTCGACATTGGTATGCTCTTTTCCCAATTGTGAATGAAAAAAAAACTTAAATCTCTACCTCTCCTGAAGCTCTAAACCTGGTTTTTTACTCAAGGAGGCAAGTCTCACACAGAGCTCTTTTCATTTATAGGGTTTTATAACCTTATATAGTCCAAAAAACCCAAAAAAAAGTGAACCACACGTGTATCTTCGGGTTAGACATCCCACGATTGTAGGAATTGGTATGAAACCCACAATCGTGGTTTTTATGTTATGATTCTTCCTTTTCTTTTCTCCTCTCTTGGTCTCTAGCTCAATCGCAAATGTGGCCAACCTTTATTCCTATATCAAAATGATCAATTCTTACCCTAAATCAACATCAAATATAAAAGAACACAATGAAGACCAAACTAAACAAAAAAATACAAAATAAATCCTAAAACACAACAATAATAACCTTTATGCAAGAAACACATGCCAAATACTTATAAAAACATACACTAATGCACAACTATCAACTTCTCCACACTTAAATCTTTGCTTGTCCTCAAGCAAAGTCAAACACAACCAATCAATTTCATCACTTTATTTTCACAAAAAACAAAACATGCAATCCCTCAAATTTTGGCCAACTCAAATATCAAGCTACTACATATATCATGACTATTTTTCGTTAATGTACATAAGCAAACTCAACATATGGCACCATCACTCAAAGATAAGTATAGATGCAAAATTAATCTTCCTCATGGTTTCACTCATTTCTCTCAAGTGTTTAATAGTTAGTGTTTCGCTCAAGCTCCCTATAGAAAACTACACTACCATAAGCTTGCTAATACATCAATTCTCCTCTACAATGATTGCATGCATAAATAGATTAAAAGGACTTGCTTAGGGTTGGGTAAAAAGGGTAAAGGTTTTAACACAAGCATTCGTAAAATAAAAAGTAGATAAAAGGGATAACAACACATAATTCTAAAATACACAAGTGTAAATATACTACTACTTTATTAATGCTACTAAAATGTTCTTCCTTTTTCTTTTCTTTTCTTTTTCTCTTTTCTTTTTTTATTAATTTTTTTCTTTTTATTTTTAATACATGGAAAAAAACAATGAATAAAATAGCAACTAAATTCAATGTGATTCAAGAGCAGCAGTAACACTCATCTCATCTCGAAAAACTAAAATTGTCTAAAAAATCCTAACTAATGCATCATTTAATACTTTACTAAGCTTGTGAATGGGTAGGTTAATGGGGTTTTGGGTTTTAAAATTTGAGATGTTTTCAAGAAACAAAATGGTTAAGGCTTAATGAAGGTAACAAGGGATAATAAAGGATAGGTCATTTAAGCTAAGGGTTAACATAAAAAGGGCCTTAATCATCTTTATTATACATACATCCAATAGACTCAAACCAATTCAAAGCAAGTTCTGAAGGTAATAACCTAAGGAAGCATCCCATAACAAAGAAATAAAATGACTATAGATGGAGTCATATAGGCTCAATCCTTACATTAGCTCAAATGAAAATTCATTATACATCTCTACACTACCTCATTGCTCAAGTGTCAAGAGTAAGCTTATGCAACCAACTACTTTTCATTACTAAACATGGTTCTCTCTCTACTCAAGTAACCTAATCCAAGTTCAAGCATGCATTCAATCTCATTACAACTAGCATGACAGAATCTCATGGCAAAATAAATCAAAATGATTCAAGTGTGGTTCCATTGCTGAACTTAAAAAAAACATAGTATGCCTAAAACATGCATCCTATTTAACAAAATGCAAACAGTGACTAAAACAATGCAATTGACAAAGCAAGTGTCACCTCCCCACACTTAAAGAACACATTGTCCTCAATATGACAAGGCAATCACAAAATAAGGTAAAATGACATCAAACCAAACAAACAACATTAAACTAAAAAAAAGACAGAACAACTAACAAAGTAATTAAAACAATGTAAAATGTTTAGGGTAAGAAGGTTCATGGAGATTGTGGTGGCGACAGCGTTGGTGAAGGGACTTCAATATTATTCCTCTGGATGAACTTAAGGAATTTCTTCTTGATGTACCACTGCTCTTTGTGCACTTTTCTCATCTGGGTGTCGAGCTCATTAATTTGTAATGTCATTTATTGATGGTTAGAGGCCCTTTGGTCTAGGATTTGTTGGAATCTATCGACCTCTGCTGCTATAGTTGGTTCCTCTTCCACTCCTTCTTCTTATGGCTCCAGAGGCGCTTGAGATGTGGATGATTGAAAAATGACTGCATCCTTGCCCTTCCTATTCTTAATAGTTGTGAACATCTGAGGATTTCAAAGCTCCATATAATGGGTCTCCAAAATTTCAGAGCGCCTCAAATAAGGAACATCAAAAACATCATATCTAGCCATACGCACACTATCCACATCAAGGTTGTAAAATAATGCCAAAGCAGTAACAATATATGACATGCCAAAATAAGAGCTCTTCTTATTAACATAACTCACAATAGATCGAAAAATCCAATAAGGAGTATTTATTTTGATTTTTCGATCCATGCACCAAAGGAAGAAAGTTCCTTAGCCGAGCACTTCTTACTTTCAATTTTGTTAAAAACCATTAAGCATATAAATTTATGAAGAAGTAAGTGCTCGGTGCTATGAATTAAAGTATTTGGTGCATTTCTAGAGTCAAAATTGGTTATACCTGTTACAATTTTCTAGTAATCATCCACATAAAAGTCATCATGACCATCCAAAACGTTAGTGTTTGATAAATCAAAAAGTGCACGAATGATAGTATAATCAAGTTTACAAACTTGGCCACCTATCCTAAACTAGAATATATCCATTTTAGGATTGTAGCACACAGTGGTGAAAGATTCGACATTTATCATAGGATATATCGGCACATCACAATGAATTAATCTACCCCAACCAATATTCGCAGCTGATCGCTCAATTTTTTGCCTTAATCATAGATTTTCTAACAGTTCAAAATCAAAGTATCCAAGAGGCATTAAATTTCTAGCTTTAAAGTCCCAAAATCACATATCTTCATCTTCCAAATAAATAGGGAATGGGGTACGAAAAGTGACTACCATATTTGGTTTACCTTCTCCGAAGACTTGAAGGCGTAGTTCAGCGGTTGGTTTTTGGGCGACTTGCTTCTTTGGAGCCATTGGATGATAAAAATCTACAAAAATAAGGAAGAGAGAGGTAAGCACATTTTTTAGAGAGAAAGAGAGAAAATCTTACCAAGTCCCTAGATTCTTGAATGATTAATGTGAAATAAATGTAAAGGATTGAAGAAAATACCAAAATTTGAGTGTAAGATGAAGGTCTTGAGAAGTTTTGAGAGTGGGTGTTGTGATTTTGAGTCCAAAAACTTTCTGGAGAGCCTTCCCACATTCGTGGGAAACACCCTCCTTCCTACGATCGTGGGAAACTTACCAATTCTCATTGTCATGGGTTACTCCTATTTTTCCACTTCTTAACCATCTTCCAAGTTTAGCATGCATTCTCAACATTCAAACAACTTGCAAATACATCAAATTCACCCAACCAATAAGCAATTTGAAGAGAAAATAAGTTAAAACTCAAACAAAATCCAAATAAATACCAAGCAAACTCAAATCAATCATAATCGCAATTAAATAAATCAAGCAAACAAGTAAACCAAAAACAATCAGAGGAAACTAAAATTTCATGGGTTGCCTCCCATGCAGCGCTTTCTTTTAACGTTGGTAGCTCGACATTCTCCTTATGCTTAAGGTAGTTTAAATGAACGATGCAGTGGTTATGCAGTCACTGATCTAAAAATCTACATATGAGCTACCCTATTATGGATTCCACCTTCGTTGTGATTCTCCTTCCTTCGCCTTCTCCTACTTGATTTTTTCTTTTTGAATGCATTCCCAGGATTCTCAATATCTTTCCATTATCCTCGAGGTTCGGTTTCCTTGATATTAGTTAGAATTAGAAGAGAACTGTTGTCTTTCTTTAACACTTTGAAGGTTATTTGCTGCTTTCCTGCCCTTAGAGTTAATTCACCCCATCAACGTCAATTATTGACCGAGTGGTGGCCAGGAATGGTCATCTAAGGACCATAAGGGTTTTCACATCTGCTTAAATATCCAATATATAGAAATATGTGGGAAAGATAAATTTATTGATTTGTACTTGCGTATTCTTAATAATCCCCTTCGGTTGGTGAGTTGTTTTGTCGGCTATTTTTACTAATATCTTTGTAGGTTCTAATTCTCCTAACCCTAACTTTTGACTAAAGGCATAGGACTTCATATTGATACTTGCTCCCAAATCTGTAAATGCCCTATCTATTTTGACTCTATTAATACTGCAAGGAATGTAAAAATCCCCTGGGTCTTCTTTCTTCTATTCCATGTTAGGGTTTCCTTCTGCTATGTGCTCCTTCACCTTCTTTTTGACTGGTTCCTTTAACGTGAGCCTTGTTTGTAGTTGTTCCATTATGTTCTCAACCTTGTTTGATTCAACCTCTTTAAAATTCCTAGTTGACCTACTTGAACTTGACTTCTGCTGAGCTAGAATAGGGTATGGAATTTCAGGTAAAGGCTCCTTGATTGGCTCAATTACGAGCTCACTTAGAAGGAATTCCATAATTGCTTGTTCTTCTCTCTTGTCTCCGTCTTCCTTCATATATTTAATTTTCTTTTTTTGGGTCTGAGTGATGGCCATGATCCGTTCCTTTGGGTTAGACTAGGCATTGCTTGGTGGACTGCCTGCACTTCTAGAAGACAAAACATTAGCAAGTTGACCTACCTGGACCTCCAAATTGTGGATGGAATAGGCACGGTTCTTCACAATCTGATCAAACTTCGCCTCCATCCTCTGTTGACTTTCCTCTTGACTGGCAAACATTCTCTTCTGGTTCTCTTCTTGAGTTGCCAGTTTGGACCATAAAACATCCATCAATTTGTCCATTTTGCTCTCTATAGATCCAATTCGATCTTGCTGAAATCTAGGAGGTCCTTGTGGTTTTGCTTGCCACTTGCATTGTTGGTACTCTAAGAAAAATTTGGGTGATTTTTTCACCTCAGATTATACGTGTTCGAGTAAGGATCATTACCTCTTTGTGGTTAACCCAAGTAAGGATCATTACCTCTTTCTGTACCACTGGTTCCTAATAAGAAACATTCAGCTGAGCCATGGTTGTTTTGCCCACATAGTTCACACTGTACTTGCATGGCTTTGGCTGTAGATGAAGATGCTCCTTGCATGTTACTCAACTACTTGGTAAAGGTTATGATTTATGCCTACAAAGCTGTAACAGAATCAATCAGAATTATACCCTTTTGCTCCTTTTGCCCCCGTCTACTTCTCTTGTTTAACCACATACAACTATTACTCACTAATTCTTCTAGAAGGTCATGAGCTGCATCAATAGTCTTCCTCATCAAAGAACCTTTAGCAGTTGCATCTATGGTTCCTCTCGTGCTCTGATTTACACCGTTATAAAATGTCTGCAACAGGAGCTCCCTCAGAAGGTTATGGTAGGGACAACTTCTTTGTAATTCTTTAAACCTCTCTTAGGCTTCATATAGAGACTCCCCATCACTCTGATAAAAATTTGTGATCTCCTTTGTAATCCTTGTCGTCCTGGTCAACGGAAAATATTTTGCGAGGAATGCTTAGGCTAGTTGCTCCCAAGTAGTGATCTTCCCTGAATTTAATAAGTTGCACCATGCCTTCACCCGATCTTTCAAAGTGGAAGAAAATAGCCGCAACGTCACAGCATCATCAGGCATCCTATTAAATTAGAAGGTGTCATAAATCTCCCAAAAATTTACAATATGGGCATTTGGATCTTCGTTGGACATTCACTTTTCTCTTTCGAGTTTCACTTTCCTTTTTATCATCTATATGTGTATCCGTAATCCATTTAAAGATTTTTAGAAGTAAAATCCTCAAGGAATTTAATCTCAATATCGCTGATATACTATTACGCTCAATCATAACTTTTATCA
>JANZXP010000006.1:25095613-25114052 GCA_027576715.1 Erythroxylum flavicans
GCGCGATCCAGAACATGTTTCCTCTTTTGACCATAACTTTGTCGTCCTACCTCCAAATGACCTGATTTTTGAATCATTGGATTCCTAACACATTCCTATATCTCTCCTAAATAATTTATAGCTTTTGTTATTAATTTGAAAAAGATTGATTGAATCAAAGTGAGGGGATCGGTTGGAAGATTGTGAGTTGGATATTTTTACTGAACATGCTTCAGTATTTTGATGATATCTTAATCCTTAGAGCTCCAATTGCTATGATTTTTATCTCTAAATAAACTAGAGACATAGAGCCACAAATTATTTGAATAAATCAAATTTTAATTCGGTCTCTAAGACTTTCAATATCTGGATGCAAGTTGAGTATAGTGTACTACTTCAGTATAACAACAGTCCAAAAATGTTTGGGCTATAGTTTTGGTGTCTTTAGAAACTTAAGACAATGGGGAAAAAATGTTCTGAAAAAGCCAAATTGAAATTCCGATTTAAGGTTTCCCAAAATCTATCCTGAAGTTGAAGAAATGAGTTTGCCCACGTTTTTATGACTCCGAATGTTGGGCTTCAGAAACGGGGTCCAATATTATGAATGTTTTGTGATTGTTGAAAATGAGAATTGTTGCGAATTGTTGGAATTGAAAATTATTTTATGAATATTTTGTGATTATTGGAAATGAGAATTGTTGGGAATTGTTGGAAATGGGAATTGCTATATGAATGTTTTGTAATTGTTGGAAATGAGAATTGTTAGGAATTGTTGGAATTGGACATTGTTATATGAATGTTTTGTGATTGTTGGAATTGAGAATTGTTGGGAATTGTTGGAATTGGAAATTATTTTATGAATGTTTTGTGATTGTTGGAAATGAGAACTGTTGGAAATGGAAATTGTTTTTTTTTTGGAACTCAAGAAATGAAAATTGTTATATGAATGTTTTGTGATTGTTGGAAATGGAAATTGTTGGGAATTGTTGGAAATGGAAATTGTTGAAAATTGTCGGGAAAGATATGTTATTATCATTATTTTTTTCGATATAATTTCTAATAATTAAATTTTATTGTTTACTAAGAGTCTTAATAGTACAAGTAGTTCAACTGGTCCAATTTTCATTGACAACATCGATGTTTTGGCAGATTGGGTTTCTAAAGAGCCGAATTTGGTAGATGTCAATGACTTGGAAGATAATCTTAAATGAGAAAGCATTGACATGTCATTTGGTGCATTAAATTTGAATGATAATGAAGATGAAGCTCCTCTCAATGATAAAGATTTTGTATCAAATGATAACTAGGATCAGTGCAGTTATAACAGGTATCCTCTCATTGACGATTGAATTTCGTTGTAGGTTATTTTCCCTATTCTTTTAATTTTACTTATATTTGATGTTTATCAATTTATGTTCAATTATATATATGTGATGTAATTGTTAATGTTTTTATTTCAGGTTTAACTTAAACTTGATTGTTTTCTTGTCATGATAAAATCGTAATAGTTAAGGATATTTATTGTTCTTTTGTGGGATGTTTTGATGTAATTATTATTTATTAAATGATGAAATTGTATTATTGTAATATTTTAAATACTTTGTATTATTCTTATTTTTATATTTGTATTATTATGATTGTCTTTTTTTCATATTAATTGTGGTTATTAATTACATGTGAAATATTTAAAAATTATTGTCATTTCATATTAAATTATTAATTGTGATTATTATTTATTATTATGATTTTTAGAAATAGGGTTGATGTAAACGTGTAAAGTATACAGTATATAACTGTACAATATACTAATGGACTATTTTGTAAATTTTAGAAAATTTTAGGGACTATTTCATAAATTTAAAAAATTACCCAAAATGGTACCCGGTATTGACCGGTACTGGTACAGTACCATACCAGAACCCAATCCGCTACCAAATCCGATACTGTATTCGCAACTTTGGAATAACCACACTTCTCATCGTAAATATCAACTCGCAAATTGTTTGGTTTGATGTCAACTCCCAAATTCTCAAAACAAACGTTTGTTGTGCCTATCAATCAAAAATGTATTTTTAATTAATTAATATTATGAATAAAATGTAACATTAACATCAAATGCAATAATTGAAATAAAGAAATAAAAATAAAAAAAGAGTACTATAAATAAATCAGTTATGTGCATTGAAGGTGGGATATTAGCAGTAAAACGTTGTTTACTTGGTTTTGCATCAATGACCTGAAATGAAATTTCACATCATTACAATTTTACTAACAAATTACAGAAAGGAAAATGAATTCATCTATTTTATCCAGGAAACGATTACCCAGAAATGTCTACCTTATATATTTCAAAACTAAAGATTGTAATTATTTGTGCTAAATATATCTTCTTACACATAATCATTTTGGTGGAGCTCTTAATTTATAATGGAAAACATTGCTTATTTCAGCCATCGTACAAATCGCTTGCACAAAATAAGTGGAGAAAAATGAGAAAACCAAGTGATGGAGATGGCTATAACATGTTTATCAATCACATAGTACAACTTATTGGATATATAAGTATAATAGATATTCATAAGACTAAAAAATCACAATCCTATATTGAAAATCAATACCAACAAGGAACCCAACATTGTCTCCAAGATCTTTAGCCACATCCAATCTGGCAATATGTCTTTGATTGTAGTTTAGAGAACTTTTTATAGTAGTTGATATGCTCCTAAATAAAAATATAATCCTTGCACACGATTGTATCCATATTACAGCCGAAAAGACGAGCCATTTATTGTTAACAAAGGCACTGAAACTTTCCTATGTACCATTTGTAGTACTTTAACTATACCTAGGGATGTCAAATTTTGGCCTGGTTGGCTCGACCCGTGGCCTGACCATTATTTCAAAAACAACATTTTTTTACATTTCTCTTTTAAAAAATATATGGTGTGCCAGTCAGCCCTTGATTGGGCCAGGCCACGAGCCACCCTAGCTTGTGGTCGGACTGGGCTCGGGCCACTCCCCAGCTCATTGACATTCCTAACTATACCGCAAAATGCAAATGGTGTCAAATTCTTGTTGACACGAATGGTGTCAAATTCAATCTGTGATCAAAACATGTGCATCTAAAAATTGGGAATCAGGTTGAACTTGATATTTCAGCAGAATATATAAGTAAACTTTACTATCCCCTTCTCCCCAAACAAGAAAAAGCAAAAAATAGGATTGCTA
Source organism: Erythroxylum flavicans (assembly GCA_027576715.1). Lineage (NCBI taxonomy): Eukaryota > Viridiplantae > Streptophyta > Magnoliopsida > Malpighiales > Erythroxylaceae > Erythroxylum > Erythroxylum flavicans. The sequence continues at coordinate 25,098,821 of JANZXP010000006.1, forward strand.
GAAAGGAGAAAACTAGCGTTAACCATAATGTAGAAAACCATTAACAAGATTTTTGATAATGGCTAAAATTGACTGAAAGTCTAAAGAGGATGTTTTATTCAGTTTCCATATCTAACAACTTCAAATTGATCAATAATCAGCAATTGGTGGTAAAACAACTAACTATCGTGGAGATATCATCATTCCAACTAAATATTTAAAAATGATACTTCATCCCAAAGCTAACCAGCTAATGTAGATGCCATAAAATATGGCCTACAAATAATGGTTTACATTATATTATGTGAAATTGTGGCCTGAAGATAATGATTTACATATTAAGGAGGAACATAACTAAGATGCAAGAAACAAGGATAAAGGGACTAACCCACAAGAAATTGATTTTTCCCAGTTCAATCTAAATGAAAGGAAACAAGAATTAGATAGATCATTTTCTACGTGTACTTACTATTTGCAAGCAATCCTAATGGGATTATTCTATAGATGTAATTGGAATGTTTAGAAAAATTGTCAAGAGAAGTAGGAAGTAGGAATAAATAGGATGGATGTCAGATGATCGTTGAAAGCATACGAATAAGGATATCACATGAAGATTCAAAATGTTTCCAGTAAAGGAAATAAAGAGATGATAAAAGATTTAGATTTTCATATGCAACAAAGTGCCCTCGGGTATGAAGCAGAAATGATATAAAAAAGGAAAGAAGTAGATAATTACAGAGTATCAAGATGAGGAAGAGAGCAGCAGCTAGGTAGAGAGTAGAGTGAGGAATTAGGGCAGAGAGCGATGAGGAAGAAGATGAAGAGAGTAGGTGAAAATTGGATGTTTTACAGTTGGCTCGGCTCATAAGCCATGAACATTGGAAGACCAATAGAATTATGAATTTTTGTAAGTAGAACGATGACATTTTTGGCCTGGATAGAGTTAGACAAAATAAAGTTAAACAGAAAATCCTGACTAAATAATTGTGGTGTCATTTTCTCATTTTGGTTGACTACAACAGAAACATCAAACATTGTGCATTAAATTAAAAAAATTAAAATTCTTTAACCATGAAATTTTAATAAATGAGATTATTATCACAAAGCTACAATAATTGTTATATATAACTTAAAATAAATTAAAAAGGGAAATTGGAAAAATAGAAAATTCTTCCACTACTAAAGAGCACAACTCGTGCGTAACATAGATTACAAGGTTTCTACAACGATGTCTGAGGTTGTTGGATTGGATCATATAACAAAAACGATCTACAATTCCCCAACACCTATCTTCCTCTCTAAACGAGCACTTTGTATCTTTAAATTCCCCTTCAAATCTAGTCAATCATCGCCCTATGTAAACTCGAGGCAAGTCTGGCAATCATAAACGCAAACCCCTCATCACTCACACTACATCTCCATTACCACAAGAACCCTCCACTATAATTGAGGCTCTCAAAAACATTGACTGGAAACAAGTAATGGTTGAAGAGTTTAATGCGTTGGTTGCATACAACACCTAGGAGTTGGTACCTTGCTCAACAGGTATGAATGTTGTTGGGGCAAAATGGGTGTTCAAAGTAAAGCAACAAATTGACTAAAAAGCATGAATAGTAGCCAAGGGCTACGATCAACAACTTGGCCTAGATTACCATGAGACTTTTAGTTCGGTCATCAAACATGCCACCAATCCGAATTTTCCTTACTCATGTTGTTACAAATCATTGGCCCATCAAATAGTTAGATGTAAAGAATGCCTTCCTCTATGGTGTTCTTACAGAGGAAGTCTTCATGAACCAACCACTAAGCTTTGATTTCCCAGATCATGTCTGCAAATTGAAGAAAGCTCTTTACAGCCTCAAGCAAGCTCCTAGAGCTTGGTTTCAAAATTTCAGTAACTTCTTGCTCTCGTATGGGTTCAAACCAAGCCACTTAGCAACCCTTTGTTCATTCTCCGAGTCACACGAGCCATCATAATTTTGTTACTATATGTCGATGATATCATTCTTAATGGCTCTAGTGACACTCTTCTTATTTCATTCATAAAATCCTTCAAGCAATAATTTGTGATGACCAATCTTGGTCCACTTCACTATTACTTAGGTATTCAAGCGAGTCGTTCTTCCTCAGGGTTATTTCTCTCTTAGTTCAAATATGCCTATAACCTACTGCTAGAACTCGGATGTTGTCCTCTAAACTTGTCTTGACACCTATTTTTGGGTCCAAATTATCATCTTCTGAAGGTGAGCTTTTAACAATCCCACAGAGTATCGTAGCATTACAGGGGTGCTCCAACAGTTGACAGTTACATGACCAGATATTATTTATGTTGTGAACAACATTTTCCAATTTATGTCTGCTCTAACAAAGGCTCATTTTTAGGCTGTCAACAAATTTTGCGTTATGTCACTGACACGATTGACTATGACATTCACATCTTTGCTAATAATCATCTTGAGCTCCAGGCCTTCTCTGATGTAGATTGGGCAGGTTGCCTAGACACTTGTCGCTCAACCATTAGAGTGGTGATCTTTTTTGGCAGCACATTGATCTTTTTGGGTTCTCATAAGCAACACACTGTTTCAAGATCAAGTACTATCATGCTCGGACAAAGCATTTAGAACTAGACTTTCATTTTTTTATAGAAAAGATTACAAAAGGAGCACTACAGGTCTGGTACATTCCCAACAATATGCAACTTGCAAATATCTTCACCAAGGCATTGAGCGGGCAAAATTTTCAAAGACTACATTGCAAGCTCAACATTGGATCCCATGTTTCACTTGAGGGGGGATGTTAGGATAATGATAAGGATAAAATTTAGTTGTTATATGATACAAAATTTCTATCTATTGTATCTAATTGATATCATCCTATATAACAAACTTCTTTATATAAATAAATGGATCCCACCGTGAATGAGTATGGGAAAACCAATTCTACAACAAGTATAGCCTTTTAGTTTTTTACAAGATCCCTAACCTAAAACTGTGTCATGTAAAGGACAAAAGGTTTAAATTATGTGTGTCGTTCCATGTTCCTTCTCATTATAGTTAGGAAGCAGTGTCACTACTTTGCTTCCATCAAGCAAGTTTGAAGGTTTCTTCATAAGATTCCAATGTGTGAATTATTTGAACTTCTAACTAATGATATACTATTAACAAAACAAATACAAATGTTCTCATGAAATTTAACGTAAGGGTATAACGCATCCAAATCTCTGACGTGCCATAAACATGTAAAACATGAAGTTTGAGAAGAAGAAGATAAATCATTGGTGTAGGGGAAAAAGAAGCTGAATTTTAATTCACACTATACTATATACTATTTACAAACAATTGATCAACTGACTAACTATGTAATAGATGGTAAAATAAAAGAAGAGAAAACAATTTGTTTAGCAAAAGAAAAGAGCGTATTAAATAAAAATTCATCAAAGTTATGTTGAGTTGGATGCTTATGACAATGAAAGAGATGTGAGGAGATATGCCTTCCACACTCGCAGAGAGGAAATTGGTGGTAGGTTGCTTGGGCTTAAACATAAGCCATGTGAAGATTAAGGATTTCCTACTTTCAATAATAAATATCTGAGAATGTTGAGAATAAAAAAGATACAATAGAGAGATTGCATCGTTTTACAGGAAAAAGGCTCCTGCATTTCCAAAACAACATTCTATCTTCATTCTCTAGCATAAAACCAAATTATATCTAGTTGTCACCCAAATTAACCAAGTGATGTCTAAGATTCACAGTTTGAGCTAACATTGCACGAGAATTTGACTCTTCTAATATACAAAAAAATGTCATTTTGACATAAAGATATAAACAGTAACTCACTATTTCCTCTTTTACAAATACAAAATATGTCACTAAGGCATGGAAGAGAATAACCACACTTCTCATTGCAAATATCAACTCCCAAATTGTCAAAACCAAATGTTTGTTATGCCTATCAATCAAAAATGCATTTTTAATTAATTAATACAATGATGAATAAAATGTAGCATTAAAATCAAATGCAGTAATTGAAATTAAGAAATAAAAATTAAAAAAGAGTACCATAAGTAAATCAGTTATGTGCATTGAAGGTGGGATATTAGTAGTAAAGCTTTATTTACTTGTTTTTGCATCAATGACCTAAAATATTAGTAACAAATTACAAAAAGGAAAATGAAATAATCTATTTTAGCTAGGAAATGATTACCCAGAAATGTTTACCTTATATATTTTGAAGCTTAAAAAAATGTAGTAATTTGTGCCAAATTATATATAAAGCAGAACATATGATATCTTCTTACACATAATCATTTTTGTGGAGCTCTTAATCTATAATAGAAAACATTGGTTATTTCGGCCATCATACAAGTCACTTGCACAAAATAGGTGGAGAAAAATGAGAAAATCAAGTGATGGAGATGGCTATAACATGTTTATTAATCCCATATTACAACATATTGAATATATCAACATAGTAGATATTCATAAAACTGAAAAATCACAATCCTATATTGAAAAGCAAACCGAATAACTACCAACGAGGAACCCAACATTGTCTCCAAGATCTTTAACCACACCTAATATGGCAATATGTCTTTGATAGTTTAGAGAACTCTTTATAACAGGTGATATGCTCCCAAACAAAAATCTAATCCCTGCACACGACAGCATCCACATTGCAACTGAAAAGATGAGCCATCTGTTGTTGACAAAGGCACTAAAACTTTCCTGTGTACCATTTGTAATGCTTTAACTATACCTAAAGATGTCAAATTTGACCCGACCTAGCCCAATTTTGGCCTAGGTTGACCGAGCCACCTGATTGTACTTTAAAAATGACGTTATTTTTTACGTTTTCATTTTTATATGGTGAGCCGGACCACGGGCCATTCTAGCCCGCGGTCGGGCCAGGCCTAGCCCATCCCATTAACATTCCTAACTGTACCGCAAAGTACAAATGGTGTCAAATTCTTGTGTACACAAATGGTGTCAAATTCAATCTGTGATCAAAGCATGTGTATCTGAAAAATGGGAATCAGGTTGAATCTGATATTTCAGTAGATATATAAGAAAATTTTAATGTCCCCTTCTCTGCAAATAGGAAAAATAAAAAAATATGATTGCTAGAAAGGAGAAAACTAGCGTCAACTATAATGTGGAAAACCATTAACATGATTTTTGATAATGGCTAAAATTGGTTGAAAGTCTAAAAGAGGATGTTTTATTTCAATTTCGAATTCTAACAACTTCAGATTGATCAATACTCAACATTTGGTTGTAAAATAGCTAACTATTGTAGAGATATCATCGTTCCATCTAAATATTTAAAAATGGTATTTTATCCCAAATCTAACCAGCTAACTTAGATGCCATGGAATGTGGCCTACAAATAATGGTTTACATTATATTATGAGAAATTGTGGCCTACAGATAATGATTTACATATTGAGGAATATAATTGAGATGCAAGAAGCAAGGATAAAGGGACAAACCCACAAGAAATTGATTTATCCTAGTTCAATCTAAATCAAGGGAAACAGGAATTAATCCTATTTCTGAATTATAAATCATTCTTTTTGATTCAATCAAAAGAAATAGGATTTTTTTAAAATGAAATAAGGAATAAACAAACCATAGATAAATCCAAGTGACTTTTTCTAAAGTCCAAGTGATTTTTTCGCAGGCCTTTGCCCCTCATCCAATCGGAGAATCGAATTGATTATAGAAACACGAGTTTAGTTAGTCGATTTATTAATGAACAAGGAAAAATATTATTGAGACGGGATAGAGCATTTTTTGGGTGTACTTACTATTTGCAAGTAATCCTATTAGGGATATTTTGCAGGTGTAATTGGAATGTTTTAAAAAATTGCCCAAAGAAGCAAGAAGTAGGAATAAATAGAATGGATGTGAGATGATGGTTGAAGAAGATGGGGAAGAGAGCGGCGGTGAGAATGAAGATGAAGGGAGTAGGTGAAAAATGGATGTCCTACTGTCGCTCAACTAATAAGATATAAAAATTAGAAGACCAACATAATTGTGAATTTTGTAAGTGAAACGATGACATTTTTGGCCTGAACAAAGTTAGACAAAATAAAGTTAAACAAAAAATGCTGATTCAATAATTGTAGTGTCATTTTCTCATTTTGGTTGACTACAATAGAAACATCAAACGATGTGAATTAATTAAAAAAATTAAAATTCTTTAACCATGAAAATTTAATAAATGAGATTGTTATCACAAAGCTACAATAATTGTTATATATAACTTAAAATAAATTACAAAGAGAAAATGGAAAAAAAAAAGAAAATTCTTCCACTACCAAAGAGCACAACTCGTGCGTGACATAGATTACAAGGTTTCTACAGCGATGTCTCAGGTTGTTGGATCCGATCATATAACAAAAACGTTCTACAATTTTCAGACTTACAGTAAAAGGCACAAGTATCCAAGACGTTAAGGAACTTTCAAATAAAATCTTTAAGACGGAAAGAATGCGAGGCAAAAAAAATATGATAATAATGTCTTCCATCTTACAGACAAGACTATAAAAACTGAGCTGTAATCTCTTCAGTCTACTCTCTTACTGCAACTAATTGGTGGCTGGCAGAGGAAAAGAGCTTGAAGAATTGGTTGATAAACTCACGGAATCGGATCCAGGGACACTGCAGTCTGGTGATTTCTTACTAACACTGTACGGGGATGCATTCATAACCCTGCAATCATCCGACACGAAATTTTTAGAGCCTGGAAACTCGGTTTGCAATTGTAGCACAAGGAAATAAAAAGGCAGTCTTTCAACTTAAGTGTACCTTTCCTTGCGCTTCTCCAAGAACCTAGCCAATGATGCTTTTCGAGCCTGAGGTACAGCAACTGTTATGACAAAAATTAACAACAATAGTAAGACCAGATTTTCCAAAGAAAACATCAAACAATAAATAGACCAAGAAAGAAACAAGCTCATACCTGCGGGAACTAGAGTTGCAGGCGCAGGTGCTACTGAATTAATTGGCTTGGGAGGCTCAGTTTGGTTAATAGAAGATGCTAAAGTTACTCTAGGCTTCGGTATGGACAACTCATTCAGACTACATGAGGTCACAAAAACGGGGCTTGGAAGACCTGAACACAAAGCTACATTTGAGTTTTTGTTCCCGACATAACTATCACCAACTGAAGGCTTTGGGTCCGGTGAAGCCTGCGTTTGAGTAGTTGGAAGTGTCATGTTCCGAGTTGCAGGAGAACCATTTCCGGCTAATAACATAATTGCCTGAGCCTGGAATATACACAAGTTTGAAATTGGTAAGGAAGAACACACAATTTCTACACTTGTAGATCCCAAAAAAGAGAAAAAGATTTAGTAATATACATGCACAAAACTAGATACCTTTTCAGGAGATACATCATCATAAACGCACACTGATCCAGCATAAAATATTGTCAACTGAGCAGGAGCACCAGAGGCTTTGGAACTGTTCCTACACCAAGCAATTGAAGTTGGTTCAGAAACCGAGATTAGAAATTGTCTACAAACACATTGGACACTTTAAGATACCTCAGATCAGTGGTCCCAACAAGGGGATTCGTGGTTGGAAGGACAGAAACTGGGGTTAAGACTGGAACTCCTCCAAGAGGTTGCACACTTCCAGGATTACCAACTATATTGTGCCCAGAAGAAGCAAAATGGGACTGGAGAAGAGGAGTGCTCATGGAAACGGTAATTGTCTGATTTTGTTGGTTAGAGACAGGGAATGTCCTCATCTCCTGTGGGCGATGGACTGGATAAACATCATAGCGCTGAACGGTAGCATAAGTTGGCATCCCATGGGGGTTTGCAGTTTGTTTGTCATGAGTTGCATTTTTCTAAGGAAAACAGTGGACAGACATTACTTCTATAGAAACAAAAGGAATATGAAAAACATGTGTCGGGAAGATACCCTCCTGGTCTACAGGAAGAGTTGACAAATGCCATACATCAGATCATACCGTCAGAAATTCAACCTTAAGCTAAATACCTTTTTCTTAGGATATGAAAGCGAGCATCATTTAACTACTTAGTCAAGTATGAGACAAGGGTACATAGTTTCGTTAGCTAACCTGAACAATGCCACGATACGATTTCTGGTTAGAACCAAAAGCCTCAGCTGTCGAAATAGACATACAGCCAGAGGATGGCATTGAATCAAGAACAGTGTTTCTGGGTTTATCTTCCAGAGAATGCTTGAATGACAAGAACTGAGGAATAGCTGAAACCTTGCTTGAGAAAGACAACTGCATACCTGAACCTCTGACGGATGCTGCCAGACCAAGTGAAACAGGAAATTATGCCAATTAGGACGGTGCGTTCTACAAATACATGAACGAATCAAACTAAACTATGACATGATTCTATCCTGCCACAAATCAATACACAAATATATGAACAAATCAAACCAAAATATTACTAGAATTAGGCTTGGGTCAATTATTGTCAAAATAATTAGAATTAATCATTTGAATAGTTAGCCCTTACCAGTTATAAATCCTTTAAAATTTTTATATTTAGTCAATATGGGATATTCTAACACTTCCCCTCAAGTGTAACTGGGACTGGACATTCAGTTGTCACTTAAAATAAACGCAGTGGTAACCGGATCGGGCCGTTGGGACTGGACATCCAGACGGACAACCATCGGCTCTGATACCATATCAGAATTGGGCTTGGGTCAACTATTGTTAAAATGACTAGAACTAAGCATTTGAATAGTTGACTCTTACCACTTATAAACTCTTTAATATTTTCATGTTTAGTCAATACAAGATATTCTAAAAAATATGACGTAACTCTATCCTGGCTGCAATATTAAAGAATATTTAAGTGCATCAAGAAACGGTAAACTGGAATGTGTTGGCAAAAGAAGAATAGAAAATAATAATGTCTCTTAAACTACATGCCAAAATAGAATCTTGTGAAATAATCCAAAGGATATTCATAAATGTGAAAGAAAAGTTCAATTGCATTTATAAAACATCTGTGTGATTAAAAAAAAGAAAGAAAGACTAGCATGATAGAAACAGGAACGAGACCATCTTGCCAGTACAAAAAGCTTCTGCAAGTCTATTACTGTTGTCGTGCTCTTATATAAAGAAAACAAAGAGACAGCTGAATACCTAAGAAGAAAAACAAAAACTTCCAAGCCTGGGAAGAAATTAAAACCATAATGGCCTTGTTATCATCACGTGTACACTCAGGTTCAGGTCCCACCAAGAACAAACGTAAAATATTCTATACTTTAACCAAAATTAATGGCATATCATATTTAATGGTCCAAACTTGGTTTTATATCTGGACAAGCAGGACATTTGAATTGAGAATTGAAACAAAAGAGTAGAATATTGTAAGTGGCAATTATGATAAGCGCATATTCAATCACAATGGAGCATATATTTTTTAAAAAAGGTTTTATTGTTTCTCACGTTATGTTATCTTTTCTCTTGATGGGGCAGATGAGACTTACTTCTTACTTTTTTCTACTCAAGTTTATAATAATATAATAATCATCCATATCTGTCAGGCACTTCACTACCCTCCTTATAAACAAACATCAGTCTTGCTTTATTTATACAACTCCCAACGTGACCCATTAATTTATTACAGAAACAGCTCATGTGCATGCTAGGAGAACAAACACTATAACATTATCCTATTCCCACGAGAAAAAGCTTCGAAGTCAAATGATAACATTAAACAACATTTCTGTTAAATAATTCAAAATATTTTACACATTTACAAAATATTAGTTATTTGACCGACTGGTGAAAAGTACCCACCCAGCGCATGTTAGCATCCACCAGATTTCTAGTAAAATAACAAGTGAAATAACTAACAGAAAACACAAGGCGGTACCTTCAACACGACAAAATTTAAATGAGCAGTAAAATGGTTGCATAAGCTAATTCTGCCAAGTAACGTAGTAGGCCGCTCTTTAATGAATTCAATTCAAGCAATTTTAGCCTTGTGCTTAAAAACATCTCTCAATCTTTTTGCTCCTCTACAAAATGAAGAGGTGAAGCTAAAACATCTAAATCTGGGCATACTAACCCCATCCAGCGGTAATAGAATTGTAGAAGGGAGGCTATAATTCTATGTACAGTAAGCAGTACGAGACATCTGGTTTCCTATGCGAAACCGCCATAAGCGGCGTGAATATGGCTTTAACCATACGTATTCCAAAATATTAACTTCATTCACACAATAAATCTCCAAATCGCGTCTAAATCGTGAACCTCTATATTTGAATTAATCTCAATAACATCAAACAACATTTTTGTTTTAACAGAAACGAAAAAAAAAAAGAAGAAAGAAGTTTCTTAATAATCAGTCACGAATCTTGAACTGGGAAAACACAACTCAAAAGCAGTAGAATTCAGGGTCAAACCCCTTCGAAACAAGAACAAAAGCCGTCTAAAGAGCCTCAGAAATGAAGGGAATAAAGCAAGAAGAATATCATAGTTTCTTGTTCAACTTATTACAGACGCAGCAGGAATAGAAAATTTGAACAGGACAAGAGAGAAAACGTACCCGAATCTTTAGAGGCATCAGGAGTCTCATCCTTCACAGTTATAGGAAGGTTTTTCGAACCCAAACCAAGAAAATCTCTCTCCATGCCTTAAAACAACAAACACCCGATACCCACCTAAGCTTTCAACTCCAACAAACCCCTGCAGACTTAACTTTTGCTCTTTCTATATTTCCCGGTGAACGCTATTAAATAAGCCACGAGAAAAAGATGGTTACTTGATTGCTGCTTTAAGCAGGGAAAGAAAGCAAAACGAGGAGAGAGAAGAGAGAGAAGAAACTAAAGTGGACCTTTTAAAAATGAAAATAAACTGTGTCAAAATTCTCTCTGTTTTCCTTATTTATTGTGTTCTTTATTTCAGCCGTTGGATTGTTCGAACATCTTTCTGGTTGACTAACTGGTCCGGTCGGATAACCCGGAGGCACCGGTTAGATACCACGTGCGTTACGCGGCTCTTAGATTGGTGGCTCTTGTGCACATGAGTAAGTGGTCTTGTTGTGGCGGTGTCGACAAGTGGCAACGAACTTTAATTTTTTTTTAATTTTTACACTTTCTCCTTGAGCGTTCAGACTTCAGCATTGCCTAATGCCTATAGATATTTCATTTTATTTTATTTTTTCTAAAGAATTAGAAAAGAGAGAAGGGACACGGTGCACGCGGCAATTACAATAGCACCACGTGCATCGATGTTTCTTCTTCTTCTATTTTTGGGGGTTACGTTCTTAAATTGAATGGGCCACTTGTTGCTTGTCCTGTCACGGTCACATGCGCAAACCAGAGGAGAGTTTTCTTCCACGATAGCAAACTGGGGAATATCAGATTTTTTTGTGAAATTTATGACATGTGACATTAAAGATTAAAAGACTAGCAGTAGCAGCAGCAGGTGTTCCATGGACCTCCTTTCTCACGCTCCAATGACTTCTGGATTGGAAAGCTTATCTTAGTCAAATTTCTGATTACTTATTTTTTTGTTCCTTTATAAGATAATTGCCTAGATTGGTAATTGAGTGAATGCTTTTCATAATTACAAATTACTAGGTGCAATTTAAAAATAATCCAGTGGAATTTTTATTTTTATTTACATATGCAAAAATGAAGTACTACATTCGATATCATTAATAAGTATTATGGTTATAGTTGTTTTAAAGATAACTATATTCGATATCAATAATAAGTATTATGGTTATAGTTGTTTTAAAGATAACTTGCATACAAACTGAAATAAATTTCTCAACGTACAAATCTAGAACGAAAATCAGAGCGCTAATTGGATTAATTGGTTGCTCATCCTTTAAAAATAGTTCTTAGAGACCATACAGGCCACGAGATTACATGGCAAAACTTATCAGCATGTTTGTATGGCAGGTGATACAAAAGTCATCTTGGGACTCGAACTTTGACCGAAGTTGATCGCCAATACCCTTTACACGGTAGCCTCACTTAGGTCTGCTTAAGTAAGACTTCAGCCTTCAACGACCCTCAAAGTGGTTACCTCACACACTTGAAGAAACAATGCTACGAAAATAATAAGAAAATAAATGCAACAAAGGAACACAAGAGAGATATGGTCAAATTAACATTTATATTACTTTCCCTCCAAAAAATACAAGAACTGCTCTCTCTTTAGGTGAATTGAGAGCAAAACTCGAATGAGCTATATATAGGCATTCTAACTTGGATGCTAATTTTCATTCAGAATCCCACTCAAACTCAACTGTCTAAGATCGTGCTAAGATCATGTCTATCTCTATTAGATTACATCACGTGGACCAATTGGATGACACTTCCATCCAAATAGGATTTTAACTGATAAGATAGAATCTACAAGATAACAGAAAGATAGAGTTTACATTCAACTAGAAAACTAACATCCTTATCCTTGAAGATTTCCACTATATCCAAGATCTCCCCACGATCTCTATCCGCTGATGATGCAGTGTGATCTTACCGAAGCCCACATAACACATTGACTTGATCCAGTGCTTCCCACAATAAGTCCGCTAGTCGTAGTCCATTCATCCAAGTATGGGCCAAGTTCTTAGTCCATCAAGTCCTTAGCCTGGGTCAAGTCAATCTCCACAAGGTCTGAGACTTTACCAAAATTCGCACCAAATCTGATCCCACTCACCCACATTTGCCTTAGTATTTTCACATGCCTCTCTCATGCGTATAATCCAGCTAACCTCCCTTTTAAGGCTCCTCATGAAGGTCGTTGAGAAGTGCTCCGAAGTTTACAAGTCTAAGAAACCACCCCCACTAGATGGATTCAATGCCCTCATTGAATTAGTCTGAAGGTAGGCATTCACCTGATCTTCAAATTGCCACAAAGTTGTGTCTTTCTCCTATGTAGCTTCCACGACAGGTTTACCTTTCCACTGAATCAAGAACTCAATCCTTCGGTTCCTCTTGTCTTAACCCATTCTCGGATGATCTAAGATCTTCTCCACTTGATCCTCAAATTGTTTTCTCATAACTGGTGGCGCTCGCTTCACCTGACTCCTATTCGGATCTGATGCATCCTCATAGTAAGGCTTTAGAAAACTAACATGAAAAGTAAGGTGTACCTTTAATCATTCGGGCAACTTCAATCTGTATGCTACGTTTCCCACTTTGTGCAGCACTCCAAATGGTCCATCATACTTCAGTACCACACCCCTATGAACTTGCTTACTTGATATCTTCTTCCAAATTTGTGGGGTTAGTTTCAATAAAACTTTATCTCCCACGTCAAACTCTAACGGTCTCCTCCGAAGATCCACTTACTTCTTCATCCGTCGAAAAGCTTTTGGAAGATTGTTCCTCGCCTCATCCAACAATTCTTGCTTCTCCATCGCAAACTTATGCGCTGCAGGACATTTGCCACCTGTCCTTTATTGAGCAATCTCCAATGGTGTAAGAGGTTGTTGTCATAACACAATCTCAAAGGAACTTTTCTTTGTAGCCGAAGATCTATGCAAGTTATAGCAAAACTGTGCAGTATCAAGTAAACTCAACCAATTACATTGACTTGCACTTATATAATGTCGTAGGTGCTCCTTCAACAAACCATTGATTCTTTTTATTTGGCCATCAGTTTATGGGTGATTTGTCGTTGAAAACTTCAAATTGCAACCTATCATATTAAAAAGGGACGTCCAGAATCGGCCAATAAATCTGGCTTCTCGGTCACTCACAATATCCGCTGGAACTTCAAAATACTTAACCACGTTCTTGTAGAACAACTTGGCTGCAACATCCGAGGGACAAGTGAGAGGAGTTGGCACAAAGATCACATATTTGGAGAATCTATCAATCACCTAATGAAATCCATTGAAACTGACATCCACGGTCTCTTGGGGATGGATAAGGGTTGTAGCAAACTGGCTTTCTTCTTTCTCTCTGACTTATCCAACTAACACACGACGCACATCTTGACGTAACATTCCACATCATTCTCCATCTTCGACTAAAAATAGGATCAAGATAGGAGGGATAGCATCCGTTGGACTCCTAGTTGACCAGCCCACTGCGAGTCATATGTCTCCTTTAACAACTGCTTTTGCAATCCACCAAAGCTCGACACATACGCTTGACTACTCTTAGTGATCAAAAGTCCATCATCGTCGAGCCAAAACCTGTGTACAACACCTTCCTTGAATTGTGAAAAAAAACTTACAGTATATGGTGTCTAGTGGACCTGCCGTTTTAATTTGCTCCAACAAGTTGGACTCCACCCTCGTGACCGAATAAATGGCCGCAAATACCTCCTTCATACTCAAGGCATTTTCCATGTTGTTGTGCCTCCCTAGTTTGTACTCCCACACAAAGTCATACTCAGCAAGAAACTTTTGCCACCGGGCTTGTTTTGCAGACAACTTCTTTTGGGTCTTAAAAAACGTGTTAGCAACATTACCCATTCGGACAACGAGCTTGGTTCCCAACAAACATACTTACCACGTCTCAAGGCAATGCACCACTGCAAGCATCTCCTTCTCGTGCGTTGAGTAATGCTACTCTGCACCATTGAGCTTTCGACTCTCAAATGCTACCGGATGACCCTCCTGTACAAGGACTCCACCAACGGCTTTGTCTGAAGCATCAGTATGTACCTTAAATGGAAGATCGAACACGGGCAGTTTCAACACCGGTCAAATTCTTCCAAAGGCAAAGGTCACGCCCAACAGGAGAAGGCCGAGGGTAACTCCATTTGAAAATCCACTAAGGCATCAGCAGCCATGATTGCACCAACCACGTCCTTCATGTTTTGCCTCTGTAACTCCATTTGAGCCCACAGTTGTAAGCCAGACGGAAAATTGAAGAGTTTGTCCTCGTCTGACATATTCTTGATATCCAGCATTAGAAAACTAAATGATTTAACATAATCTCTTACCTATCCATCCTGCTTGAGTCTCTTTAAGGCATCTCACGCTAGCTAAAAAGTATTTATGGGAAGGAACTGGTCTTTAAGCTCCTTCTTCATCTGCACCCACAATTCCATGGGAGTTCTACATGTAGTGATCTCCGCAAAGATCCTTGTCCTCCACCAAAGCTTGACATCTCCATCCAAGTATATGGCCGTCACATTGACCTTTTCAGCATCAGGTACCCTGGTCGCTATAAAGTACTGCTCCATATCCTACAAGAAATTCTCCAACACCTTAGCGTCTCGCACAGCTTTGAACACCCTGGGTTCACGTACCGTCATAGAGGAAAGTTATGG
>JANZXP010000006.1:25114152-25142705 GCA_027576715.1 Erythroxylum flavicans
CGCCTATTTCAGTAAGAAATTGGGTCCGCAGATTCAAGCTGCTTCCACCTATGTTCGTAAGATATTTGTCATCATAGAAGCTGTTCGAAAATGGCAGCAATACCTATTAGGTAAACCCTTTACTATATTTACTGATTAACAAAGTTTCAGAACTTTAATACATCAAACCATTCAAATGCCAGAACAATAAAAATGGTTGACCAAATTAATAGGGTTTCAGTTCACCATCCATTACAAACTAGGCTTACAAAATAAAGTGGTCGATGCTCTATCACAGTTAACATAAGTGGAAGACTCCTATCTTGCAGTCTCAAGGTTGATATTCTCATTTTTGGACCAATTTAGACAACATTACACCATGGATACTAAAGGCAAGGAATTTTGCACCAAACTACAGCAATGTCTAAAAAATTAACCAAATTATAACCTAGTTGATGGTTTAATGCTAAGGCATGGAAAAGTTGTCGTCCTAAATGGACACCCTCTTCAACAAGAATTACTGCAAGAATATCACTGTACTCTTACTAGAGGACATGCTGGAGTGGCAAAAACTCTGGCAAGATTGGCGGCTAATTATTTTTGGAATGGCATGCGAAAATCTATTGTTACTTTTGTTGCCACCTGTTGCACCAGCCAAGAACTCAAATATCTTTCTAGCAAACAAAGTGGTTTACTCCACCCCTTGCCCATTCCAAATCACATATGGCAAGATATTGCCATGGACATCATCACTCACCTTCCCATGTCTCATGGCAAAATTGCCATTTGGGTGGTTGTTGACAAATTATCTAAATATAACCACTTCCTTTCACTGCCAACGAATATTAATGGACCCCAGTTAGCTACTCTTTTTCCCAAGAAATTGGAAAATTAAATAATTTACGATGTTCCATTGTCAACGATAGGGACCCATTGTTTGTAAGCTCTTTCTGGAAAGAATTATTCAAGCTCCAAGGTACCCAACTCAACCTAAGCAGTTCTTACCATCCTCAATCAGATGGACAATCAGAAGTGCTAAATCATTGTCTAAAAACTTATTTGAGGTGCTTTGCAAGCAATCACCCACAATCATAGAGCAAAGTTCTACATTAGGCTGAGTGGTCTTATAACATGTTACTGCATTTAGCCATTGGGATGATTCCCTTTGAAGTTGTATATGGCCAACCACGGCCTACAGTGGGTGACTATTTACCAAGGACTACTAAAATCTCTTAATCGAACGAGTGTTTGATTAAGAAACAGGCATTGCTAGCAAGGTTGAAGATCAATTTGTCACGGGCTCAAAATCATATGAAGATGCAAACAGGTCATAACAGGACTGAAAAAGAATTTTCCATTGGAGATTGGATGCTTCTTAAACTATAGCCCCTATCGACAACAATCAGTAGTTCGATGCATCACCAAAAAAATGTCCAAAAAGTTTTTTGGACCTTACCAAATTGTGTGTAGGATTGGACCTGCCGCCTATACACTGCAATTGCCTGTGGAATTCAAGGTCCATTATATTTTTCATGTCTCCCTTCGTAAAGCATACCAAGGTGATTTACCAACTCAAGCCATACCATTGCTTGCAATGGTAATAAAAGGACAACCAATGATGGAGCCTGAACTAGTGTTACAACAGCGACAGGTACTGCACTAAGGAGAGAAGTTGAATCAATGGTTGGTTAAATGGAAGCACCTACCTAATGCTAAAGCCACCTAAGAATTGGAATAAGATATGGAAAGTAGCTATCCTACCTTCAACCTTTAGGGCAAGGTTGTGTTAAAAGGGGAGGGTACTGTTACAACACAAGAGAAATCTATTGCCAAAGCAAGGTGTGATACCCTCAAACCTGCTAAGCTCAATGACTACTTTACATTTTAAACATTTTCTTTGTAATTGCATAAACTATTTAGAATTTTGTAAAGGTCCAACTCACTAAGAGCTCTTGATACTAAAGTATAAAAACGGTTAAGCTTTACCAGAGTATAAGTATTAAAAGGAAGGAAATGAAAAAGGTGTGAAATTATTCCCCTGCTAAGTCTCTTTTATTCTGCTCTCCTATTTCTGTCTCTCTGACGTTTGTACCTAACACTCTACACTCTACACATATTAAAATTTCTAATATGGTATCAAAGTAAGTTGGGTCCGGATTATTAATTTTCCGGTTATTCATCTGGATGTCCAGTCCCAGCGATCGGTTTGGTTACCGCTGCGTTTATTTCAAGTGACAACTGAATATTTAGTCCCGGTTGCATTTGAGGGGGCGTGTTAGAGTATCCCTTATTAACTAAACATGAAAATATTAAAGGGTTTGTAAGTAGTAAGGGCTAACTATCTAAATGACTAGTTCTAATCATTTTGGTAATGATTGACCCAAGCTCAATTTTTGTTAATAGACTCTACACTCTACTCCTATTAAAAATTATAATATATATATGTATATAAGAATGTGAACCAAATGGAGTTTAGAGAATATTTTCATATTCATATTTAGCTTGGTATTATTTGAGTGCATTTTGTTTAATGACTATTCAATTTTTGGCTTCTTTTCAATGGGTTGGATTACCAAGTTATTAGTAGAAAAGTTTAAAATGTACCTATAATTATTTTCCGTAACGGATTTATAAAATAAAAATAATAAAAAAGGCAGAAAAATATTGCTTTATATTGAGAAATATTGATATACTTTAAAGAGAATACGTTGTATTATATACATAGAAGAGAAGAAGAGAATCGTAAGGAAAATCAAATAAAGTTTACCTTGGCATATATTTGTTGGAGTTTAAAATATGGAAACATTATAGTAAAATTTAAATTCAACAATCATATCCTCGCACTCTAAAAGGTGGAATCGCCCCTATGCCCTGGCCTGACAGAATAATGGAGAAGCAAATCACTGTTTAATCTCACTCAGTTTCTCTCAGACGGGGCCTCGTGCCTATTGCGCACAAGGAGCCATCATATTGGATAAAATTTTTATACTACCGTTGTCGAAACTCGAACCTAAAATTTTGCACTCAACAACCTCCCTGAAGGCCAATTGAGCTACCTATGTGGGGTTCAACAATTGTATCCTCTATTGCGCACAATGAAAATCAAAACTAAATCTTTACTTGTTAAAAAAAAAGGAACTTCGTTAAAACTCAAAAGAAACAAAAGACAATTAAAGATATCAATAACATTTTTATCTGTCACAGGAAATCAAAATATTAATTATGAATAATTAAAACATCATTATGTTATGAATTTCAAATTTTTTTTAAGAAGGTATGAATTTCGAATTTTACAGCAAGATAAAATAACGATAACTTCAAATTATGAGCCATCCACAATTATATATTTCGTTCAAATTTCTAGAATAATAATTTCTATTATTTCATCTAGATTTCAAGGATATAGCATTATTTGTTTTCCTACGATACGCCTAGTGTTTTTAATGGTCGACATATTTATATCCTTTTATCCGTCGTTTTTATGTCCTTTCCTTTTCAAAACTTCATGCGGTAGTGGGACGCACAAGTTTTCCATGACTCCCGTGGTCCTATCACATTAGAAACTCCAAGCACTCATGTTAAAACGTTTCGTTCACTGCTTTCATAATGTACCTCAATGTTTGGTCAAGTACAATATGTAAAAGCGAAAAAAAAACAGAAAAAAGAACTTGGGTGTGCATTAAGCTTTAGTTTCTTTTTCCTTTTTTTAAAGGATTTTTACTTATTAGATTCTTGTTCTTTCTCGTATACTATAATGACCATAATAAGAATAGACAAATTTTGATCCAACTCACAACATTGAATGGAAGGAAATGGAGGAAGGACTTCATCTTATCTAATGTTTATGTTTATTCAAATCATATTTAAATATTAAGATATATGGATTGATAAATAATCTTCTATTTGATAAAAGTTGCGATAATTAAGTTACCTCTGAAGTAGAGGATGCCCTTTTTTTGAAGACAGTGGGGAGGGTGAATAAGCTATATTTACATTTATCTATAAGCTATATATATAGTAATTTTCTCACTTACATTATTAATCTATAATGAAACGAAATCTTACTAATCAAACTACCTGCTCATCAATCATCTGACGTAAAACGACAAGGATCAATATAAAATTGCAGAACAAACAACAAATCAATCAATCAAACAAACATAATCGCTATTACTAGAAGAACCCTAGTTCACGACTCTTTATTTATTTTAAAAGGAAGACCCACAGCTTCGTTGCCCACTGGAAATATAAAGCACTGACAAACATCAATAAGCTCCTGCGATTCTTGAAATGATTACGAGATGGAAACTACTTTGCACGTGTTTAACTTGATAGCATACTTGCGGCTTTCAAATGTTGTAAACATACTCAGTTGATTAGATAATAATAGTTAGATAATATAATATTTCGTAGGATATAACCAACAAAATGGAAGTAAGAAAGGCAAAGCAAGTGTTAATTGAATAAGCAAATAAATATTGATTTTGTTTAGTGGTCTTAAAGGTGGGGACACTCGTCTATTATCAATATTCAAACTCCCGTAAGAAAAGATAAATATATTATTAACAATAAGTGACACTAAAGTAATGAGTCATGTATGACTTTTACGAACATTATATTAAACAGTACTACATGAATTCCTTCCCAAATGTTATACTTATAAATCTATTTTGTGTAAACTTGATTAGTATAATTTTCATTTATTAGGTAAATCATAGATCAACTACATATTATTTTATATGTAAAAGAAGAAAAAGTAAAAGAAACTACAACTTATAAGCAACTCTCCAAAACTCTTTAGAAGTTGTAACCCAATAAAAAAGTTTAGTCAGGGTAACTCATTTATTGGTTTAATTTAAAAATGAAGTATGAACTCAAAAGCAAAACTATGTTCATCCTCCAACAAGACTGAGTTCAACCCACTTGGATAGTAAGTTATTCTGATTTAGTTTTCATAACTATGGAAATATTTGCAGAATCTTAGCACTTAAAAGTTAGTCACCTAATAAGCCACGAATGACGTGGTTGGAAGGTCTATGTATAAAAAAGAGAATAGGGCATGTGCGTGGGGAAGGACTTGAAAAGATAGGGCATGTGATTGGTGAAGATTAAAGAATCCCCGTCATGTCGCTATTTGTACGCTTGGTCCCCCACCAGGCCACCGTCACCATTATTATTTTACGATAAAGGACAACTACTGGCCTGGCCTGCCCCATACAATTTATCCTATCTGCAGGCTCACTAATTTATATAACTATTTTATTAATTTGATGAAAAATAAAAATCTTAAGTTACATATGAAAATAAATTTATAAAATCGAGCCTTACTTTTAAAGATTTCTTAAATATATCTAATTTAATGGTTAAATCTTAATTTAACATGAAAGAATCTTTAGGTTAATATAATGTGTCCGCTTTGTATTTATTAATCATGTCAGAAGTGATTAGTCAACAATTTGGCCTCCCACTTTTTTAATGATATGCCCGCACCACCCGTAAGTCACATTAACCTCTCATTTATGATTTTTTTATTACAATAATATAGCCTGTTTTCAAAAAAAAAATAATATAGCCATACTCTACTAATATTATACACTAGATACTATAATTAATCTTAGTGTGTATTCAACTAAACACAAGGTTGGGACCACTTCATTCTTTACAAAAATGAAAGATATTTTCCTTTAATTCTGGTGAGAAATCGTACGAATTACGAAAGGGGGATTAATTATAGAAATTTTCTAAAAATAAAAACAAGTAGGGCCTACGCTGATGATCATAACAAAAAGGTGAAAAACAGGCCATGTGTATCTTGTGCTGTGCCTGTCCTAATCTCGGCCTCACGTCCTCTAAGATACAAAAGACTTTGGCCATTTGGTGAATAGCTTATCGACTAATTTTTAGCTGATTGAAGAGTTTTAGTTGTTTGATTATGCCAAACAGTTATTAAATATATTTGATAATCAACTGATTGGGTTGGTTGATTGAATCTAATCAGCTGATTTTTTTAAAAACTGTTCAATAGAAATGTTTTGGTGTTGGCTGATAAAAATTATGCGTCGATGACTATTGTGCCCTCACTCTTTCTCTTTAGTCTTTTGGTATCTCAACATTGGTAACAACAATCAAAGATACCCATTTGCAGTTCACATAAAAAGCTAAGGAGGCAGCCCCACATCAGATGCTGACATCTCAGTGGAGAAAAGCTAAGGATCTTTTTTGTCTTTATTTTTTAACTTTTTCAGTTATATGGAATAATATTGGTAGGCACGGTTTTTCTTTTATGTAATCTTTGATAAAGCAACTTAGTTACGAACATAAATCTTCCATTTGTTCCTGAAATATACCATATCAAACTTTGGACATGCATTGTAATGTGCATTACTATTGAAAAAATCATCATGATCTACATTTGCTTTGTATCTTGGTTGTTTGTGAAAAAAGATAATAAAAAAGTACATTTTTTCTTAAATATGTAATATTGTTTTGTGTATTACTATGATATAATACTCATATCCTTATAAATCTTTTTTTAAGTTATGTCTTCATAAGTTATTTTACACATAAATAACTAATACTAAACAGCTAAACCAAACATTTTTAAGAAACAATTAATGTTATCCGCTGGTCAAATCAGCTAGATTAATCCGTTGATAGAATCAGCTAACAACTAATGCAATCTGCTAATAACAAACAGGGCCATTATATGCACATATCTCGGTCTTGCAAAAAATAATATGTATAATTGCAACTTGCAAGTTTCATCAAAACTCATAAATGCGAAATTTAATTCATATTTTTCTCAAGAAATATGTAAACATTTTGCAAGTCTCGGGCTCTAAAGGTAAATTTAAAAAAGATTTGATTTTCAGTATAATTAAGAAATTCACACTACAATTACTTTTTTGCATTTAATTCCTTATTTATTGTTCTATTCTTACTCTTTTCTTTTTAATCTCCACTTAATTTTTGTTAGTTTAGATTCTAAAATCTAATGGATTAATTTTATATATTGATAATATAATTTTCTTTAATTACATGATTGTCATATATAAAACTCTTGTTTAATAAATTTATTTCGTAGCAAAACTATGATGACAATATAATTATAAGATTTAAAATACATTCAAATTTGTTTTTGAAATATTTCTTTTCTTTGATTAAAACAACACACTAATGAAATGATAAATTATACCTCATTAAAAATGATTAATTTAGAAATAATATTTAAATATTTTATTAAGACGATATATTAATAAAATAATAAAATTAGCAAAATTTTTATTCCTTAAATCAAAGTATTTGCAGGTGGTCTATTCACTAGTAGAAGTGTTTTAAGCATAGGCATAAAAGATGGTTTAGCACCCTAAGTGAACGCATAAGCTAATGGATTAAGTTTGGGCTAGAAATATTGCTCATAAATGAAGAGGACTTTTCCTTGCTTAAGTTTAATAATGAGACTTAACATAAGAAAGGTACCAAAGCAAGGCTTTTTGGTATGTAAATAGGAAGCTAATCCTATTACAATAATGAAACCATGGATCACCTTAAACAAAGTTAGCATGACATCAATTTCAATTTTAGTACACTTCTATAACATTCCTTAAAAAATATTTGTCCATTATTAGATTAAGCTATTTAACTTGCTTCATTGAAAAACCACTTTCTATAGATAAAAGCATAACTACAACTTATTAAGTATCCAAAAGTCTTTATAAAGGTGGAGATAAGAAAAGCATTACCTAAAACATTATGGATTAAGGGACAAAAAAAGAAAGAAGTCTGATGGAAATCAAAATCTCAATCACTTACTAATAAAAGTCTCTTATGAGCAAAGAAAAAAGTATTTAAATACCTATAGGTAAACAATTTAACATAGGAGAATATAATGAGACATAGGGGCTAGAGGATAATAGCCTTAATATAGAGGAAATTAAGGATTCAAGAAACCTAACTAATGTAATAGAGAAGGAGTCACTTCCTATTTATTCCAAGAAGCAAAGAATTTTAAGATTCCTATTCAGGAAAAGAATCATACAAACCCTATTATCCAAATTTAGAAACTAATAAAACCATCAATTGACAATATACACGTAGAGAAAGAAACAATAAAAGATAGGAGAGTGGAGGAAGGAGAAGTGGTTACTAAAGGAAGGCAAAAGCTAATACAAAAGAGAAATCAAATTCTTAATAACAACCAATCCTAGGTCAGACATAAGGATCCTATAGTTGAGGAATAAGTCACAAACTTAAAGAAAGTTATTGCACTAGGTAGCAAAATATAGGAAGAAAAGCAAAGAGTAAGACTTTAAGCAGCCTAAAACCTTAACCTATTATCCTATGCTTATAATAGCATAGAAAGTTAGGGGTATTAATTCCTCTAGAAAGCAACATGTGGTCTTTGATTTTTTGAATACAAAGAAACCAATAATGGTTGGTTTACTTAAAATTTTAAAAAAACAATAAGCTTAAATACTATTTACAGACTTTTGAAAATTCTTAGACCATCATGGTAAACCATAAATTCCATTTCAAAGGAAGAATTATAATGGCATATAACCCATGGTTGATAATGGTTACTAACACCAGCTACTCAACTCAGTTCATTCACTTGACATATAAATTGCTATAAAGTTTAATAATTCTTAATATTATTATGTTTATGTTTATGTTGCCAACCTTAGGTTTTGAAGTAATATATTTTGGAATGATCCTCAAATTATTCACTCCAATATCACAACTCCATGGCTTATCTTGGGAGAATTTAATCGTATATTATACTCTCATGAGTTTGAGGGTAATAATTTGAGCTTGAATCTTCAAAATGATAGATTATAGGATTATTTAGTCAGATTTGGTTATATAACTTACATTATAATGGGAATTATTTTACTTAGAGTAATAAATAGTAAAGAAAATGTCTGATTAGGAAGAAAGTATATTGTGTCCTAGTAAATACTTTTGAGTTGAGCCAAGTACCTTTAAATAAGGCTTATTTTGATAACTAACTCACCTCTAATCACTCTGCAATAGAATTTAGTCTAGACATAGCTACACATTAGAGGAAAAATCCTTTCAATTTAACAACTATTGCTAAACATGGAAGGATTTAAAAGCAATAGCTAAGTGATGATAAGCTACCTCTGGCGGACTTGAAGCAAATAAATGTATAAGGAAACTTCAAGCCATAAAAAAGAAGTTAAAGGCTCTGATAGGAGGAAGGCCAATGATACATTAATGAACATTCAAAAAATAAGAGCAGCTCTAATTTAGATTCAAGATTATATTTAGATTCAAGGTTATCTCTATTTGGACCTCATTAATAAAAATAGAAATTCATTATTCTTAACAATAGGGTCTGCGGACTTTCTGTTTTAACATGATATTACTCTAGGTTTACATACAACTACATTGATCTTAGTAAAAGGCACTTTAGATGTATGTGGTCCTAAGTTAATGTCAGATAAAAAGGATTTTGGTTATAGTTTTCCTTATGATGTTCTAGAACAAAGTGGTACATGTGATATTTTAGCTTATTTTATTTGGTGATCATCTAGATGTTATTTATTATTAGATGAGTTACGTTTTATTAAAATTGGAAACATATCATATTATAGCGAGGTAATTTTTCATAGTTTAATGAATCTTCTACTTATTTGATGGGATGTTTAGGAGATTACCTATGGTTAAACTCTTCAAAACTTATTAATGGATATAATTCCTTTGGTATGAATAGTTTATCGGTTTGGGCATGGATGTTCCTATTTATACATCTTATTTGTGTTACTGGATCTATATTTTTAATTTCTTAGTGTGGATATTGGCAAGAATTGATTGAAACTTTAGCATGGGCTTATGAACATACCCTTTTGGCTAATTTGATTCAATAGAGAGATAAACTGGTACCGCTTTCCATTGTTTAAGATTAGTTGGATTAGCTTTTTTTTTTTGTAGGTTATGGCTTATGTGGCTTTCTTGATTGCCTTTATATTGGGCAAATTTGGTTAATTCTTTATGTACTATATATATGCTAATATCATTTTTTAATGGAAAAGGCAAATTTTAGATAGTTCTACATCAAAGATCCGAGTTGTATCAATGACACTAATATAATCGCTAATATAATAGGAAATGAATATTATAACAAGAAAAGGTTTGATTCAACAAGAAAGGAAGAAGAAAAAATTGGAAAAAAATATCTTTTAATTCGTCGATCCTAAAAAAAGTAATAATCAAAGTTCCATTATTGAGTGAGAAACTGAAAATTCATAGAAAGTTACACGATGGAGATTGTAACTTCTTATGGATAATACACAGAGAGTTAAAGGTATTTCATAACTAATAGAATGAGCAGTAGCTCATATACTACCCAAAAAGGATTATATTTGACCTAACATAAGAAGTCAGTTAAGAGTAATACTTAAAATGGCAATCTATAAAAAATTTTGATATTTAGAACGAGTAAAATCAGGCGATGGTCAAAAGGAATTATTAAATAGCTTAATATAGTTGATATGAATGCTATGGACGGCTTGATATTAAAAAAATTATCGCCTCCAGATGGAAAAAGATTCTCTTTGAAAATTAATCTTGTCCCATCTACTAAAGCTTGAAGAACTCCCAAGTATCGACATATTTTGGTCTAATATATTGTTATATCCTTATAAATAGTTCTTTTTCTAACCACCCAATTATTAATATACCTATTGTAACTCTTAATAGAAGAGTAAAAAAAGGTACAACCATCCCTAATATTCCATAAATCTCATTTAAGTTTAAATATTCCAATTTCAAATAATAAATCATAACATATACTCCTCTTATATCAATTACTTCTGTTGTATTAAGTATCATTTCAATTGTCAAATTGCCCTAAATAATATCTGTGCTACCTAGTATTATCATAATATCGACTAATTTCTTTATGTTAACTAACTAAGAAATATTTTTTAAATTAATGAAACTTAAAGGAAAAATTTTCCTTCGCTAAAGAAACCCGCCTTGACCCCCTATAAGAGAAACTCTTATCTTCCTTTTTAGGCCTTCGAATCTCACATAAAGTTCTTGTTTTGACAATTAAAAAGTAGGGGATTTTTTTAGTAATGGACTAATATCCAAAATCATGCCATTCTTAATCCTTTTCTTAATTAAAATGCTAATTTTCTAAGTTCACAAAACCGCAAAATTCTTTTCAGATCCTATTGAATAATTTTAATAGATTCTATCATTTCACCAATTCAAACTAAATAACAAAGATAATGAATCACCTTCTTTTTGCCACTAGATTTTTTAATCAAATTCGTCGTAACACTTATAATGATCAACTTTACGAAGATCTCAATGCCCTACATAAGCTCATAACATTAGTTTGGCTAACCCTTAATTTATTACTTCCTCTACATAATAATACCTATTCCTTTAGCTTATTTTAAACAAAAAGGATTTTGTGTAATAAAAATCCAAACATTTATCAGTCCAACCATGAGGTAAATTAGCAACTACTCCTTTGATACGAAAATAATTTTGAATCATTCTCATAGCTTCAATAAATCGTATACTAACTTTGTTTCTCGAAAAATATATAAGAAAGGTAATTTCCACCATTATTTGCCCTAAAAGGGTAGAAGTTGTATAAATCAACTACAACATAATTACTTTAATATAACAAGCTCTTTTCGATACTTATATATTTCCTAAAAATTTTAGTCCGTTTATTGTTATTGCTTTTGAAAACACATTAGGTAAATAATACCAACATGTTACATAAGGTAAATAATGTATAATCGTTTGTTTTTTTGCAAATTTTCCATTTATTTTATATTTTATATATTAAAATTCAATATAATTTATATATTAAATTTAGTTACATATGATAGAAAATGAAATCAAACATAAATAAAAAGAATAGCAAATATAAAACAAAGGGTTGATAATTCTAAATATCCTTTTTATCTCTTATTCAATATTTTTTACAAGTTATGGATTGATCTTTTATTCTCTTGGATTGTTTTTTCCACTTCTCTATATTAAAATTACCCCTTGAGTCACTTTTGAAAGTCTTTATACATCTGGCCTTCTATTTGGGCTTCGAACATGTCTTTTTATAGTAATTTTTTGGGTTCTGAGTGATACACAATCTGATACACAGCTGTGTATTATACCATGTATAACCAAAAATACCTAGAATTCACAATTCTGTACAACCTGAGAGAAGTGCACAAGTTGATGCATGGCTGTTTATCCCTTCTTTCATCCAAATTCTTCTCCGTTTGATTCGTGAAGGTACTTATAATGTATAAACACACTTGGAGTCAATTAAATACCAAATATACAATAAAAGCATAAAATATCAAGTGAAAATACATCAAATTTGAGGTATAAATATGGTTAATTATGCATCTATCATGCATCCCATACTTAAGCTTTTGTTTGTCCTCAAGCAAACTATAATCAATATTTCAAATCTTACAACATCAATCCATTATTAATATTAAACTTTCGATTCCTACTATAACTCATTATGTCATATTGAATCAAATTAACATAAAATTAGAGTCAAGTTATCCTAAAATTAACTTCCTAAGCAATGTTAACAGTAATCACATTAATAATCGCATTGATATAAAAAATATAAAACTTTACACCCTCACTAAGATTTCACTTAATGCACTCAAGTGTTTAGGGTGAAAAGTATCAAAACTCTCAATCAATGCATAGTAAAATTCTTACCATAGACTTGCAATATTATCACATCTCCACCACGTATGTATGAACTAGAAACAAAAATCAAAAGGTCTTTATAAGGGCTGTATTAGGGCTTAGGTACGGTATGATTGGGATAATAAAGAGGGCTAAATTAAAGGAAATTTACTAGAAATAAATTTCAAGAAACTTGTTTACAAATACGCAGGCCCTTTTATTGCAACTCTATTGGTACCCTATACTTATTCGTAATTTTTTTCTTATGCTTTTTTTAACAATTTCGAACATTCAGTACCACAATAAAAGAAATAATGGACCTTTAAAAAAATTTCCAAGTTTTGAACAAACATGTAATGTAAATAACCTTCATGGTTCAAAACAAGTAAAAAGTCTTCAAAAAAAAATAGGATAAAGGTTAATAATGGGTTTTAATAAATGAAAAAAAAGCTAAGGCTCAACTTGGTTATCCCTAAAGATAAATTTTAGGTGAGGTAATTATCAAAGAAGTAGGCTAACACAAATTGTTGAATTTAAGTGCCTTTATCACTTCAATGACTCTAATATGGTCTCAATACGTATAATAAAAGGAAGCTCTAGAATCATTCAACTATGCATGATAACATATATTATAAAAATAGAAGAGCTTAAAAATTTTTAAATGATCTCTTTTAGGCTCAAAAGCTTACTAAAAAGATAGGTATATATGTGTGTAAATAATATGTAATTTCATTCAATTTGAGTATATCAATGAATACTTAAAATATAGCTTGGAAAAGTAATTCCAATTTAACTATCATCCTTTTGCATACCAATTCAATCAATATTCAAAAATGAAATAGAGTATTGATGGATCAATTTCAATTAAGTCAAAATATCATTTCATAAAACTTTATAATCAGGATTATAATAAGCTTAAAGAAAATGTAAAAAATCTCTTAACCCTTTCCCCACACTTAAAGTTGTATATTGTCTCCAATATATACAATATAGTTATATATAATAAGTGGGAAGGGTTAATGATACTTTCTTGAATGTGATGATTTTTCTTAATTCTGATCTATCGAATTTTAGATTACATCTTTGCAAAATACAAGAAAAAGGGATAAAAATAAACAAAAGAAATAATAAAAATAACACAAATGAAATTAAGAAATAAAAACATCATTAACTATTATGATAAAGAAAATAAAATAATTAACAGAAAGAAACAACAAAAAAAGAACAACAATAACAACAACAATACTTAATAGAAATCCCACGTAGGTGGGGGTCTGGGCGTCGGAAATCAATGCCTAGATGACTTATTATTAAGAGCATCTACTTCCTATCCATCCAACTTTAGACTGCAGTTTGCCTAACTGTGCACCCAAAGTCTCCAATCTTGTTAACCGCTTTAGAAGTTCAACTTGCTGAAGTCAGAGTATCCACTGAGTTCCCATAACCCAGCCCATCCATTTCTCCAATAAAGTTATCTTTAATTGAGTTAGATTGTGCATCCTAGCTCGGGGACCTCTCAGAACCTCCTTGTCTGGTAATGCCTTATCTAGTTTTGGTGGTGGTGGTGGTGGTGGTGGTTGTTCTGCTGCAAGCTACTATGCTATCGACTACTCTACTTTGTCTCTACCCTCTGGTGCTAGCTCATTAGGTGCCCCAATAAGTTTGTAAACGCCTCCTATAGGACTTAGATGTTGACGTACTATGCGAATATGATGCATCACTGCTAGGTTGAGTTCTACTATGGTCATCATCTCTTGCATAGATGGTAATCAATCAAATAGACCCATTCTTTGTGCTAATCAGGTCATGTAAGGTCGAACACATATTGTACTAACCTTCTTGTCTTCACTCTGGTGCTAGAAAAATTTGACAAGGGCATGTCCCAAGTGAATAGGCGTCCGCTCGCTAATACTCTAGAGATAATAAACATCCACGTTCCTAATAACTCCTCAACTATCTCTTCGGTCGCTAAGAGTATGGCTCATAATATTATGGATGTATTTGAAGGTTGGACTGTGTAAGGTCGAAACTTTTGACTTGCTTAGATCGTAGACATGTTCAATGTTGATTCGATTCTAAAAATGTCACAGAGACAACTTATACGAAAGATCAATCTATAATTCTAGGCACTCTGGTGTCCCAATGTACTCCCAGTCATACAGACCTATAGTGATGGAGAACTCGGTGTAGCTCATCTTATACATCTCCCCCATCATCTAGAATTGGACTGTATTTGGGCGATCCCCATCGTAACATCCCTTCTCCAAGGAGAATATAGAGAGGACCTCTAAGGTGAGCTCTTGATATAATGTTCCATAATTTCAAAGAATAGGGACCATACTCCTACATCCACGAGCTCTCAAACCTGCTGGGTTAAGCCAACCTACTCCAATTCCTCTTAGTCTGTGTATCGATATGTGTTGAATTTTTTGTCCTTCAGCCTCTAATATTGTTCGTCTTGAACCTTGACTTTGAATAGCAGCATCTGTGGCCTCTCTGGGGGCTGGATTATTGTAGAGGATTCGCTTCTTTGCCTCTTTCTTAAAGTTTCCTTTCCACGTCGTGATCTTGTCATCTTGCCTGTAACTTTAAACAAGTGTAAGAAAATTGACATATAGATTATGAAAAAATGTTATTCTCCATACTTAAAATTCGATTATGCTCATTAACTTATTAATTGTGGAAACAATCTAACTATAAAAAATTAAAAAACAAAAAATTAATAAACTAGCATTATTTGTTTCCTTACATAAATTCTAATAAATAAACCATGAATTTTGAATTTTCCACAATCCAAACCTAAAATTCCAGCAATTTCAAGCTTAAATTTCCTATAACCTTATTTGAAATTCCAACTTGAAATTTCAGCATTCAAAATTAAAATTCTTGATTTAGAACTCAAATTTCAGCACTAGTCCTACATCAGTGTTCTTCTTAGGAAAGCTTTTATTGGGAATAGAGAATTATGTACAAAAATGAGCTATTGAGATTAAGAAGACAAATTCACGGGATTTTAGATTGTAACATCCTTTCTTATGCTTTGGATTAGTTAGTACATCAAAGAAGTTTGAGAATTACGCGACTCAAATTACCATGTTCAAAACAAAATTTATGCATGGCATGAGGCATATTATCGTTTCAGGCCTCATACCAAAGTTTGCTTTTGACTCTCTTTTACTTGTGACATGGAGTTTAATCTAATTAATAATACACCTTAATATCCTATTAGTCTTAGAGTAGGCTTTATAGATGTCGTTAAAATATATTCTTATTCCTCCTTTTTCCTCTCTTTATCTCTACTTTCGCATAATAATGCAATATGATAAGTTTAAAGGTGTGTTTGGTTAGTTGGTATGGGAAGAAACGAATTAGTAAGGAATGAAAAAAGATTGTTGGTAATATATTATGATTGGTTGAACAATGTTTTTATATCCCCTTTTGGAGAAATAGTTTGTTCCCTTCCATTCCTTACTATATTCATTATAATTTCTATTACCATTCCCCCAAATGAACCACACACACCTTAAGTTGTCGAGTTGAAGGACTATAAACCCTTTACTTTCTCTTCTTAATAACCATTTTTTTCTTTAAGATCCTCTATCTTATTTTTTCTAAGGTAACATATTGAGAGTGTCATTACCTTTATTTTGCCTATTATGTCTTCTCTTCTCGTAGCCATTAAAAGCATACCGCAACTGTTATTACCTTAATTCTATTTTTTTCTTACAGTCCTTTGAAATTTGAAAGTGCAGTTACATATATTTTATTTTTCCTTTTGTTAGCCATCTAAAGTGTCGCTACCTTGTCTTTCCTCTTTTCTCAACCATTGTTCAATTTCACTCTTTTCATCTTTTTCGAAAAACATACTTTTTCTCTTTTTTATTAATTCTTTTCCAATGAACATCTTTTTTCCTTATCCTCTATTTCATTACATTCTCTCTCAATAGGTTCCTTATGCTATCTACTTTATAGCTAAGTTATAATTTTGTAATTTTTGGGTTTACTAAAAAAAATGAAAAAAAGTTAAAAAAGGGAAAGAAGAAAAAGATGATAGAAATTGCAATAAATGAAAAAGAAACAAGAAACAAGAAATTGAAGCTTTAGAATAAGGAAATCTGAATAAAATAGGTCTATAGTATTGTGTCCTACACCTTTTAATCACATATTAGGTGGGTTTAAGATAGATATAATTACATAAATATCCCTAGCTAAAAGGAAAATAATATTAAATATCTAATTATAGAAATTAGCATAAGTAAATCCTAAAACCAAAACTTAAAATCACAAGTATAGTTGTCAACACTCCCCCTCAAAATGGGGCATATATATCTACCGTACCCATTTTGCACACAAAAGAATGGAATAATCTATTATATGAGCCCTTAGTAAATGCATGTGTTAATTGACTCTCTAAATTTGTATATCTAATTCTAAGGCTTTGATCAACCAAATTTTCTTTTATAAAGAATCGACCAATCTCAACATGTTATGCATGATCATGTAGGAATGGATTATGAGCAATGCTAATAGCTGCTTATTGCCACAATGTAGCAACACAAACTTCTTTTCAAGAAGATGTATATCTTGTATTACATAGCTCTATGTACTACTTCAGCACTCAATCTATAGGTGACACCTTAATTTTGACTTCTCTAGGTGAGCAGATTTTCACCAATGAAGGCACAATTTCCAGAAGTAGATCTTTTATCATTAAGAGATCTTGCCCAATCAATATTAGCGTATGCTTTTATTGTTAAATGACCATTGTTCAAGAAGAGTAATCCTTTAATAGGACTAGATTTCAGACACCTCAAAATTCAAAAAACATCATCAAGATATGTAGTCGGAGGGCTATACATAAATTGGCTTGTTATACTTATTGAATAGGCGACCTCAGGTTGTGTGTGAGAAAGATAAATCAATCTTTAAACCAATCACTAATATCGATCATTATTAACCAATTCTGCAATATTTTTCTTTAGTCTATGATTGACTTCAGTGGTAGTATCAATAAGTTTATAGCCTAATATTCCTATTTCTATTAATAAGTAAAGAACATATTTTGTTTGTGAGATAAATATAATCTTTTCTAATCAAGCAACCTTTATCATAAGAAAATATATTAGTTTGCCTAAATCTTTAATCTCAAACTCAATGGCCAAATATTTCTTAAATCTAGTCATTTCTTCTTGATTGTTAATAAGAATAGTAATCTTACTATGGAGATATTTGATGAATAAAATATGATCTGCATTACTTTGTTTGTAGCTAGGGCTGACCCTAGGCAAGGGCAACCTGGGCACCCACCCAGGGTCCATCCTCATAAACAATAAAATAGGCCCATTTTTACTTTAATAAAAAAATGAAATAAAATAGGTCCATGTTTGGCCTTATAAAGAACAACAAAAGGTCTATATTTTGCTTCTTTTTATTTTTTAAAAGCCCAAAAATAGATAAAAATAAGGCCCACTTTTTTACTTTACTCAAGGCCTGTAAAATACTAGGAATGACCCTGCTTGCAGCCAAAAGCAATCATTGCTTTGTTGAATATATCAAATTATGCTCGAGGTGACTGTTTTAAATTGTATAAAGCTTTCTTGAAATGGCATACTTTCCCTTTAGTTTTTTCATTAAAAAACCTGGTAGAATCTCTATATAGACTTCCTCTTCTAAATCACCATGTAAGAAGACATTTTTAACATTAAATTGTTAAAGGTCTCATCTAAGATTAGCTACACAAGATTAGAGAACTCTTATTGAATTCATCTTCGTAATAGGTGCAAATGTTTCTTAATAATCAATCCTATAGGTTTACATGAAAACCTTTTCTACCAATCAAGCCTTTAGCCTCTTAATTGAGCCATCCGTCTTATGCTTTACTGTGAATACCCATTTACATCTTCTAGCTTCAGGTCCAATGGAAGATTAAAAAGTTCCCAAGTTTTATTCCTGACTAAGGCTTTTTTCTCTTCTAGCATGGCATCTTTTTAGGATCATTAATAGTTTCTCACATAATAAAAGGACATAGTGTAAAGAAGACAAGAAAGTTCTATAGGAAGGGGATAGTACATCATAGGAAACAAATTTTAGAGATAGGATGTTGACTATATGATCTAATTCTATTAGGAAGATCAAGATCATTATCACATGACTTACGAGAAGGAATTTTAGCATATAAATTAAGAGTAAGAAGAGGTGAATTACCTGATTCCGCAGGAGTTAGGTCTAGGTTGGATGATTGGCTATGAGGAGTATTATTTATGACAACATCCTCCTTTTTCTTGTGTACATATTTCAACATATCAAGTATGTCCAGACTATTTATTGCCACGTTAGTTTTTAGTCCTTTAATGGAATAAAAAATCTTATAATCATTGCTTCCATACTCCCTCTGACCATTACATATAAACAACTCAAGAATAGGTTGAATAGAAGAAACCACATCTTTTACATGATCATTATGCCCTTGAAGATGTGATGGATAAGAAGGAAATAATGCTTCTTTCTCATGAAAAGTGTCATTCATACTGACATAAAACTTTCTAGTGGGTGGATGATAACATTTATATCCCTTTTAAGTAATAGAGTATGCAACAAAGTTAGACCTTAAGGCTTTAGGATCAAGTTTTCCCCAATGTTTTAATGCATAAAACAAACACATACAAAGATTTTTAGAGGGATAATGTAAGAGTTACTACCTTAAATTTCTACCAGACATCAGAAATTTAAGGCCCTTCAAGGCATATGATTGGTAAGATAGGTAGCAGTAAGAACTGCGTCACCCTAATAAGCCTTAAGAACATTTATTAAGTTACTACATTCAAAAAGTTCTACTACACATTTGTTTGGTTACCAAATTGGGAGCATGGGCAATTGCATCCCAAATGGTTCAAACTATATCTACGAGAAGATAATGTCGAGCAAGTTGGGGTTGCATTGAGTTGATCAACCACGAAAAAATGAGACTTTTCTAAGTCCCATTTTTTGTATTCAATTTCACTTGGTTTTATTATTCCATTATTGATATAGCCTTGCAATCCCCTAGCCTGAATAAACAGCAACCATGATTGTGATGAAGCAAGATAATTTGTTCCATCTAGGTTAACTGGATTGATTTGTAGAGAAGGATTATTGTTTAAATTGGCATGTTTAGTTATAGACTTAAAAGATTCTTCCTTCTTTCCACTATACGTGTTGATAACATTACTAGACTTCAAAAAATAATTAGTTTCAGTTAAAATATGCAAAGATACAGGCTACGGCTAGGGTTAGTAGTATGACTTTGATACTATGAAGTTTTTAGAATAAAGAAAATTTTGAAATGTTAATCACTTGTTTTTATGAGTTTAAGATACAAATAATAAAATAAATATCCCTAGCTAAATAGGAAATAATAACAAATATATAACTAAAGGAATAGACAAAATTAACTCACAAAAACATCACCTAAAATCACGAGTACAACTATCAATAAAAAGAAAACAAAGTATGTGTTATTTTAAATTTAATTGTTTGTAAAATTCTCCATAATAAATGTAAATTCATGTAAAAGTTGTAATTTAAGAGAAAGCATTAAAGATTTATGAAGATTTGGTATTTAGTACGAGAATTTTTTTTAATATATCCAATTTAAGGACATTTTGTATATTCTACAACAAAATAGTATAAGTATTATTTAGGAAGATTGTATTACTTTATTATAAAATATTGTGTAGCCCTACTATTATAAATAGATAGGCTAATCATATTGCATGGTAACCTATGTTTATTAGTTAAGCTTTACAGATGAAACATGTTATATAATATGTTTATTCTTCCTTTTTCTCTTTCTCCTTTACCTTGTTTTATCTGTACTTTTAGATAATATGAAAGCTAATTTAGAATATATCATCTCACATTGCACTTTTAGATAATATGAAAGCTAATTTAGAATATATCATCTCACATTGGTGTGTGAGGAAAAGTCATGTATATTGATTGATTGATTATAATTTTGAAGTTTCTAATTATATTAGAATATCCCATAAATTGTAGGATTAGAGACTATCCCATAGATTATGAGATTAGATATTGTATTAAAATTATTAGTTTCTATTTATAGGTACTAGAATTTTATATATAAGTAATACTTGCTATAAACTTTAGAGATATGCAAAAAACACATTTTTCATTCAAATTTTAACATAGTATTAGAGCCAAGTTAGACTTTTTGGATCAAGTTGTTTCCAGTCTTTATTGCTGCAATAGTCTTTATTGCTGCAAACCCATCTCTACTTTTTCTCCTTTGGTTCAGCATTCATTGTTGCAACCTATTTTCTTCCTTCCATTTTATCCTTCATTATTGTATCCTCCTTATTTTATATCTTTCATCTTAGCCTTCATTACTAGTTATTGTGCTCTAAAACAATGCATTTCCTCCAACCTTTATTGTTGGAGGTTTCTAAGGTTTAGCATCCTTATAGAAAGAGGAAAATGTCAAAAGTTGAAGAAGCAAGAAATATCACTACTATATAGTTAGAAGAAACTACTCAATTCCAACAATTAGCGGAATTAGCATCACAAAAGTTGAGTAGTCTTAATCAAGAAGAGACTCGGGCAGTGAGATCTCTTATAAACAGCAATAAAAAGCCTTATAGGTACTTCTTATTTGGCATATTCAGGTATTTTTTTAATTTTCCTTTGGATTAAATGCCTCAGATACAAACTTTACCAACTCTTGGATCGTCTACTCTAGAGTTACAGACCATATAACCATTTATCCAAATGTTTCTTAACCTACACTCTTTGTCCAAGTAGTAGAAAAATAGCTAGAGCCAATGAATCTTTAACAACTATAGCAGGTATAGGGAATGTCAAAATAAATCCATCAATAACTTTAAAAAATGTTCTTCATGTTCCTAAACTATCAACCAACCTTGTTTCCATATAAAAACTTACCAAGATTATGTTGTAATGTGATTTTTCACAGTAGTCGTTGTGTATTTCAAGACAAAGATTTAGGGAGGATAATTGGACTTGCTAGAGAATGGAATGGCCTCTACTATCTTGAAGAACAAAGTTAGTTGAACATAAATAAGGGCAGATTATCTCATTCTTTCATATTCATTTCTATTGCATGCAATAAAAAAAATTTTGCTTCACCATTATCAGTAAGGACATCCATTATTTCAAAATTTTAAGATTATTTTTCCCTCTTTATTTACAAATCTTGATGTTGAAAATTTTTATTGTGTGAGTGAGCTTGCTAAACACAAGCATATGCATTTTTAGATTAGCAATTGAAGGAGCTTTATTCCTTTCTATCTTATCCATAGTGATAGTTGGGGTCCATCTATTATTTCTGGTACTTCTAAGGCAAGATGTTTTGTTTCTTTTATTGATGATTGTACTCATATTACCTTTTTTTACTTAAACATAAAATTGATGTTAGTACCATACTCATAAATTTTTTCTACATGATCAAAAACCAATTTAGGACTGACATAAAAAGATTTAGGACAAATAATGCCAAGGATTATTTCAATGGAGTTCTTATCCTATACTTTTAGAAAGAAGGAATAGTTTATGAGTCATCTGTATGTATACTCCAAAACAAAATGGGGTAGTAGAAAGAAAAATGGTCATCTCCTTGAAAAAACACAAGCCTTATTATTTCAGAAGAATATATTTAAAGTGTTTTATAGGGGAAGCAGTTCTTATAGTTACTCATCTCATAAATATACCGCCTTCCAAAGTTTTAGGTCTCAAAAGTCCTATGGACTTCCTTTCAACATTTTACCCAAATCTAAACTCTACCAAAAATCTTATTCCTTGAATTTTTAGGTGTGTGTCATTTGTTCATGTTCATAATAGAGGAAAATTAGATCTTGGGCCTATGAAATGGGTCTTTTGGGCTATTCTCAGAGTCAAAAAGGGTATAATGTTATCACCCTCCATCAAACCAACTTTATGTTTCAATAGATGTTACATTCAATGAACAAGATTTGTATTTCAACAATCCGTATCTTGAGGGAAAGAATTCAATTAGAGAATACAAGGAAAGTTTTTGCTTGATCTGATTCCTGTGTCTAATTCTACAACACCAACCTTACCTTCTTATTCATCCTGTCTAAATCATATGACAGAACAACCATCTGACCATATTCCTCAATAGCCCATATTTGAAGCACTAAGTAAACCATAGGAAAAATTTGATTATGCCTTGGTAATGTGGCATTTGGCAAAGGCAAGGTGTTCACAAGAAAGATGACGGTTGTTCCTGAACCAATGTAGGTTCAAAAGTCTAACTTAGATTATTCACATAAGGAAATAATTTCCAGTCCTGAATTACAAAATGAAATTGAAGTTCATATGGATAATGATCAGCACAACCTTCCTATTGCCATCAGAAAAAGAACCAAAGGGTGTACAAAACAACCATTATACCCTCTTATACAATTTTTATCGTTTAAAAATTTTTCACCATCTCACATAGCCTTCATTATAAGCTTAAATACCATTACTATCCCCAACCACCTTATCTAAGGCTTTATCTAAAGAAAAATAGAAACAAGCTATAAATGTGGAGATGGAAGTGCTGAAAAAAACAAAACTTGGGAATCGGTGAAGTGACCTATAAGAAAGAAATAGTGGGTTATAAGTGGGTATATATGGTGAAATACAAGTCAAATGGTTCAATTGAGAGATACAAGGTGTTATTGGTAGTAAACAACTATACTCAGACTTATGAGACTAGCTATTTAGAGACTTTTATTCCTATTGCAAAGATGAATGTAGCTACAATATAATTGTCATTAGCATATAATTATAGTTGGGAACTACAACAGTTTAATGTCAAGAATGTATTTCTACATGAAGATCTAAAAGAAAAATTTACATGGAAGTTCCACCAAGTTATAAGAAGAATTTAGTCGATCATAATGTGTGTAAGTTTAGAACGCATTATATGGCCTTAAGCAATCACCTAAAGCATGGATCGGAAGATTTGCTAGAGTTATATTAGCTATGAGATATAGACAAGGTTAAGGAGATCATACATTATTTATCAAATACTCTCTTTCAAAGGGAGTTACAACTCTTATAGTGTATGTTGACAAGATAATAGTGATGAGAGATGATGATAAAAAGAAATAGTTGCTAAGTTAACAATTAGCTAAGGAATTTAAGATTAAGGCATTGGGAAGGTTAAAGCAATCCCTTAGAATTGAAGTTGCACATTCTAAGCTTGGAAGTTTTATCTTTCAACAAAGTATGCTACAAATTTTCTCAAGGAAATGGGATAGCATACAAACCTGCAAGCATTCCTATTGATTCGAATCAAGCTTGGAAAAGTAGAGGGGAATGTTGCAGTCGATAGGAAGACTAATTTATCTATCTCACACATAACCAGATATAACATATGTAATAAGTGTAATTAGACAGTTTATGCATAGTCCAAAGGAAGTTCATCTATAAGTAACTCAAATAGTACTTTGATATCTTAGAGGAACACCAAGAAAGGGTCTTTTCTTCAAAAGAAATGGAGGTTTGGTTCTTGAGGCATACACTGATGCTGATTATACTAGATCTATTATTGATAGAAGATCAACTTTAGGATACTGCACTTTTCTTGGTGGGAACCTTGTGACTTGGAGAAGCAAAAAACAAGATGTAGTGGCTCGATCAAGTACATAGGTTGGGTTTAGGGTGATGGCTTGAAGTGTGTGTGAACTAATCTGGTTGAAGATTATTTTCGAAGATTCGAAGATTAAGTGGGATAGCCCTATGAGACTATACTGCAACAATAAATCTGCAATCAACATAGCTCATAACCCAGTTCAACATAATTTTATAAAGCACATTGAACTTCATAGGCACTTTATCAAGGAAAAGTTAGAAAATGGATTAATTTGTACTCCTTATATGTCTACTGATAGTTAATTGGCTCATATTCTCACTAAAGGTTTAAGCAGCTCAATTTTTTAGATTATTATATCTAAGCTGGGAATGGAGAATACCTATTCACCAGCTTGAGGATGTGTGTGGAAAAATCATGTATATTGATTGATTGTATTTTATTAAGTTTCTTATTATATTAGATATCCCATAAATCATAGGATTAGAGAGTATCCCATAACTTATGGATTAGATATTATATTAGCATTATTAGCTTCCGTTTATAGGCATTAGAATTTTGTATATATGTAATACTTGCTATAAACTTTAGAGATATGCAAAAGAATAATTCTTATTCAAATTTTGACAGTATGTATTCAGCTTCTTACACGTTTAGCCATGGTGGGGTTAAATTGATTAGAGAATTTGTTAATATCAACATCCAATTCATAATTATCCTTTTCTTTTTCTCAATCAATTCGTAATGATTTATTAGCAATGGGAAAACTATTTTCATTTTTCCATTGATGTTTACTCCTTTCTTTGTATTAAACGAGAACCTTGTGCCAGAAGATTGAATAACCTGTGTAAAATTGTTTCAAGGGCTACTGCAGATTGATGGTCTAATTGGTGAAATTTTGTCGTTTGTTTTTTGTGGTCATATGAGTTGTACATTCCTTTTTTCTTTTGAATAATATGAAATTTCAACATTAACTGAGTAGTAGGTTGCATGCTGGACTTGTATGATAAGTGTTTGTTTTCAAGTCTCACTTTTTTTTAATTCATTATAAGGTTGTTTATTTTTTCTCGCACCTGTCTCCATGTATCCTGAGCATGGTTTTTGTTATATTGGGAGAATGGTTTGAATCATTTGATTTGAGCTTCATTTGTTGTGGTCCACTTTCTTATATTTGTTATGTTTGCCATAGTTCAAATATGATGATTAATGTTTGATGACACAGATATTTTTGAATAAAGATGCATAATTAAAGCATTTCAAGAGTGTTATTTGGTAAATTATTGCCATCATCTTTGTCGGCAACTGCAATTTACATTACAAAACTGTATTTCTTATTTGTTTATATTAATATTAAATTTATATCACTAGATGTTATCTTAAATTTTAATGAGAAATTAGCTTACTTTGTATATGTTTATGAAAATGCTATAAGATCACAATTTTTTTTCAAAAAGATTGAAGCGATACTTAAATAAATGGAAAAATAACAACTTTCGAGTTAGTATCGTTTAGATGTTACAAAAGTTTTGATGCATTACCATACAATCCCAAAATAAATTTTTGAAAAAAAAAATTGAATCCTTTCAAGAAGAGTTTGTTTAATAGGAAATCCTAATATTAAGGTCAAGCAAGTTTTAGAATAATTTAACATACGATTCATAAATTTGTTAAACTAAAATGGATAATGTTGTCATATTAGCAATTAAGGTTTTTTTCTTTTTGGAGGATGAAGAGCTAAATCTATGGAGAACCATTTAGTGTCAAATGTATGTAATTTTAATTTTGAACCGTATAGTTTAGTATTCTTGTCACAAGCGATGCACATGCCGAGAAATACTACTTATTTGTTTTTAATTGATAATATTTAAATGATACCTATTAAGTTAAGACATGTAAGTCTATATTTAATGCAACTAAAAGGGATTGTTTTCTTTTTGGAGAATAGAATTATAAGTTTAGGCTTATTTTCTTGAACATATATCATTTGAGTGATGGCTTAAGGAGTCGCAATTACAAGAACTTAGAATCAATATTCATCAGTTTTTGTTGCTTGCCTCTTAGAACCTGTAGAATTTAACTCTTTGTAAAGATAATAACCAAACAACATAATCGAAATGTATCACACTTAAGATCGATACTTTTCATACTATAAAATTGTGAGGCAAGTCCATATTGACTACGAAGAAGAGTATAATCAGCTTTATAAGGATTAAGCCGTCCGTCTCCTCTTGAGGTTACGGCCTTGTCCTGCAAACTTCACAAACCAAAAATATCCTTTTATGGGAGTGAAGGAGGTGTATTTAGTGTGTATATATCCTACATCAACTAGGAGCAAGAGTCTATATACACCAACTAGGAGCAAGAGTCTAATAAGCGTTATAATTTGGACAATCCTCCTCCCTTCGAGGTTCCATCTGGGTGGAGTTATGCGCAGTTTTATCAGCAAGCTAGTGAAATGATTCGCTTTCTCTCGAACTGCTTGTTATGTTAAAAGACAATGCCCATACCTGTTGATCATGTTAACCTTTACTTTTTAAATTTTGATGAGAAAATGTTGAGCGTTTAGTAAAATCATTTACTTTACTTCCTTGGTATGTCTTTTGAATATGATTTAAAATTACCCTTTGCTGTGTTCTTATTTTTTATTTTGCTTTTAGAAACTATCCTCAACCCTAAGATACCTTGGCCCCGAGTGCATCAAGAAATCAGTGCTGAGGCAAAGGATCTGAGTGATAGGTAAGGGAATGGTTATTCCTGTGTCTGATTAGGTTCATAGAACTGTTCTGAATAATGTGTTATATAAACCATAGACGTTTTTCTTCGCCCCATCCTTCTTTTTGATTCATTTAACTATCCGAGATATGTTTTATGTTTTGAATGATGAAAGTCTAACACAAATTTTTATCCTGGTTATTAACAGAAGATCCTCATCAAAGACTTGGTGCCAGAGGAGCATCAGAGGTGAAATTGGCTTTCTTCTAGTATCTAAAATTAGCTTTGTTCAATTTTAGACCTGTTTTTCTTTTACTTCACAACAATGCAATAATACAACCATGAAATGCTGTGATCCAGGTCAAGCAGCATTTATTCCTCAAAGATACCAACTGGGATACACTTGCCAGGCAGAAGGTATGAACATTCTCTACTTCCATCCGAATTTATGCTATCATCAGATTCATTTATGCATGGGTAGTAGATTGAGCTTGCATTTTCAATGTGATGTTTCTTAGGCTCCATTCATTCCCAATCCAGATACAAGTTATTTCACGAGTGGCCACTCGTGGAATACTTCAGAGATCATGCTTATCCAGCCAGTGAATTTGATGAGTCGAGTGTTGCTGACAGCGTAAGTGGGAGCATTAGTTGCCTAAGCAATCACCATGATGAAAACTATATTGCAAAATGCTCATTCAAAGTTATGCACTACATTTCAGATTTGCTGAATTTAAACTCTATTATCTAAATGCATTTTTTGGGTCAAAATTATATACAGGGAGATGAATTTGGAGGGCTTCCCGAGTTTTATTCTATCTCATCTGTAATTAGTTTCTTAAGTAATTTCTCGTTTAAGGTACTTCTCTACTGGAAGGCTTCTTTTTCTTCACGATTTGTCTCCAGGTCAAATGCTACTGTTGGTTTTATTCAAGTAAATTTTTTTCCTTTTTCTGTCTTTTTGGTACTTACTACCTTGTCAGTCTGTCTAGAGATGAGTCTGGGCTTTGGATTATTTGGTTGCAAAGGTTCATTTGATAAAATATAAAAGTAACCCGAAAAAGAAGGAACAGCGGAAGTAACATTTGTCTGGAAAGTTTTTCATAATTTTTATCGAAACCTGAGAAAGAAAGAAAGGTAAAAACATTTATTTAGAAAATAACCGTTTTTTGGTAATTGGAAGCTAATTAAGTCTGACAGCCGAGTTATGAGCAAGAGCAGAATTGTGGTGAGACTTGAGAGGCACTTCTGGTATTTGCCAAAAACACATCGAAATTCGAAACTTGCTAAACCCAAAATCAAGTAAAGATGAAGATAAGGTAAGTAAATTGAAGAGAGAGAGAATTAAAACTCTTCACTTCCACACTCTTAACGGCTCTTTCTTTCTCGTCTTCTTAAACAACTAAAGCCTGAAATCTCACTCCAGTCAAAAACCCTAACAGACGAAGTGTCTGTTTGGTTGAGCTTATATCAGTAGAGCTTTTATCAATAGAGCTTTTGTCAGTAGAGCTTTTCTGAGAAGAGCTTTTTTAAAAAGTCAGTTGACTGT
>JANZXP010000006.1:25142805-25165363 GCA_027576715.1 Erythroxylum flavicans
ATAGGTTATAGTCTCCATGCATATACATATATTGTTATACTTATACAGGGATGTCCTTGCATTGGTCTGGTCTGTTTATTTTGTGTGTTTACGTTTGTTTTTGTGCCTGTTTTTGTTGTCTGTGTTTGTTTGTTTGTGTCTGTTTGTTTGTTGTTATTTGTTTTTGCTCTTACCTTAGCCGGGGGTCTATAAGGAAACAGTCTCTGTATCTCTATCAGAGATGCGGGCATGACTGCGTACATCTTATACTCCCCATACCCTGCTTAGGCAGGAATTTGGGTATGTTTGGTTTGGTTATATATAGGCTTATAACTACCAATAAATTAAGAGAATTTTAAGCAACTAATAAAATCCATCATGCCCACTAACATTATCCCAGTTAAAGTAGTGGACTTTTATTTGACTAATTCAAACTAGAAAAATAGGAAGACATTAATAATAAACATATCAGACTTTGAATCATTCTTCTAACATCCTCCCTTGATTCAAGGTCTCTAACTCCAAGTAAATCTCTGAAGTAGCAGAATTTCTCTTTTGACAAAGTCTTTGTCAGAATATCAGCTGGCTACTTATCTATGTTGCAATACTTCAAAGTTATTTCCACCTACTTTGAAATGCTAGATTTTTTGTCATAGAGATAGTTGCCTCGTTATCACAAAATATTTTCGTTGCTCCTTTTTGTTCTTGTTGCAATTCAGCTAGCATTCTTCTCAACCAAATAGCCTAACAAGCTGTTGAAGTGGTTGAGACATACTCTGCCTCTGAACATGACAAAGCTATTATGACTTGTTTTTTAAGCTCCAAGTGATTTCTCCTAATCTAAGAGTAAAAACATTTGCTGAAATGCTTCGTCCATCATCCAATGAACTTGCCAAATTGCTACCTGTGAACCCACATAATTTGAAATTGGAAGATTTTGAATACCATATGTCATAGTTCATAATTCCAACAACATACCGCAAGACCCACTTTGCTGCTCCAAAATGAACCGTTGATGGATGGTGCATAAACCTGGAAATCACACCAACTAAAAATGCTACATCGAGTCAAGTATGAGTTAAATAAATTAAGCCTCCAACTAAGCTTCTGAATTTTTTAGCATCTATCATCTTCACTCCATCTTTT
Source organism: Erythroxylum flavicans (assembly GCA_027576715.1). NCBI lineage: Eukaryota > Viridiplantae > Streptophyta > Magnoliopsida > Malpighiales > Erythroxylaceae > Erythroxylum > Erythroxylum flavicans. The sequence continues at coordinate 25,143,931 of JANZXP010000006.1, forward strand.
TACTGCAATTTTTCATTCATATTTATCGATGTTACTACTAACTTGCAATTTAACATGCCAAATTTTTCAAGGAGATCCTTGGCATATTTTCTTTGAGGAACAAAAATCGCATTTGCTATTTGTTGGATTTCAAGGCCAAGAAAGTAGTGCAGAAAACCTATATCTGACATTTCAAACTTATTCTTTCTTAAGTGGGCCCTCATGATTGAAAGAAGCAGTAGCATGCATAGGAAATATTGACAAGAAAATATTACATGTGTATGCATTATTATTTGACAAAGAGAAGAAAAGGTTGAAAGGTAAAAGTTAGGTGCGGAGAAAATTTGTATCTTCTTTCGATGGCCAACAATTCTTGAAAAGGAAAAGATGAGTAGGTGAGACTTTGTCAATATATTTGACAATCGAAGATACGATCATTGCAAGCTACAAATTTTATCTTGTGATTTCTCTGTATATAAAGAGATGTATGCATTAGTTAAATAGAGATGAGAGTGCAGAGAGCAATTTTATTTATTTGCTCAGTAATAATTGTTCAGTTTGTGAACAATTGAGAGTTAAAATTTGAGAGAAAAATTAGGGAGTGATTACAATTGGAAACACGTTGAGTAGCTAGTTTTATGAGAGTGTAGGACTAAATATTGTAATCTCCGATTTTCATAGTAATTCCAGCAGCAGTTCAGAGAGTGGATGTTGCTCTTGCATTAAGAGTGAACCACTATAAATCCTTGTGTCTCATTTAATTATGAATTTGCTTCAATTATCCCAATTCTCCATTATTTCTTACGGTATTGGGATTATATTTTCGCACTGTTTATATAGGCTAAACCATAACAATTGGTATCAGAGAAGAGATTCTGACTGTCAGCGAGAATAATGTCCGAAGAAGAAGGAATTAGCGGGCCGACGATTAGCAAATTCGATGGAGATGATTTTGCTTATTGGAAAATGAATATTCAAGATTATCTCTATAGCAAAAAGCTACATAAACCCTTGACAGGATCAAAGCCGGATAAAATGACTGATGATGAATGAAAGTTGCTAAATAGAAAGGTGCTGGGAGCGATCCGACTAATGCTCTCAAAGAATGTAGTACAAAGCGTGGAGAAGGCAGAAACTACAGTTGACTTGATGAAGGTGTTATCAGACACGTACAAGAGACCCTCTGCCAAAAACAAGGTGCATCTTATGAAAAGGCTGTTCAACTTGAAAATGGCCGAAGGAGCTTCGATGGCCGCACATCTGAACATTTTCAACACAATATTGAATTAATTGGAATCGGTAAAGATTACTCTTGAAGATGAGATTCAAGCACTTATTTTGCTTGCCTCTTTACCAAACAGTTGGGATCACTTTTGTTCAACTGTTAGCAATTCTATGGGAAGCCAAAAGTTGAAGTACAAAGAAACCATAGAAAATATTATTGCGAAGGAAATCGAAAGAATGGATTCTAGTGAAGTTATAAGTTCTGCCCTAAATCTTGAAAGGGGCAGAACTGGTGATAGAAATTCTAACAAAGGAAGCAGAAGAGGTCGATCGAGAAATGGAAGAAGCTGATCGAGAGGCAAAAAATTAGAGTGTTAGAATTATAGAAAACAAGGCCACTTGAAGAAGAGTTGTAGAGCACCTAAAAGAGAGCAAAATAGAGGGCATGTTGTAAATGCTACCATTGATGAGGTACGAGATGCTCTCGTATTATCCATTGATAATTTTGTGGACACTTAGGTGATGGATTTGGGAGCTTCATTTCATACAACATCAAAACGTCACATAATTGAAAATTACATGGCTGGTGACTACGGAAAGGTGTATCTGGCTGCTGAAACACCTTTGGAGATAGTCGGTATGGGAGATATTCGTTTGAGAAGTGAAAATAAAACCATCTGGAAGATTCAACAAGTGAGGCATGTACCGAAGCTAAGATGAAACTTGATCTCAGTCTGCCAACTATGTGATTTAGGAGATTATGATGTGATTTTTAATAAATCCTGCTGGAAGTTGACTAAAGGAGTCATGGTTGTTGCTCGTGGAAATAGAAGAGGAGCCTTATATATGACTACTGATAATAGAGGTGTTGTTGTTGTCACTGGTTATGATGATAGTTCAAGTTTGTGGCATTACAAACTTGGACATATGAGTAAGAAGTGAATGAAGATACTTATGTCAAAGGGACTTCTGCCAAACTTGAAGTCGATTGAGCATAAGCTATATGAAAGCTACATTTTTGGGAAGCAGAAAAAGGTTAGCTTTGTGACTGGTGGCAGAGAATTGAGAAAGCACAAGTTAGAGTTAGTTCACACTGACATGTGGGGTCTCGCTCCCGTTGCATCACCTGGAGGGTCAAAATACTATGTGACCTTTATTGATGATTCGAGCAAAAAGGTATGGGTTTATTTTATCAAAAATAAATCTGAGGTATTTAGTGCTTTCAAGAAGTGGAGAGCCATGGTGGAGAACGAAACATAACTAAGGTGAAATGTCTGAGGTCTGATAATGGCAAAGAATATGTAGACAAAGATTCAAGAAGTACTATGCAGATAATGAGATTAAGATGGAGAAAACCGTCCATAGCAAACCTCAACAGAATGGTGCAGCTGAAAGGATGAGCAAAACACTGAATGAACATACAAGGAGTATGAGACTCCATTGTGGATTGCCAAAGATGTTATGGACTGAAGCAGTTAACACTGCTACATTCTTAATCAATTGGAGTCCATCTACACCGCTAAATTTCAAATTACTAGGAGAGGTTTGGAGGGAGAAAAGGTAAAACTTTCAATTTTGAAAGTGTTTGGTTGTGTTGCCTATGTGTACGATGATTTTATCAATAAAAAAAAAGCTTAATCTGAGATCGAAGAAGTGTTTCTTCATTGATTATGGAAATGATGAGTTTGGTTATCATTTCTGGCATAATCAAAGATGGAAGATTATTAGAAGTAAAGACATCATTTTTAATAAACAAGTGATGTATAAAGATAGCCATGGTGTAGAAGACAGCATAAGCACTGAGAAGAGAGAGAAAGTAATTCCACTGGGTGATATGGCAATAAACGAGATGCAGGGTAGCGACAATGAAGAAGAAGGAGAAGAAGATCAAGGAGAAGATGACAACAAAGAAGAATCAGTAGAAGAGAATGTGACTCCTCAAACTGATGATCAGACTTTAGTGTTGAGAGGATCTTCTCATAAAAATGGAAGAGCACCAGATAGGTACACACCTTCTCCTCCACATAGCTGACGTGCACTGCACCATATTTTGTGGATTGATGATGGTGAACCAGAGAGTTATGATGAAGCAATACAACTAGATGAATCAATCAAGTGAAAGTCAGCGATGAAAGATGAGATGAGTTCACTTTCATCAAATTAAACTTGGAAGTTGATGAAATTACCGAAGGGGAAGAAAGCCTTGCACAATAAATGGGTCTACCGCATAAAAGAAGAACTGATGGCAATAGACGGTATAAGGCGAGGCTAATTGTGAAAGGATTTCAACAAAAGGAAGGGTTGACTACAACGACATTTTCTCTCCAGTGGTTAACCTAAACACTATTTGAACTTTAGATATGAATCTAGAGCAGTTAGATGTGAAGACTGCATTCTATATGGTGACTTGAAGGAAGAAATCTACATGCAACAGCCACACTTTTTTGAAGTAAAGGGAAAAGAGAATATGTGTGTGAACTTCAAAAGAGTCTATATGGGTTGAAGCAAGCTCTTAGGCAATGATACAAAAAGTTTGATGGATTCATAAGCAATAACGGTTTCCAACGATGCTATGCAAACCATTGCTATTATGTGAAAAGGTCTAATAATTCTTTTATCATTCTACTCCTGTATGTAGATGATATGTTAATTGCAGGATCTTGCATGGAGGAAATCAATAAGTTGAAGGAAAAGCTATCGAAGGAATTCTCTATGAAGGATTTGGATGTTGTAAAACAAATCCTTGGAATGAGAATTACAAAGGATAGAAAGAACGAAAGCTCTTACAGGAAGACTATGTGAAGAAAGTACGAGCAAGATTCTACATGAATGAAGCAAAACCGATGAATACTCCTTTGGGCAGTCATTTCAAGCTGTCAAAGGACTAGTCACCTTCAACAGATACTGAGAAAACATACACGACAAAGGTACCATATACTTTTGCCATTAGTAGCCTTATGTATGCTATGGTTTGTACGAGACCAGACATTGCATATGCAGTAGGAGTTATGAGCAGATTTATGAGCAATCCAGGAAAGCAGCACTGGGAAGCAGTGAAGTGGATTCTGAGGTACTTAAAAGGTACTATTGACTTAGCTTTATGTTTCAGAAAGTCTGGAAAAGGCTTATAAAGCTATGATGAGCATGTTAAGAAATCAAATTCAAGCTTACAGGGTTTTGTTGATGCTGATATGGTCGGAGATGTTGATGGAAGGAAGAGCACCACCGGTTATGTGTATACTCTCAACGACACCGCAATCAGCTAGGCTTCAAAGTTACAAAAAATTGTTGCACTTTCTATAACAGAAGCTGAATACGTTGCCATGATGGAAGCAAGCAAGGAGATGATGTGGTTATAGTCTCTCTTGGAAGAATTAGGATAAAAGCATGACAAAGGTGTCTTATGGTGTGATAGTCAGAGTGCAATTCATCTTGCGAAGAATCTGATGTATCATACTAGGACAAAGCATATACAGGTTCAATATCATTATATCAGGATGGTTCTAGAAGATGGAGTGTTGACGCTTGAGAAAATCAATGGAAGTAAGAATCCTACTGATATGCTTACAAAGTCGGTTACGATTGACAAACTAAAGTTGTGCACAACTTTAGTTGGACTTCTCGCTTAAGAATTGAGAAGTGGAACTACTATTCAATCATTCGAGAGTGGGAGATTGTTAAGTAGGCCCTCATTATTGAAAGAAGCAGTAGCATGTGTAGGAAGTATTGACAAGAAAATATTACATGTGCATGCATTGCTATCTGACAAAGAGAAGAAAAGGTTGAAAAGTAAAAATTAGGTGTAGAGAAAATTTATATCTCCTTTCGGTGGCCAACAATTATTGAAAAGGAAAAGATGAGTAGGTGAGAGTTTGTCAATATCTTTGACAAATGAAGATATGATCATCGCAAGCTACAAATTTTCTCTTATGATTTCTCTATATATAAAGAGATGTATGCATTCAGTTAACTAGAGATGAGAGTACAAAAGCAATTTTAATTATTTGCTCTGTAATAATTGTTCAGTTCGTGAACAATTGAGAGGGTTAAAAATTGAGAGAAAAATTGGAGAGTAATTATAATTGGAAACACACTAGGTAGCTATGCGTTTGGGAGAGTGTAGGATTAAATATTGTAATATCTGATTTTCATAGTAATTTCAGCAGTAGTTCAGAGAGTGGATGTAGCTCTTGCATTGAGAGTGGACCACTATAAATCCTTGTGTCTCATTTAATTACAAATTTGCTTCAATCGTACTAGTTCTCCATTATTTCTCGCATTATTAAGATTATATTTCCACATTGTTTATACAGTCTAAACCATAATAGGCTTCATATGAAACTTAAATTCAACCACAAGAGAATTATAAGAATTTGTATAAATGATATCATCAACAAAGAGACAAATAATGATGAAATCATTTTTACCTTCCTTCTTCACATATATAGTGGGTTCATTCTTATTCCTCATGAAGCCATTTTGCTGAAAATACCCATCAAATTTATTGTACCATGTACTGGGAGCTTGTTTTAATCCATATAATGTCGTCTTCAACCTATAAACTTTTGTTTCTTTTCCCTTTACTAGAAAATCTTCTGGCTGAGCTACGTAGACTTCTTTTAGCAAATCACCATTCAAAAAAGCTTATGTAACGTCAAATTGATACACCAGCCATTGTACATCTACAGCCAATGCTAGAACAAGCCTCACTATTTTAAAGCAAGCTACAGGAAAGAAGGTTTCTTCAAAATCAACACCATGTTGCTATGCATTGCCCTTTGCCACAAGCCATGCTTTATGCTTTTATATGATTCCATCAGCAGCAAACTTTTTCTTGAATACCCACTTCAAACCAATTGCATTTTTGCCTTTGGGTAAGTCCACCAAGTCCCATGTTCTGTTCTTTTCAATTGTTGTCGATCCTTCCACCATTGCTCTTTGTCATTCTTCCTTTCCTGCTACTTCTTAATAGGTTATAGGATTTAAAACAGTAATAGCAAATTGACATGATGCATATATGCCAACCAATGATTAAAAATTTTTGGGTGGTGTATCATTTGAAGATATTGAAACAGAATTTGGTGATGAAATTGGTGACACCGCAGTTGGTAAGTTTATTTGAATTTTATTTGAAGAGGGTCCGTCAATCATGGGAACTTGGATCTGTATCTTTTCTTCACTTCCAAGTCAGTCTGAGTTAGCATGTTCATCAAATACTACGTCCCTAGTTATTAAAACTTGCCACTAAGAGGATTATGTAATCTATATGCTTTGGAATGAGTATAATAGCCAATAAAATAGATTTTTCTGATTTTTCATCAAGTTTTTGACGAACTTGAGAATTTATCAAACATAACCAATACACCCAAAGACTCTTAAGTGACTTGCAGATGGTTTCTTCCCATATCAAGCTTCAAATAGAGTTTGATTCAAGACAACTTTTCTTGGAGAGAGATTCCATAGATAGACTAATGTTGCTACAGCTTCAACCCAAAAATGATTTGGCAGCCCCTTCACTTTCAACATACTTCTTGCCATCTCCACAATAATTTGATTCTTCCGCTCATCAACATCGTTTTGTTCTGGTGTGTAAGGAGCTATAAATTCCCTATGAATGTCATTTTCTTCACAAGAAAGATTAAATTCTTTAGACAAGGATTCTCTACTTCTATCTGTACAAAGAGCTTTGATGAAAACTCCTCTATCTTTCTCCACCTTAGCTTTGAAGTGCTTGAACTTCTTAAAGGTTTCTAACTTGTCCTTCAAATAGTAAACTTAGCTCATGCGACTATAATCATCAGTAAAAAAGTAAGAAATAATAATTTCTACCAAGAGACTAAGTTTGCATAGATCCACATAAATCAGCATGAATTAATTTAAGACATTTTAAAGCTCTCCAAACGTTTCCAATAAGAAATGACTTTCTAGTTTATTTTCCATAAACACACCTTTCAAATAAATTAATAGAACTTATTTTTGGTAGTCCATGAACTATGCCTTTATCATTTAATAGTTTCGTGCCCTTGATATTTAGATGCCCATAATGCAATTGTCATAACTTTGTGTCAACTTTCTCACCAACAGCAACAACAAAGTTTCCCACATTTGAAACATCCAAAGGAAACATTTTGTTATGAGTCATCTTGATATTGACCATCTCCTGGCTTGACTTCTTATCTTTGATAACACAAGCATGGTTATCAAACAATACAGAATATCCACCAGCCATTAGTTGTCCAACACTTAACAAATTATATCCCAAAATTTTCCTTCAACACGAACTTGTCCCACAAGATGCACTAACTACTTTACACGACAATCTCACTTAACTTTATTAAAGCAAGATTCAGCCTTGTTCCGTGATCGTCAACCAACTTACTTGTTCTTAAATACCTCACAACTCTCATAGTGTTTCTCTCTCACACCTTTGCAAGAAAACTATGGCATAACGAAATAAACATGGCAATAAAAGATCACGAGACAGAGATACAGCTAAAAAGCCAACATTTATTATTTCCCTCAAAGCATACAAAAGAATACTCTCTTAATCTCTAAATGTCTCCCATACTCATCTTCCTGTTGTTGAGAAGAGCAAGGCTCAAATGAGCTATTTATAGATACCTCTAGATGAACAAGTTAGAATCCTAATAGAACACTATTAGCTAAGATCACAATCTTATCATATCTTATTCTTATCAGATTACATCATACTAATCAATAGATGACATCTCCATCCAATTAGGACTATATCTAATAGGATTAAGCTACATCACAATAATAAGATTAAAGATTACACTATCTAGGAATGATTATCGATATCCACAAAGATCTCTTCTATCTTCAGATGATCCTTCCATATGATCTTTATCTCTTAAAGCTGATGTTCATCTACTATGATCTTATTCGTCACATCATCCAAGATCTCCTCATCTCTATCCATTGATGATGAGTCATCCAAGCCAATAGCACACTAATCTATCCAATGCTTACCTATGCCAACTCCATTAGTCATGATCTTTCCACTTAAGCATACACTAAATCTTTAGTCTATCAAGAACCTAGCCTTAGCCAAGTCAGCTCGTACAAGGTCCGAAACTCTACCAAAACTCGTACCATGCTTGATCTACTTGCTAAGTCACCTTGGAACTGTGATCTAGACAACCTTCCACCTGATGTCTGTCTTAAGCTTCTTTTGATTTCACATCCGAATCTTGCATATCGTTGAAGATTTCCACCAATATGCACCAATACATGTTAATACTTGACATTGCTTCTTTTCATCCTTGCCTCCTGGCAAATCTTTGCCTTGTTCCATTATTCCGCGTGTCAAATACTGATCAAGGCTCGTCAGTGCCCACACGATTCTGCTATCATGACTTAGGGGTCTAATAGCTAGTCTCAAGTCCTACTGTACCTTTCCCTTTAACTTAAAGTTCTTTGTCATCACCAAGCTACACTGTTATCATTTGCATCTCATCAATCCCTTGAAAAATGGATTTGCTGTCTATCATGTGATTAGAACAACCGTTGTCCACAAACCATAAATTGCTTGATTTATGGTTAGTATTAGATAGGGCCATAAAAAGCTTACTTTCTTCTTCATTTTTTGCCGTAAAATTTGCTTGTTGATCTCTGTACCAGCAATCAGCCTTATATGACCATATACTTTGCAATTGTAATATTGAACGTCGTTCTTTTGGTTTCTCTATTCACCATAATGCCTTTGTCCATCATATCTGCCTATGCCTCTACCGTGACCACAACTACGATTATGAAAACCCCTCTTCCACAACCTCTACATGATGAACGATCTCCATCTCCTGATTTGTTTTCTTAACGTTCACCTTCTCCATTTTTGGTGGCTACCTTCTTCATTTGAAATGCTTTCTCATCATTCCTTTCAAGTTACTTATTAATTCATGACTCATGAGTTTGAAGCGACCCATCAACTCATCAAATGCCAGAGTTGATAAATCCTTAGATTCCTCTATGGCTGCTACCATATGATCAAATTTTGGAGTCAAACTTTTGAGCACCTTTTCAACAAATGGTTTGGTCAGTGATGTTCTCACAATATGTTCGCATTTGGCCAACTATTGTCATTGCTGTTGAAAAAAATCAACAATTGTTTATCCACTTTTCATCATTAAGGTTTCAAAGTCACGCCGAAGCGTCTACAATTTCACAACAATGACCTTTGAATCACTTTGAAATTCCTTCTGCAAAATTGACGATGCTTGCTTCGAATTGATTGCTGTTGCGATTCTAGCAAAAACACTATCATGGACAACTTTCTGAATGATTACCAAAGCGTTGGAATCTTTTTTCTTATTCTCCTGCAACCTATTCTCATTATCAGAATCAACATAGCCATGTGTCACAAGGTCCCAAAGATCTTGAGATTTGAGCAAAGTTTTCATACGAATACTCCAAAATTCATAACCTTCTCTTTTTTAAATGGGAACGAGCAATATTGTTGTACTCAATGCACATTTGCTAGCTATTAAATTTCCTCTTAAATGTTTCACTCAACTCACGTGTTTACTCCCCATTCACTCTCTCAAGACTGCTCTGATACTATAAATGTTGAGTACAGTACCATAAAAGGAAAAATATAAGAGAAGAACAGAGGACTTAACAGATGAGATGAATCTTTATTCAATAAAATACTTCACTAAACAAAAGCAAATCTGCCCACATATATAGGCTTACAACTACCAATAAATTAAGATAATTTAAAGCAACTAATAAAATCCATCATGCCCACTATCATTATCCCAATAATAGCAATAAACATTTATTTGACTAATTCAAACCAAAAAAATAGGAAGATATTAATAATAAACATATCAAATTTTGAGTCGTTATTCAACATGAAGAAGTAGGCGAATAAAGCAAGAGATTGGGATTTTAAGGCTTTCACGGCGAGTGACAGCTTCGCCAGCTTCTACCTGACCGCCACTTTCTCTGTCAATTTCTGTCAACATTTGCAAAGGCCTCTCTTGGCACAACGTTCAGAGAAAATGGAGTTTCCAAAGCGGTGCAAGTGATATCAAATGCTATAGTACTCACAATATATATTGACATGTAAAAACTTTCATTGATAAGAAGAAAAGCAAAAGTATGGTACAAAATTTACATAGGAATTACATAAACCTATGCAGAGGCTGTATACTTGACACGTACCTCAACTCTGTCATTGCGCTTACGCTGAATATTAGTATTTTTCTCATTCTAATACCAGACAAAAAAAATCCCAGGCTGGAAAATTAAACCTTACCCTTTTTAAAATTCTTTCCAATAACAGTTATCTGGGTAACAAGTATAAATTTAGACGCCAAATTCCTGACAACTTTGGATGCCGACAAAATTTCAACTATTACATAATAACATTCATACATAGGACCGCACAACATAAATTACACAAGACCCCTCTCTCTCTCTCCTTTACAGCTGCGACTCTTTGGTCCACTTATACCTTTCACTATCTGCCCTGTCTATTCGTCAGAGTGCATGGCCCTCTCAAAAAGTATATATCCACGTACAATCATTTGCATTACTTTAGCATACATGACAACAGCTTACATTTCTCAATTACTTTAAGTTAAATGACAGAGGGCTGGGAACTTGAAACTGCCTAAGCTTGGATGGAGTGGATTGGGAAGAAAATTGAAAATTGATACCGAGGCCAATGACTTTTAACAACTTCCTAGAATAAAAAATAATTGAACCAATAAATAATCTTCATCAATCTCAGCTATTATCTTTCTTTTATAGTTGTTCTAGACATCAGAAAAACACCTTGACAGGTGTTGGTCATCAGAAAAAACATTACAACCAAATTTGCAAAGCAACTAAAACATCTCGGTATGAATTGATTAGAAGTTGCATCAAAAGCAAAAGCAAAATTAAAAGGAAAGGTAATAATTACAACCACCATCATCCACCCAACAAGAACAAATGGAATATATATGGTATGGACCCCCACAAGCTTTTGAAAGAAAAAGGAAAAACAAGAAAATAAACCTAGTGCAAGATGGATTGAAGGGATAAAAAGATGACATCACAATTTGCTCCTAATGACAGAAGGGGTGAGAAATTAACAGACTAAGCATGAGAATTAAGGGCATAAAACAAAGCCTTCTACAATTGTTGGGGTGCGTGACCAGCTCACCGAGAAGAGTTATCGTCAGCAATGTTGAGTAGATCAGGTTGTGGGTCTTGATCTTCCCGGAGGCTTGAACAACATAGCTCCTCAATTCTCCTCGTTACTTCAGACATGGTAGGACGAATATCAGGGTATTGGGTTGCACAATCTATTCCCAGTTGCAAGAGCTGAACCATGTCTTCCTCAACATTCTGGTACCGAAGCAGCTCAAGATCAAACACTTCTGAGGTCCATTCCTCCCTAACTATCGACTGGACCCATCTGGGAAGGTCAACACCCTCTTCATTCAAAAGGGCGTGGGTGGGAGCCTTACCAGTCAGTAGCTCCAGCAGCAATACCCCGAAACTATAGACATCAGCCTTTTGAGAAACTTTACGAGGGTCAGTTACCTCTGGTGCTCGATAACCAGTAGCTCTGTTGGGAGATGAGGAAGGACCAACCAGCTGGGCAAGCCCAAAATCAGAGACTCGAGCATCATAAGATTGAGTCAATAGGACATTGGAGGATTTGATGTTTCCATGGGAAATATTGGGGCCTTGAGAATGTAAGTATTGAATGCCTCGTGCAGCTCCAAGAGCAATGGCAGATCTAATCTCCCAGTTCAATGGCGTCCTACCACCTCCCTTGTTGCCTATGAAATATATGATTCAAGTGGAGGTTTAGTGAGATGGGTTACTTTTAAACAAAGTCACGATCTTTCATCATTTACAGATCCTTTTACATTAAAAAACAAAATTTTAAGAAATTGTTAGCAAGTTCAATGCTTCTACCATCACTCTAATGGCAGATTGTCAAGGAAAGAAATCGTCAAATGACGATTTGGATAAGAGACCATGTCCGACAAGCTAAAAGAGAAAACATATACGACTAATTGACCCTTACCGATTCACTTGATAGTAAAATTTAATCATGAAGTAACTGCAATTAACAATTCCCACAGCTACTAAAGCAGGTGAGTGTGTAGAGTGATCATCACCATCAACCAAAAGACATACATGATCTCGAAACCCCGGCATATAAAATTGTATAATTATCTAAAAGAATAACGGATCAGCAAACCAAAATGGAAATCATAACAGCAGAAATTATGTGAATCAAAAGCCAAAAGTGGGAAGTACTCACCATGCAGAAGTGCAGATAGGCTTCCCATAGGCATGTAATCATAGACAAGAAGCTTCTCATCCCGACTATAATAGTAAGCCCTCAAAGGCACCAAATTTTCTTGATCCATGGCTCCTACCATCTCTATCTTCTCCTTAAATTCTCTATCTGAAATGGTCACATCCTTCAACCTCTTCACAGCCACCACAGTCCCTACCTCCAACACTGCCTTGTAGGCAGTTCCAAAGGTTCCTTTCCCCAAAACCTCAGCAGATGCTCTCAACAAGTCCTCCAAGTCAAAAACCTTCGATGCTTTGTCAAAAAACACAAGCTTTTTGGCCCCAGCACCGTTCACTTCGCTTCCTTTACCATTACCAACCATTGCAGCCGCAGCAGCAGTAGCAACTGAGTAGCCATTGCCGGCCCCTAGACCATTGGCCACTTCTGCAATTGGCTTCTCTCCTTGAATCTCCAGTTCATGTTGCTTAATAGACGCAATGTCAATGGATCTTGACTTTTGACTACTCTTCTTTCGGCATAAGAACAATAAAACTAAAACAACCAAGAAGAAACCCAGTACAGATCCAATTACTATACCCGCAACTGCCCCACCAGACAACTTATTTTTATTTCCCTGGTCACCAATCCCACCAGTTGGTGTACTAGGCACCACCACACTACCATTACCACTAGAACCAGCGCATATATCAAGTGGTTGCCCACATAGAGAAGTGCCCAGAAAAGAAGTTGAATCGAAGCTCTGGAATCTCTCAGGTATAGAGCCATTCAACAAATTATTAGAAACATTGAACTGCTCAAGCTTCTCCAACTTCAAATCCGGAACAGACCCAGATAACCGATTGTTCTCAAGAAATAATGTCTTCAACCTCGTAAAGTTATTAAAGCTCGGAGATATCCCACCGGTGAAGTTGTTTTCACCAAGGTTAAGGCGCACTAGATCCCGGAGATTAAACAGAAACTCCGGAATCTCACCTGAGAACATATTGCCTTGTAAGTAAAGGTTATGGAGACTGGTGCAGGCAACGAGATCTGAAGGAAGCTGGCCAGTAAGAGCATTGAGTCTGAGGCTTAAAGTTCGGAGCTTTGTGAGGTTGGAGAACACACCGGTCGGAAGCTGACCAGTGAGTGACACTCCTGGGAGGCGGAGCGTGACGACGCGGTTCTGGTCGCATCCAACACCGGCCCAAGAGCATGGAGTAGACTGAGTCACATTCCAGAGAAGAGTTCGGCCACCGACGGAAGAGCGGAGAGAGAGGAGAGCTTGGCGGTCGGAGGCAAGATCTGATAAAGAACGATGAACACAAAAGACAAGGAGAAAAGAGAAAAAGACAAGATTTTTGAGGTTCTTCATAGTTGGTGTCTATGTTTCCTTCTGGATGTGGAAGATAGAGACTTTGAAGGAAAAGGTGAAAGCTTTGAGGGAAATTAAGGTGGCAATGTAGGCGGATGTGTAAGAGACATGGAGGGATAAGGAAGATTCATTGGGGTTTGTCTTAGTGCAGACCGCAGAGCCAGTAAACAGAGGTTAAAAAGGGTGGGAAAGAGACAGAGGTAGTAAACCGAAGAGTTGGTTCAGGTGTTTTCTTTCTTTTTGTTGAAGTGCGCAAAGCAACAATTATAACTTACAAGACCAAACCCTAGCGAAGCTTAACGCAAACACCTTGAGAATTGAGATGATACGAAAAATGTTTAGTCAACTCTGTTTATCTTTTCTTGTTTATGTCCACCAATTAAATGGGATTATATTATATGCGTGAGAAAGAGAGGGGGCTATCCAATTGGCAGTTTGCCTCTATCCAATTGGTAAATGCGGCTTCAGGCTTTGTTTGCTTGTGTTCTCACTTCTGCTGCTGCAATAATATTTATTTCCTTCTCTGTTTCCGTTGGCTTTTGTGTCTTTGGACTTTTCCTTTTCCCTTATTCTCATTTTTATTTATTATCATGAAATTGAAAGCACACAAGATATTTTCAGAAAGACAAAATTGCTGTATTTTAGTTGAGTACTCGTAAGATTTCTCCATCAAATAGGAGAGCTTTCCCTTTTTAACATAAATCAAAAGAAAAAGATTTCCTTCCTTAATAATTGGAACCTAGTCGTATGTAAATTTCTCTGTCAGGACAGATTGTCCTAAACTATCTTTCTACAGAGATTTTCCATTGATCAGATTCACATAAGTTACTGATTTTTTTAATTTACTCTTTGTAATCTTAAGATTTTTTAGTTATTTTAATGTAAATTATTTCTTGTATATCAAGTAGAATAACAGTTCACATTTGACACAAGCAAAGTAAAATGCTACAATCATTTTCTAGTGACCGTAACTTCGGAAATTGGATGCAACTTTAATTCTGTGAAGATAGATTAATATAAAAAAATAAAAATCATTTTAACACTAATAAAAAAATCAATATAAAACTCTTAAAATTGTTTTCTCTAACATTAATTTGACCTGAGTGTCATAACTCATAACCTCTTCCAGCGGTGGAGCCAGGAATTTTTTAAAGTCGGGACTGATTGGACAACGATGGACTGACAGCGAAGACTTCCGACAAATTCAACATTAATTCAACATAAGGAATTTAATAAATAATAATAATAATAATAATAATAATAATAATAATAATAATAATAATAATAATAATAATAATAACAGTAATAATTGATTGAAAATTTTAACCCTTATAAAGGTAAAATTTGTTTTTGAGGTCTTCATAGAAGTTGTAAGTGTAGAAGTCCTCTTCAAAACGGTCTTTAAATGACCGTAATCTGATATTTATAGTGAAAGCTATGCCCTTTTTACCAAAATAGGTGGAGAAAAGAGGAAAGTCGCAACTTTGTACAATTATTATTTTGGCGTTGCCCATAATTGAGAGTCGAATAGAGGACTTTCATCTTATTTCTCCTGTTCTTGCATTTCATGGTGTTGGGTAAGAGAAGAATAATTAATTGGACAATATGAAATAATGCAAAGAATTGGTTTTAATTTCTGCACATCCAGAAAGAAATCTTGACACCAACTGTTGAGGGGACACTCAATGTTTTGCGCTCCTGCAAGAAGAACTCATCTCTAAGGTGTGTGGTTCTCACCTCATCGTCATCAACAATACGAGTAAGAGATGATTTTGACCTGAAAATACCCTTGATGAGTCATCATGGAGCTCTGTGGATCTCTGTGAGAAACTGCAGCTGTTCCTCTCTGCAGTTTTCCTCTCTGCAGGGGTTTGGCAAGGGACAAGCCCCTGCTGGCACAGGAGCTTGTCCCCATGTGGCTCCGCCCCTGGCCTCTTCCAACTTTTTTCAACTTTTGGAAATAAGATGTTTGGTTCAACTTTTGGAGGATAAAAAAGTATTTTTTTCACCGTAAAAATTATTTTTAAGAAAAATAAGTGTTTAGTTGTAAAATTTAAAAGTACTTTTTTAATAGAAATGACATTTTTAGAAGTTAAAATACAGCTTTTTAAGAAGCTCAAATTTCGAAATTTTCAAAAAAAACACTACTAGCAAAAACTCTACTGACATAAGTCTATTCAATCATGTTATTATCATTTAGCATATATGTGAAGAAAGCTTTTCTACTACCATCTTTAGGCACACCAATTTAAGTCATTCTAATGCAATCACAACAATCTTGAAAAAATTATGCTAAACATAAGATTTGGAGAAGAAATCATGATCAATGTAAACACTTGCGGTTTGATAACCATATGGGCAAACATTCAAAAAAGCTTATAGACATTGTAAAAACTTATGTCACCGAAGTTCACCATGAGCGTATTGAGATAAGACTAACATTCCAATTGTTAGTGTTGTCATATTATATACCAGTGTGATTGGTGAACTATGTGTAAAAAGAAGTATCCATAATAAAAACCGATGTGGTTTATGACTACTTCAAATGGTCATTTACCTATCAATCCAAATAAAGAATCAGATGCAATCAAGAAATTTTTTTAATAGAATTTATTTAAAAAAAATTAATCCCCAAAATGTATTTAGTCCAGCTTATTGGAATTACATTTTACGTAAATCAATGCGTAAACCCATAAATTATTATGTGCACAGCACTTTGGGTTTTTTTTAATATGATAATTATGAATAATATGATAACTCTTTTATCGATCAAATTCAAACCGATAACTTTCACATTTGTGCATATGATTTTATATAATCATAAAGATATGACGTTAATAATGGCCGCTCCCAACCACCGACGACGGAACCATGCTATTAATGGTAACGGGTAAGCTTCCAGTTGTTGTTGGGTCCTTTTCCTGCCTCTCATCTCATGTGCTGCTCTTGATCTTATGTCTTATTATTGCTATTAAGATAACTAATTCTAAATCCCTTATTTTTAATTTTTTTAATTTAGTATCTAATTTTTTAATTAGATGTCTTAATTTTTTAAAATCATCAATAATTAAACTGAATTGTTAAGATTTAAAAATTAATTACTTAATTAGAGATTTTGAAATATTAAATATTAAATTAAAATTTTTTAAAAATTTAAACACTTAAATTTATTATTATTATTACTTTATTGTTTGGTTATCTTTATCAGATACTATCTATAGAGATATCTGTTCATTCTACAACCTAAACTCGCAGGGGAACAAGATGACAGATTTTTTGACTGCGACTTGGCAACGACCTTCTACTTCTTATTTTTATTATTATCTATTATTCAACCAAATAACTATTACTGAAAATTTTAGTCGGATGTAATTTCACACAAATTATAAATGACTGTAGTTGTTATAAATTTTTTTAACAAAAACGAAAATAAAAATAGTCAAAAATAAAATGACAAATTAATAATCGAGATTTGGTAACTTAGTTTGGCATACATTGCATACGTCTATAGGACCCTCACTTAATTTAATTACTTCTACCTGTGATACAACAATAGTTTTACTCGAGATATTATTACAAAGCCGACTCACTTATCCTTTGATACTATTCTTCGTCCTCACTATCCGTGAAAATAATTCACATCCACTAGTATGACCATCTTGTCGTAACCTTAATAGAGAATTTTTTCAACAGTATTTGATAATAAATAATAAAAATAAAATAACTCAAGTGATTAAAATAATCACAAACATAAACAAAGACATTTAAAAAAGAAAATAACTTTTTTAACAATGTAATTTCGACAATGACAAATAAAAAGCTGTTCGTCCATAGTTTTGTTGTATTCAGCCACTGGATTTTTCGAACATCACTTTCACGGTGGACAGTTATACAATCAACATCAATTCAATACACTAAAAACCACGCAATAAATAGATGAGTAACAGTAGTACAAAACGAATAAATAAATCAGGCAATGAATCGGTTGCAAAACTGCCAAAGAACACCCTCAATTTATCTTTGAATAATAGAGTAATACCCAAACAAGAAACAAACACGATATCAGCCAGAATACAGCATGTGTGTGTAGACTACCAGCCAAGTATCGTATGAAACAAGAGAAAAAAAATTTCAGCGGCGAAAGTACCCACTCATTGACACACACATAAGAAACGCAGTTCACGCCCCTTCAGCCTAGGTTCATGATCCACACAGAAATTACAGAAGCAATGATACAGCTCTATCACACAATCACCAATGGAAAAACAGCTACTTCGGCTTCCAATAAACAGTGCAACTCAAGTAAAACGCAATTGCTGAAAAACACCAAATAAATCACAAAGACTAAAGAGAAAAACGCAGCTAAAAAAATTGTTTAAATCACATGATTCCACCGGCAAGATGTGCAACTGATAGATTTCTATCTTCTCACCGTTAGCTGCTAAAAATCATCGAAAATTACCCTAGGAATCTCAGCTGCCAATCATCCAAAAATGACACCATTCAGCTCATATCATACATGAATCTCAGCCACAATCCAGCTACATAATCAAGTCAAATATCCAAAAAGATAACCATTATTTCACAATAGGATATACATTTTAAAATTCCACCTTAGTTAAGATTTTAAACTTATCAAATTTATCTTGAAAGTCCAATTGTCAAATAATGTCAAAATTAATAATAAGATAGATCCATGTATCTTGACAATTACTTACTGTTTTACACTTTCAGTTGCCCAGCTAGTGCATTGAAATTGTCCGTACTCTGGTATTATGTAATCTAGTGATCAAGGACAAAATCAATTCAACATTGTCCATTAACATATTTGAGGTAAGCGGAGATTTGGACCTAAAACTTACACGCAAAACAGATGTTCTAATTTCAGAAGGAAACTTCTTGGGTCTACAGAGTCTGTATCCGTTCAATTCATTCTTAGACACAAATTCCTCTCTGTTCTAACTAACCTATATCAAACCAACTTTCCATAATATGGGAAGTTTCTTGTTATGCTGTCTTTCTTTGGGGCAACTTCCATTTTCTTGTGTTTCTTGAGATTGCTCCCCGTAACATATACAGATGGGAAATTATGTGTTATCAGAACAACAGCTAGCTGATGGGCTTTAGTTTGCAATAAGAAGAGGTCCCCATAAAGATTTTCAACATTTACTTATTCACAGGTTGTTACATCCCAAAGGAATCATTAAGTGGGCAAACATTTATTATTATACTTTTGGAAAACAGATGTATTTTTAAATAAATCTTTATGTAATAAGTTATTTACGAACTTAATCCAATAATTTAGAGGGGAGTCTTACTCCTTAGCACTTATAATTCAGAAATGGTTCAAGTATCAGGTTGACAATTCCTTCTCAATATCAGCCTGCCCTTTGATTTTTGATTGGTCACCAATCACACAAGGACATATTTGATAATAAAAAAGACAAAATTATCGTGCAATAACATATGTTAAGGTGTATATATATAGATGTATATATAGAAAGTCCGTACAAAAATGGCATCCAACATCATGTTTACTTGATTTATCTTAAAGAATTCTACAAAGAAAGTAAGTTGCGTGTGCAGCATTCTATTCTATATATGTGCCTAAATAGGAGGGTAGGGTTGATGGAAGTAGATTGTAGATAGAAAAATGAGGGTTAGGTGAAACTACAATATAAACACAGATATTTTTGTTACTTGTAAGCCATTGAAGTTTAAGTTCGCCAACCCTGCCAGATTGAATGAAGACAAAATCTTTAGCTGTTTGTTTGGAAAGTTTGGTTGCCTTGTAAACAAGTTGGAGTTTAGTTATTTGATTACATCTACCTAAATGTTGCGGAAATGAATAAAACAATGACAACAACATTGTAGCCACTTGTTATGAAAGTGTCGCCGCTTTTCAAACAAGTCTAAGTGCTTTTTAGTTATTTGCTAAAACGATGTCATCAAATTAACTTAGGTATTGCGTTGATAGTTCACATCGATCGGGTACAATCTTTTGATTAGATGGTGTGCCTATTTATCTCCTTTTTGCGATTGATTCGAGTTGCTGATATTCAGAAAGAAACAGCCAGAAATAAAATATATTGAGTTCAAAAATGTCATAGGAAGATCTCACATCAAGCTTTGCCAAAATTACGACGGTGGGTTTCCAACCTCCCAAATGGCAAACTAGCACAAATACATACGATGGACAAGAAACAAATTCCAATTGGAAACAGAAGAGTTGAGAATTTATTCTTTCGCACTAGTAGTTAGAAGTACTAAGCGTGAAATAAAAACATCAATCAGTAAGATATTTTAGTGGCCCATATAACTTATGAATTTGAGTCCAATGAAAAGAACCCTAAATCATGGTTATTGAGTCTTAGAGATTTGGGCTCAAAAGGGTTCAAGACCTTTTTCCTCTCTCCTTTAAACAATCCATCTCTTTTTCAATAGAAACATATATAAAACGTTCATATGTTTCTGAACGATAAAACAATGGTTTCTAAAACAAAAGAGAAAGACAGTGTTTCTTAACCATCGGAGAAACTATCAAAGAATCAAAAGATAGAGAGGGAATAAACATTCTTCAAGAACATTACGACGACATGAATTCAGGTTTGTTTATGTTATTGTTCGATCTATAAAAGTGTTAACAATTAGTATCAGAGCCTGCGTTGTTTATATTGCCTGTGTTGCATTGTTGAATGGACTGTTGGTTTCGGTATTGTCATGGCATGTTGTTTTTAGTAATGTAATGGCATGATTTGCAAACTTTTCCCATACTCTTTCGAAATTGTTTTTCGCTGAATAACAATGGGTTTAGAGATGTTTTAGAGACAATCGTTATTATGTGTATTTACGGTTGTTGACAAGAAACGAAACTCAAAACATATGAATTTTATTCTTAACTTCTTGTCAATGTCTTGATGTTTTTGGCATGAAAAATTCGGGTTTTCTATTTCCATGCCTGTCAAAGAATTGGTTCTAGTTTAGAGTAAGAAACTGTAGAAATAGAAACGGAAAAAGTTGTGGTTCTTGAATCGAAATTATCGTGATTTTTTCTGGAATCAATTTTGAAGACGTTTCTGGAACCTTGAACGTTGGGAAGGTAGGTTAATGGATTTAGGATTTGGGATGGATTGTGGTTTGAAACAAACCCATGAAATGAAAAAAAAAAAAGAAACCAAAAGCGCAGCGTCTGGAAGTAGACGAAGATCGCGTCAGACGCTGCGCAAACATTGGCGAATGTGGCAGACGTCAGGCGCGTGCCAGACGCTGCATTAAATAAGAAAACACTAGCTCGTGCTTTGCACACACCAGACGAGCTTTTGGCCCAAACTGATTTTGGGCTTTTTTTTGGCCCTTTGGGCCATTTAGAATTAGCTTGAGTTATATTATGCAACCTTAATTACTAAGGAATTAAATTATGTACTTTAACCCTAAGTAAAATAATTTTTGGATGAAACATAATAGATTATTTAATTCATAATTGATTTATTTTCTATGCATAATATAATTTTGAAATTAGTGCCATATTATATGTTTTATTTGGTACTTTGAATATTTTATATTATGCAATATTTGGAATTAAATTTTCC
>JANZXP010000006.1:25172580-25201069 GCA_027576715.1 Erythroxylum flavicans
ACGCCACCCTCGCGGGGCACGGATCCGGGTATCACTGTCGATATCGGGTTCGGGTTCAGCGGGAATGGGGTGTTACAGAAATTCTCTGAGAAGATTCCTTAACTAAATTAACTAATATATAGTATATGTCATGGTCCTATACTCAGACTCAACACTGAAATGTGTAACAACTGATTGCTTCTTACTTTTCCATAACACCATGTTTCTATTTATAAATACACAGTAGCTTAAAGTAAACCATTGATTAGAAAAGCTTGCCCAATTTGAATTTGTATGTAGTTGAATTTAAGTATGGCCATGGATCTAACATAGAAATCCTTGCCATGGTAGACCTTTCAAATGTCACAAAAGTTTGATAACTACATCACAGTTGCTAGTTTGTGAGGACTCTATAAACTGACTTACTATACTTATAGTAAACGAGATATCTAAATGAATAACAATCAAATAATTTGGTTTACTAATGTCTTTTATTCCAACCTAGATCTGCTAAATACTGTCCTTTATTAGCATCAAGTTTAAAAATTTGGCTTCATTAACTAGCTTAGTTCCTAACAAGCTCATTTTCTTCAAAAGGTTAAAGACATACTTTCTTTGAGATAGACAAATCCCCATCTTTGACCTTGTTACCTTTGTACCTATAAAATATTTTAGTGAACCAAGGTCCTTTGTTTGAACTTGATTTGCAGGAACGACTTTAAAGACTAGATTCATACTTTATTATCTCTAATAATAACAATATTATCAACATAAATGATCAAAAGAATTCTACCAACTTCGGAGGATGATAAAACATAGAATGATCCACACCACATTAATGCATACCAAACTATATAACCATTATACTAAAGCACCTAAACCAATCTCTCTATGACTATTACAGACATATATAGAGATTTATGAAGGCGACAAACCAAATTAGTCTCTGTTAAATAACAAACCCCAGTGGTTGCTCCATAAAAATATTTTCGTTAAAATCACCATGAAGGAAAGAATTTTTTTGTAATGAGTTGATGAAGAAACTAATTATATGTGCCTGTCAATACCATGGAAACACAAATAGATGTCAATTTGGTTATAGGAGAAAAGGTTTTAGTATAATCCATACCATACACTTCTGTATATCCCTTAACTACCAATCGAGCTTTTAAACAATTAACTGTGCCATTAGGATTGACCTTAATATTGAACACTCAATGACAACCTACCATTATCTGACCATATGGAGGACTAACTAAGTACCATATGTAATTAACCCATAAAGCCAACATCTCTATCTTAGATTATCCAAAGCTTCTTAAACAAACTTAGGTATTGGTATAGAAGACAAAGTGGACACAAAATATGATGGTGATAATGAGTCATAAGAGACAAAATTTAAGATAAGGTGAGGTTTACAAGACCATTTTCCTTTACGAAGAGCAATTGACCAATTAAGATAATCATATGATGAAGTTAAAGATGAAGAAGACATTGATGATGAGTGTGAATCTTCTGGTCATACTGTATGATGAGTGCATTAAGTATAAACATGCAAATCAGGATGAGATAGATGTTCTAAAAGACTAGGATTGGTGTCATGAGTAAGCTCAAAAGTAAGATCTAGGGTAGCATGATTGGGAGCCATTTGAGAACGAAAAAAGGGAATTGCCAAACTCATCAGTGTTAGCAGAGGCATACTGAGAATAAAAAAGCACAGAGTATCTTGAAATAATGTAACATTAGCAGACATTAAAAAAAATTCAAAGGAATGTTCAACCATTTGTATCCTTTTTTTAGATGAGAGTACTCGAGAAAAAATATATCTTTTAGGTCTAATTTATCTATGCTAGGTTGAAGTTAATGAATAAACAAACATAACCAAACACTAGTGATTAAATGAAAAAGGATTTTAACAGGGAAAGAAGGTATATAATGGAGTTTTATCTGTCAACACAGAAGATGGCAATTGATTGATAAAAAAAAATGTAGTAAGTATAACATCATCTTAAAAAATTTTAGGTACATTCATGTGGATTAACAACGTATGAATTGTTTTGACAATGAGTTATATTTTAATGTCATCTACCCACTCTGTTGAAGAGTGTGCGGGTAAAAAGATTGATGTTTAATACCATGTTGTTGCAAGTAGCTGGAGAATGGACTAAAAAAATATTTTCTAGCATTATCACTATAAAAAATATTGATTTGGGTGTTAAAATGATTTTGAATTTCAACATATAAACATTATAAAATAAAGAATAATTACAAACAATCTTTCATAAGATATAATAGTTATTTGAGATAAATCATCAACAAAAATCATGAAATACTAAAATCTCAATTTAGACTTGACACAACTTAGACTTTCATCAGATATAACTAGTTATTTGAGAGAAATCATCAAAAAAATCATGAAATACTAAAATGTCAACTCAGGCTTGACATGAGTTAGACCCTAAATATTTGTATGGACTAATATAAAAGGTTTTTCAATGCTTTTATTGACTTGAAGGAAAACCAAAGTACAATAATGTTTTTCCAGTTGACATGACTCAAAATTTAAGCTAGAAATAAATGTAATCATGGCACTAATTTCTTGAGATTTTTCGATCATGGATAACCCAATCAGATATGAGTATCAATGGGAGAGACTGAATTTGGACATTCAACAAATGATTGTAACTTGCCAAAGTAGTTCATCTCATTTTATTCACGCATTCTCTAATCATCATCTTATTCTTCAAATCATGGATAATGACATTATCAAGGTACAATATAGAAAACAATATTTAGTTAGTCAATTTTCTCGCAAATATAAGATTGAAAGGAAAGTTCGATACAATAATGGAGAGGGTAAAGTAAGATAGGGACAAGGATGAGAGGATCTATCACATTTAATGGTGGCAGTAGATCCATCATCAATGATATGCTTATTATTATAGGGGAATGGAAAGATAATGATCGAAATTAGTTATTTTACTTGAGGTATGTTCAGTTCAACCTTAATCCAATACCCATGACCATTTTTTAGGGATAGATGAATAACAAGTTCCACAGATGCCATAGAAGAAGACAATGCATGTTAAGCTGACTGATGTTACAAGTACTTTGTTTTCTCATCTTGAGATAAAGTAACATATACTTATGAAGTTATAGGTAAAGAATGTTCTTCAAGTAATGGCATATAAGCCGCTTGCAATTTTAAATACTTATTTCAATATGTCTTCTTATCATATCCACCTCTATTACAATGTGTGTAATATATTAGTGAGCCTCTGCCACTTCCTCCTCTACCTTTATAACTACCATGTCCTCTTTGGCTACCCTTATGGCCTCTTTTAGCTTATAAACCAAATTGTGCCATAAGTGTTAACCTATATAATTTATTCTAAGGTGGAATCTCCTTAATTATAGAATGAGAAAGTCTAGAATATGTTTCAGCTAAATATGGAAGGTTTACTCCTCCTAGAATTTGTGCTCATATATACTCAAACTTAAGTTTCAATCCTTCTAGAAACATCATAGTCACTAAGTGCTCCTTTTGGATTTGCATGTCCTTAACATTATATGTAATCTGCAATAAACATTTCAACTCCTTAAATGCACATTTCACTTTCCTAAAGTATTCAATCAAATTCCCTTCTTGTCCGGACTGAAACAACTCAATAGTATACATGAAGCATATTACTAGGATAAAGAAGCTTCACATATTCCCAAGCTTGATTACAAGTACTCATATGAGAGAATATGATTGAGATTTTAGGTTTCATCGATTCAAAAAGGATATATAGTAATTATGCATCATTAACTTGCCAAACTTATAATACTTTCTAATCAATTGGAGGATTAGATGTGAGGAGGGACAACTTTCTCTAACCTTTGAATAACACTTCTACATTCTTAGATTAGAAAGAATATTGTTATTGTTCAAACATTGTTTATTGATTTGTAAATTGGAAGAACCTATTGTTGATATAGTTGTTGGGACACTAGTCCATAACTTATTACTAGAATCTTACAAAAGTTGACAATAAATTTCTATGTGTTTGGTTCTTTCATAAAATACGAGATTAGACGCTCTATAGAAGGAAACTTAGTTATTTTACCTCAATTTTACAAGTACTAAAGGCTTAAGACCAACTTTAATTAACAATTGATGTATCTATATTCTTTCAAAATAGATTGCATCATAACTTGATATTATGACTCTACATTTGATCATGAGATAACATTTTGCTTCTTACTCTTCCATGAAACCATATTTCCTCCAACAAAAGCACAATATCCTGAAGTGGATCTCCTGTTAACTTTGGACCCTGCTTAATTTGCATTTAAATAGAATTCAATACAAGTATGTCCATTATTTATAGGTAATGCCACATCCAAGGGATCCTTTCAAATAACACATAATTTATTCTAAGGCTTCCTAATGGTTAACTATTTGAAAAAGATATAAGCTGGCTTACAATACCAACCTGGCATACAATATTTGGACATGTTATTATAAGGTAATTCAACTTTCCAAAACCACTTATATTTTGTAGGATCTTCAAATGTCTCACCATGTTATGTAAGTTGTAAATTTAAGAGTCGTTAAGGTACTATGTAGTTTAGCTTCCAATTTTTTTGTCTCAGTAAGTAAGTCAAGTACATATTTACTTTGAGAGGAAAATTTCTCTCTTACTTTGAATACCTCAACTCCTAAGAAATATATTATTGCTCTAAATCTTTTGTCTAAAAAAAAAGAGTGAAGAAAGGATTTAAGAGATAAAATCCTAGTGGTATCATTTCTAGTAATAAAAATGTCACCATATATGCTAATAATAAAATCATGCTAGCTCCAAACTATCCATAAAATATAAAGTGATCTGACTTACTTTTTTTTTTCAATCCAAATGCTCTAATTGCTTTAATATAATCTTCAAACCAAGCTTGATGACTTTGTTTCAAACTAAACAGAGATTTCAGAAGCTGATGAACTTTTCCATTCTCCCTTTAAGCTACAAACCTTAGAGGTTGCTTCGTATAGACTTCTTCCTAGAGATCACCATGCAGAAAAGCATTTTTTATATCCAACTAATGCAAAGGCCAATTTTGAGTAGCTTTTATAGAGATAAATAGTCTGAGAGATGCAAGTTTAGCAATAGGGGAAAAAGTATCGAAGTTGTAAGTACAATATGTCTGTGTATAACTTTAGCAATAATGTAAGCTTTCAGACGAGTAATTAATCCATCATAATTTACTTTGACTATAAAATTTACATCTGATAGCCTTTTTTCCTAAAGGTAAATATACCAAGTTTCAAATCTTTCCCGGAGGTAAATGTAAAAAGTTCCAAGTACCATTGTCTTGTAAAGCATTCATTTTCTCTATTATAGCATTACGTCAACTAGAATAAGGGAAAGCTTAATTAATGATCTTAGGAAAGGAGATGGAATCAATTGCTTCATCGAGGTATAGGAGGCTATGAAGGTAAGAGTTTTGGACAGGTCAGAAGGCTCTAGAGTTTTATAGTAAGGGAGGTAAGAGTTTTAGGGTTTTATAGGGAGAAAAGAGGTTTTAACGATTTGGACTTGCTCTGATACCATGTTAAAGATAATATTAAAAAATTTAAATTGAGGGCCTAATTTAATCTCAAGACCCTTGTAGCATTTTGTATAATAGTAAGAATCAATTTCTTTAGGAAAGTACCAATTATATAAGGAAATTTGATCTTAGGAATAAATAAGAAATCATATAGATCTATTTTTTTTTCTAATATAGGTATGAATTTTCCTAATAGTAACTATTGTGATGACCTCACTTTCACCCATTTAGTGTAGTCAATTGTTGTAAGTAAGGATATCATTTATCTTGTAGTAAAGGGGAAAGGACTAATTATATCAACTCCCAACTAAGCAAAGGGAATCAGATCCAAAAATGGTGAATAAGGAACAACAAATTCTTTGACACCTATCGTATGTTCTCTCAAAGTCTTAAGCATCTTTTTACAATGTTGGCTAATAATATCATTATTTATCTTGTGAACCAAATTACATGCATTTAATGTGCACCACTTGAACTAGTATGGCACTCTTATAAGGGTTAATTACAAAAAACATGAAACTTTCATCAAAATTTTACTTATAGCCCGAACTTTAAAAAGTAGTAATAAATTGCATAAACTTTCAAATTTTTTAATTCTAGTCCGACATTAGTGCTTTTGTTATCCTTGCTGATGTGGCAACGTCATGTGTCCAGGGACTCTCATTAATTAGAAACGTCAGTGAAATTAGCAGAAGTGAGTTAGATTATTGAAACGAATTCATTTCATGATGGTACTAAAACGTCGTCGTTTCAAGAAGCGATTGGTGATTGTATTGGTCATCTTTTTTGGCAAGAGGGGTGTATCATAACCCGAACTTTACTCATAATTACTCGACCATCGTAGCTTCCACTAGTATCGTCTTGCCTGTATGTGGTTCCTTTTTTCTTGATTCATCATATCACTTTTTGAAGGAAAGTACGCAATGGTTTAATGTTTTGTGGTAATTATAAAGGGAATAATTGATTTTTCTTAGTTTGGTGTGTGAAGTCTAACTCCTTGGTGGGTGTTTATGGATATTGTGAGTGGGTGAGTTGTTGTCATTGCCCATATCTCACCCAATTTCTAGTAATTGACCGATCCAATTGAATTGGTGGGTTTATCAAAAAATGGTTATTAATTGAATTTGAATTTATGCTTGAATTGGTGGGTGAGTTATTGTCATTACACATGATCTTCTTTTTACATTTTCCCAGAAATTTCTCATAAAACAAACAGAACCAAACGACTTGGGTTTGTCAAAAAATAGTTATTAATTGAATTTGAATTTATGCTTGAATTGATGGGTGAGTTGCTGTCATTGCTCATATCTTCCCTTACGTTTTTCCAAAAATTTCTTGTAAAACAAACAGAATCGAATAACCTATATCGATTCAGACCATAAACGATATACCCAGGTTACAAAAGTTAACCAAACCTACAATATAACATTCAAACAGCAATTATTGCTAAGATTCTGTAACGATGGAACAAAAACAACTTTTCCAAGCGACTATCTCTAATAGCCAACCAAGGTAAACCATCGAGACTTCAAAATTCTAGTCTCTCAAAGTCAAAATCAAGTCTGCGATACCTAATAGTCAGGTGATCGGTAAATGAAACCTACAAAAGAACTTCAATGCACGTCAGACATTATGGACTATAAAACACAAAGCTTTATCTCCTTCGATTTTCATTCTTAAACAACAAGTTTTGGGCGGTGTGAAGAGAGATGATTTAATCTTCTTGAAACGACATCATTTAGTGTCATTATGAAATAATGTCGTTTCAATAATCTAACTTACTTCTACAAACTACGTTGACGTGTCTAATTAATGAGGGTTCCTGGACACGTGACACTACCACGCCAACAAAGATAATAGAGGCACTAACAGTAGGCTAGAATTAAAAAATAAAAAAATTAGGTATTTTATTGCTACTTTTTAAAATTCGGCTTATAATTGAAAAATTAATGAAAGTTTGAGACTTTTTTTTGTAATTAACCCTTCTTCTAATATATAGAAGGCTTTATCTTTTTCTTATATAATGCAAATATGACAATGTATAAGAATTACAATATAATTACTTATCAATTATAGATTTTTTTAGCAGGTTGGCTTCCTTTACGTTACTTAGAAACAGTTCTCTTTGGATGTATCGCTAACATCTATTCTTCCTTTTCCCCCTTAATATGGAGTTATTGCATCTCTTCATAACCTTGTTCACGTTTTCTCCCAATAGACATTTAGTAGATACTCCTCCTAGGACTTATTTTTATAAAAGAAGGTCTACAACTATGCTCTGTTCCTGAATATGAGTTCAATATTTGCATTCATTCCTAGCATCAATTGTACATGTGAGGTATGATATTTTTGTATGGATTCCTTGTTTACTACATAGGTCCCTTTGAGCTGACTTACCACTAACTGGTAGTTAGAATGAATCATGAAGGTTTCAAAATAGAGGTGGGTTGGTAGTGTTATATGTAAAATAATGCTTCATACTTTGCTTCATTATTTGAAACCATACGGGTCTTGACATACCTAATCTCTAGCTCATACAACCGCTAAATTAGCAACCATGTGCCACTAATCACTTCTTCTTATCAACTTTTGTACCTTCTTTTACGAACTGAGGTGTTAGGTCATCACGAAACCTAAAAAATTTCGTATTGAAACATTAAACATTCACTTTTTAGCTTTTAGGAGGTAAAATTGCACAAATTTAATCTAATCTTAATTTTTTAGCAAAATACAAGTAAGACTATACTATTTCACAATATCCAAAATAAACTCTAAATTTACAAAATAGTTAAAATAAATTTTGAGTTGATAAAAATTTAAATAGAATTAAGTCTTGTCTATTACATATTCCACTAATTTTGACCTAGTATAAGTTTACTATTTTTATTAAATAAATATGTACCATTGTGTGAGGTAAGTAGTAGTGACAAAATAAGACCTATATGTACCCCAATTAAACTTAACATAATATAAGTTAATTACTATTCTTTATGGTTCCGAATATCATGTGATTGCCTAAAAGTGATTTCAGGAGAGCTTAGCATAGAGCTTTGTTGTGATGAAGTCTCTCACTCCTTTTTTAATTTTCAATAAATCCTTATTAAGATTTAAATAAGCTTATAATCTTCTCTCATTTAAAGCAATTGAGAACCGTTGATATTGCAAATAGATAACAAGAAGGGATAAGAAACTCAACCTCTCTGTTGTTGTCTTCATATATACTGTAATATCTCTGTTTAACAGAAGACAATTAAGCACATGGTAGTAATACAAGGTTGTCTAT
Source organism: Erythroxylum flavicans (assembly GCA_027576715.1). Lineage (NCBI taxonomy): Eukaryota > Viridiplantae > Streptophyta > Magnoliopsida > Malpighiales > Erythroxylaceae > Erythroxylum > Erythroxylum flavicans. Next base: position 25,181,432 of record JANZXP010000006.1, read on the forward strand.
AAGTGGCTGCGTTCTTGTTCGTCATAAGTGGTGGAGTGGCTATTACAACCAAGAAATCGCCACCTCTCTACGTCACCAAAGTGGTGACTTCTAGAACATTGAATTAGAGCTGTTGCTAGCGGTTGATGGAGCAATGCGTAATCTATCTTATATGCTTTATTTCTTTGTTCATCATTTTTGCCATCTTTTTTCATAGAACTTTGGATATTACCATATAAAAACATATATCTGCATATGAATGATAAAAACGTAAGCTGGCATTTATAGTTAGTTTTGAGCCTCTTTTCTTTACCTCTTCTTGGTCTGATGTCGATTGATGAGTGCATTTCGAGTGATGTTGGAGAATTGGAAGTTATTGTATCGTATCACTTAAAATTCTTTGTGCATTAATTTTTGTTGGAGAAATTTGGATGCCTATGTTGTTTCTCTTTCTTCAGGTATCAATGGATGCTAGAAATATCCAAACAAGAAAAATGTCTCATACGTTTTCTCATATTTGAACCAAAAAATATGGTACGAAACTAGTATATGCAACAAACAAGGAGAAATTAGTCAATAGGCTCCTCATTAATGAGAATTTAAGTTCACTAGTTCTTGTATGCAAATTTTAGTAATTTACCCAAAAATTTTCCACAACTTCACCAAGACTCGAGCAGGTGCTTCAATACCACAAAGTCTACTCTACATGTTTTGTTAAGATGTTGCAAAACCATGGATCAAGAACAAAATAGATGCTGCAGACCTAAACTATAACTTGTCAATCGACATGATATTCCTGGTACCATCATTCACCAATGTCAGGATGAAAAGACTCTTCTATGTAGAGGCTCTCCTTGACTTCCTAAGTTATATTTCCTAGCTTACAAACAGAGAGATGCAGAGGCATTTGAGCATACGGTGGTATCATCTCTGTTGGAGAAATACTAACCATTTTCTACCTTGAGGAAACAAAACTGTTACATCGATTTTTCAAAACTTAATCAAGTTCTAAAGGTCTGTTGCAGTAACAACGCACATCCCATGGTTTCTCCTCTTATCAAATCAACCATAACAATGTTGGTTATGAAAACCAGTCATGAAGCTGTAGTGTTAGACCCCCTACGTTGTGATGTCGGAATCATGCGCGCATTGGCAAGGCTTGACCAGTGTTCGACACGTTGAACAACGGAATAAGGGAAAAGGACTTGCGAGGAGGCAAGGACAAAATGGGCCAATGTCAAATGTTGGCATGCATTGGTGCGCATTGGCAGAAATCTTTGACAAGATGCAAGATTCGGATGTGAGACCAAAAGAAGGCTTGAGACGAACCTCAAGTGAAAGGTTAACTGGATCACACGCATGACGGGAATATGCGAGAGTTCCAAGGTTACTTAGCAAGTAGATCAAGCATGGTATGAGTTTTGGGAGAGTTTTGGACCTTGTACAAGCTAACTTGGCTAAGGCTGAATTCTTGATGGATTATGGACTTAGGGTGTGCTAAAGTGGATGGACTATGGCTAATGGAGTTGGCATGAGTAAGCATTAAATCAGACCAGTGTGCTGTTGGCTTGGATGACTCATCATCAACGGATAGAGATGAGGAGATCTTGGATGATATAGCGGATAACATCATAGTGGACGAACATAAACTTTAAGAGATAAAGATCATATGGAAGGATCATCTGAAGATAGAGGAGATCTTCGTGGATATGGATAATCATTCCTAGATAATGTAATCTTTTATCTTGTTATTGTGATGTAGCTTAATCATATTAGATAGAGTCCTAATTAGATGAGGATGTCATCTATTGGTTAGTTTGAGGATAATGATAAGATTATGATTTTAGCTACTATAGTTCTAGTAGGATTCTAACTTAGTCATCTAGAGATACCTATAAATAGCTCATTTGAGCCTTGCTTTCATAATCAAGAGGAGAATGTTGTTAGACACAAAGATTGAGAGAGTATTTTTTTTATATTTTGAGGGAAGTAATGAAGATTGACTTTTAGTTGTATCTCTTTCTCTTATTCTTATTGTTGCCTTTATTATTCTAGTGCTTCCGTAAGAAAGTTAAACACTGCGAGGGTTATGAGGCGTTCGAGAACTAGATTGTTAGTCAACGATCGCTTGGGAAGGATAAGTCTTACATGGAAAGACCTAAGTAAGATTTCCATGCACAAGAGTAGGCGTGTCTTACGGATAAGTTTGGTGTTAAAGGAAAACCTTTATAATAGCTGGTATCAGAGCAAAATGTCGAGATGGCAGGAGGCAGCGATTTGACAGAATGTGTCAACTGAGTGGAGGCACTCATTGGGCTGATTCCTCAAGGGGACGAAAAGGTGACTTCTTACACTCGATTTGAGATAATAGAGGCACGAATCCAACAGTTGCAACATCAAATCGCGGAGCTGATTAAGGCACAGGAGAATTCTAGATTTGAGATCATGATCTTAAAGTGTGTCGTTGCAACGTAGGATGTTGAGCATGCTTAAAGCATTTTGGAGAAGGTGCGAGAGCCACAAGTTTTCGATGGCAAGCAGAGTGCTAAGGAGTTCGAAAATTTCTTGTGGGATATAGAGCAATACTTTGTGACGGCAAAGGTTTCTAACTCAGAGAAGGTGTCAATCAAGATTATGTATTTCGTGGAGGATGCAAAGTTGTAGTGGAGAACGAGAACGTCTAATAACATCAGTGCAAGTAGACCTCCCATCGACACTTGGGAGAAGATGAAGAAGGAGCTAACAGCAAGGAAAAAGGACTTACGAGGAGGCAAGGACAAATGGGGCAATCTCAAGCATTGGCATGCATTGGTGTACATTGGCGGAAATCTTCGACAAGATGCAAGATTCAGATGCGAGGCCAAAAGAAGGCTTAGGACAGACCTCAAGTGGAAGGTTAGCTGGATCACACGCATAACAGGAATATGCGAGAGTTCCAAGGTTATTTAGCAAGTAGATCAAGCATGGTATGAGTTTTGAGATTTGGACCTTATACGAGCTGACTTGGTTAAGGCTGAGTTCTTGATGAACTAAGGACTTAAGGTGTGCTCAAGTGGATAGACCATGGCTAATGAAGTTGGCATGGGTAAGTATTGAATCAGACCGGTGTGCTATTGGCTTGGATGACTTATCATCAATGGATAGAGATGAGGAGATCTTGGATGATGTGGTAGATAAGATCACAGTGGATGAATATCAACTTTAAAAGATAAAGATCATGTGGAAGGATCATCTGAAGATAAAGGAGATATTCGTAGATATGGATAATCATTCCTAAATAATGTAATCTATTATCTTGTTATTGTAATGTAGCTTAATCCTATTAGATAGAGTCCTAACTGGATGTGGATGTCATCTATTAGTTAATTTGATGTAATCTGATAAGGACAAGATATGATAAGATTATGATCTTAGCCAGTAGAGTTTTCTAGTAGGATTCTAACTTAGTCATTTAAAGATGCTTATAAATAACTCATTTGAGTTTTACTCTCATAATCAAGAGGAGAATGTTGTGAGACACAGAGATTGAAAGAGTATTCCTTTGTGTACTTTGAGGAAAATAATGAAGGTTGACTTTTAGCTGTATCTCTTTCTTTTGTTCTTGTTGTTACCTTTACTATTTTAGTGCTTCCGTAATTTTCTTGCGAGTGAGAGTTAAATACTGCGAGAGTTGTGAAGTGTTTGAGAATTAGATTGTTAGGCAACAATCACATGGGAAGGTTGAGTCTTGCTTAGAAGGACTTAAGTAAGATTTCCGTATAAAGGAGTAGGCGCATATTACGAACAAGTTCGGTGCCGAAGGAATACTTTTGTAACAACTAACATAGCAAATTACGGTTACAGCTGGAGAAAAGGGAAAGAGAAGAAGAGGAGAGAGGTTGCTACTTTGTGTGCTCCCTTGGTCGTGAAGCTAGAGGAAATTTTTTGAAACATTTTACCCATTGCCAAAGTTGAATTAATTTAACTTCGGTGCTCTTTTTGTTAGTTGATCAACTTCGTTTTGTTAATAAAGTAAAATGATCTTGATTTGTTAATTAATAGAGAAAAAACCTAAAATTCCATACCCAATGGCCTCTGCCTATCCATATCTCGACTATTGCTCGACTCTCTCTCCTCGACTCCGTCACTTCGTGCATCTGCGCCCCTTGGTCGTCGATTGGTCGTGTGTCACTGGCTGCTTTCTTCGTTACAGGAAAATTTTACTGGTTTGAGTTTATTAAAGGTAACGTTGCTTGAAGTGCGTTAATTCCTTCTCTTGTATGTTAAAATGGTGGAAGAAGATGAAGGAAATCGATATTAAACTCTCAACTTAATTTGGACTTCCATTTAACTTTCATATATATAGAGAGAGAGATAGATCATTAGCTTAAGTTTATCGGACAGGCGCCATACTATGGAATTTGTGATCGTTAGCAAAAGTCTACTACTACTTTGTTGGCAATTTAACTAATTGCATGTATTTTACGAGTAGAGGAAAGGTATACAGAGAAGTAGGAAGCAAGAACTCAGAACTCAAAATTGATAATTGCACATCAGTTGTTCAATATAAATGATCCATATTGAGAAATTGGCAATATAATTATTTCTTTGAAACTTTTTATGCCAGGAAACTTCGCCTAGTAAAGGTACATGGTAAATTTTACATAGTTGTGCTGTTTGTGTACCAAACTGCAATTGGCTTCGGGCAAGCTACTCGGAAAGAGGATGACTGCAACTTAGTGAGAAACCATCAAAGTTTTCTAGTTGAAAGATTCAAAGAATGGTGTTCTGTATATACAAACTAAAAGACCAATTTTTGGTCCAACAAACTGTTGTATGAGTAAACTTTTGTGTACCCATATCATCAGTTTTGAAAACAAAAGGCACCGCCTACTATCGATTCTCTATTTTACAGTCTTTTGCTGTTCGGAAGGCAGTTGAATCTTCACCAATTCCTCTAAAGCTTGTTTCATCCACTGCTGTTGACATACTTCTCTTGCTTCATTAACAGTAACCTGAAGAAACATCCCATGTTCGCATAAACATTAGAATCCCATCATGCCCAACAAAGACAACAACATAGGTAAAATCTTACATACCCATTGTCGCCTCCTGAAATTTTTCTCAGGCCAATCATTTAATTGCTCTTGTACTAGCAAAGGAAACATGTGACCGTCATGCATTTTGCCACCTCTTTTGCTTGAATACGACCAATTCCCCAGTTTTCTCTGAAGAGTAAATTAAGTTTAGAAAATAATTTATATGAAAGTACTCTGTGACCAAAAAGCTTCCATAGATACTCACTTCAACAATGCCAACAACTCCTGCTTCCTCTCTCGTCTCTCTCAAAGCCGCTTCTTCCATCGACTCGTCTTCTTCCCAACCACCCTGAAAGTTAAATTTGCAACGAACCGCTTTGTTAGTTAAGGCTGAAAAAGAAACAATTCTATACTATGTCTAAGAAGCTAGAGATGAAGAAATGCAATATTGACTAGTGTTTAGTACCTTAGGGAATAGCATCCCTGGACCCTTCTGTGGACTGATCACAAGAACTTCCAATTCTTGAATGCAAGTCCCATCAGTTAATTCGTTAATCTTTCTGTATCTATACGGAATGCACCTGCATAGAGAAAAAAAGAAAAAAGATTTTCAGTACAGTTTCAACCAAAACATGAAAACCCCTAGCAAGATAACCCAGGGATTGAAACACTAGAAAATTTTGGTTAAAAAACAAATGAAAAAGGGAAAAAAAAAAAAGCCTACCCAACAACTTGGCGGTAACCTTTGTCATAACGCTGTAATTGCCTGCCAGTGCGAGAACCAAACGATTCGATCCTCTCAAGTGGCACAGACAGCAACTTTTTTTGTGGGAAAACGAAGAAAGCAGAGAGAATAGAAAGCAGAGGCCTTAAAATTGAAAGGAAGAAAGTTAGTTGTTCCACATCTGCAGAGAAATGGATATGTGGACGATGATGGGCTTGGTTAAGAATCGGCATAAATTTCAGAACTAAAAGCAAGCAGTATTAACTGAGGTCAACTGGGTTATTGCAAGTGGAAGAGGAGAAGATTATTAACAGAGAGATGATGATAAAAGGAAAGTAGCTAATATATAAAGGCAGGCAAAGGAGAAGACTCCAACATCGAAGAAAGCGGGAAGTGATCGGGCTGCAACAATCGACGCGGCTGGGTGTATTACCCAGTTTTTTTTCTTTTACCTAAAATACCACATCAAAATAACGTGTCAATGGATTTTCTTAACTAATTATTATATATATATATATATTTACTTTTACATTTATAATTAAAACATTTAATAATTATAGGTAATTTAGTACTTATTTTCTAAAATAACATAAAACAACAGCAGTTCTATTAATAAATACAGTGCAAAAATGCATCCTGAAGGGTTGTTTACAATTACTAAAATTTTAAAGATTTATAAAAATAAAGCAATGTTATCGGACTATGTTTCTAACTTTAAAAATTTTCACCTGATTAAGGTGTCATAAAAATCTCATTAAGTAATAAAGATAATAACGTTTCAAGACTTGTTTTTTTGTATATAAAAAATTGAAATTCAAAGTATATAATATTTATATAAAATAAAACATTAAGAAAAGGCTTTGATGACTTGAATTGAGTGGATTTGCAGCTGGTTATGGGGATTGAGTCATGATGTGCTGGCACTTGGCAGCAGTAGTTGATTTAGTCATACGGTATAAGTGTAATGATGTAGTTTATATTGCGTTGCAGGGACAGGGAAAGGGAAAGGGAGAGGCGTGTACCGGGGGTGGGCAATACGATTCTCGAACGTGGGTGTAACGTGTGGGCTAAATATCTTTGAGTTTGACTACTCGGTATCAGCTGATGTCCAACTCAGGCCAGGAGACCAAGTAAAAAGGTCCAGAAATATCCAGATTAATTTCATGCCTGTTGTTTCTTCTTCTACTATGTGCTTTTCTTTCTAGATTCTTATTATGATAGTAGATCGCGTCATAAAATTTTTAAAAATCTATTTGTTCCATAAATAGTTTATAAGTTCCATTTTTAGTTAGGATTATAGAGTCAGATTTTGATATACTGTGGTATTTGAGTTAACTTGCGTATATTTTAAAAACAAACAGGTCGACATCATTGTATTAATATAAGATGGAAATAAAGATATTTGCGTATTAAAATTAAAAAAAACTCATCAACTTACAATTCTGATATGTATGATTGATAAGAACATATAATCCAAGTGATAACTTTCCTTAATCTTTTACACAATTATTATGTTATAAATCAAATGCTTGCAAGTTGATCCCTTAAAAATTAATTAAGGTCACATCAGCATTTAAATATAAATTGTGAACGAAAAGATTGAGAAAGAAAGGACAACCTCTCCTAATAAGTCAAGTGGCACCACCATCAGGTCACCTTCTAGTATTGTATATTTACATGTTGCTTGTTGCTGTCTTTTTTTTCTTTTTTGTGTTTCATTGTCATACTCCACTCATTTAAGTCCTCGTGGACCACAACTAGAAAAAGGTTATGGTTATGGGAACTTTTTTTCCCCTCTAAATTTTGGGTTTTAGGGAATTTTTTCTTTATATTGAAATTATTTTTCTTTTTAATAAATAGAAGAAAACCTTAAATGTAAAGCCTGTGTAGTATCAGAGCTATGTGTGTTATTGATTGTAATTACATTATTCCAGATAAGAGTAAGGAGTTTTCTTCAGTCGTAAGAGACTTTTTACCTAATGAACATGTTCATCTTTCTTCATCTCTCTTTATAGTCAACCTCCCTTCTAATGTTAAACATAGTTTTTCCAATTGAATTCAATATCTTGTAGAAATTACTCATCTTCCTACTAAGAGCCGTATTTATGATATTTCATTTCTTTTACTCGGTGCCTATAGTATATGCTCCCGTGATTGTTCTTGGATATGAAGGATAAGAATTATTCTTTTTATCTATTGTCTAATGGTTAAAGAAATTATCAAAAGTTCTTGTCTGGAGCAATGTGGTTTGAAAGCTACTACAACAAAACAATATGTGAAGTCAGAAATTCCAAAGGAACTTATATCTCTTTGGAGAGAGTAGAATCATAAACATCTGCATATTAAAACTATTCATCATGTTCTCACTTTCTATGTTAGAAAAGGAATTCAAGCTACACATCTGCATGTTAAAACTATTCATCATGTTTTCACTCTCTATGTTAGAAAAGGAATTCAAACTACACATCTGCATGTTAGAACTATTCATCATGTTCTCACTCTCTATGGTAGAAAAGGAATTCAAGCTACAGTCTAGATCTCTCTTCTTGACACAGCATACACCACGTACTAAAATGCCTTAATTGGTACTCTGTTGACGACCCTCAATAATGGAAGTGTCATCCTTACAATTGCTCCTGACTTCAATATCAGGTTGGATGATCCCACCTTGTCTGAGCGACTCTAAGTCTAAATCTAGATCACTGGAGCATAATAAGAGCCTTCAGCCATTATGGCCACTCTTCACCATCAAATGATATATCATTTGCAAAGTCATACAGTAGATCTGAATTTTCCAAATTCTACTTCAGATGCTTTGTACATGGTAGCTGACAGAGCTCATGATCAAAACACGATCTTACAAAATTTGAAGCAGCTCCCACCAATGGACTTGAGAAATTGATGTCAGTTGAATGAATCATTAATTATTAAAAAGTTCCATGCTCCTCATAGGCATTCTTTCCACACCACCACTCCTCCTATTCTCAGAACTTTACAAGATGGATAAGTAAAATCCATCTATACCAGGCCTAATAAAGATCAACATGGACCCTCAAATACATCTAGTCCTATTTTGATGCTTCAATCATTGTTCTCACATAAAGAAGGAAAAGATGGACCTCCAATCCATTACTTTAAACCTGATGGAGAACTTGTATATGCTAGCCATCATTGTGGATATTTTGTCTGGGATGTAGATTCATCTATGTGCGAACCAGATTGTGAAATATATTTGAATTCTAAATCATACAGTGATGATGATGAGCTCTATAATTTCCGGAGGAAGAAGAAAAAACAAACGAGGAAGACAACAACAAAAAGAGATCTATCATAGTTAACCTGCTCGACAATTCCACTATCAAAATGATGATCATGATCCTGATTCTAAACTATAGATTGAGATTAAATATCAAAGACTAAGACCTTGAAATCTTTGAGAATTACTCAAAGCTGTTGACAAAGAACATTTATTCCATCCAAAGTTAATCTCTAACAACCCTCAACCAATTATTTCTTCCATTCCTATTGTTACTACTCCCACTCCGATTCCTTATATGATGGTCAAACCATATGAGGAGGAATTTCCTCTATTGGAGAGACATACTGATGAACATAATAGGGTTATTTCTAGCCCTTATATGTGTGCTACAGGAATTAGTTCTCAAGGAACTATTCTCTCAAATCCTACTAATGAGGTGCTTAATTGGCAGATTGATAATGCAGTAGGTCAAAACAGAGTCCTCTAAAGAATTGACTCCAAACTTGATGGGCTTAATCAGCAAACAGCTAAGTTGAAATAGTCTTTTCTTAGGTCCTAAATTATACAAATCTTTAAAAGATTAGATGACCCAACTTGATACTAATCTTTGAAGATACATTGACACTCAGTATTTTGGACCCGACTTTACAAATAAGGAACAAGAACTTCAAAAAGTAAAGGAGGTACTCTAAAGACTGGAGGCTGATATGCAGATAGAAAAGTCCAAAACTGCTTATGGAGCTTATCCCATAACTTTTTCAATCATTTAACCCATCTATTCTTCTCCAACTTATCTGGAACTTGTTGATTACAAGAAAGTATTCAAGATGAATTATCCTTTGATCAAACAACATATCCATCCTTAAGATAACCAAATCCCCAAAATCCAAATCTACAAACACTTCTGATCCATTACCTTTATATAGTAAACTAGCTGATTCTTAGAAAAAGGCTTTACAAATTAAAACTCCACCTTATTCTTGCCCTAAAACTCAACTCTCTCTATCTACTAGAAAAGACAAAGCTCCTCAATCAGAGTTCATAGCAACTTTAGCACTTGTATCTATTCTATCTGAATAATGCCCATTTGGGCATTCTATCATATCTGAGCAATCTTCTGAGATATCTGAATCATCTTTAAAAGAGTCTGAACAATTTGTTGATTTATCTTATCTTACTCAGATTATGATGACTATGCCTGAACCAACTGAAGTTGAACCAGAAATTAGTGAAACTAAATCAATAAGAACTGAACCATTCAAAACCTCACCACCACCAGCACAAGCAACACCAACCAGGCCTACTTAAGGTCTATGGTTTATCTTTGATGATCTTCCACCAAAAAAGTGAGAGAATGTCTTTATAAATTTGGAGCATGAATTGATTTGCAAATGAATTGACCAAATAATCCATTAAGGGATATTTTCTCTGAGTTTTCTACCCGATTCGCTAACATTTTAAGAGAATGGTAGCAAAGTTTAGACAATTATCGCAAACTTCAATACATACAAGTCATATCTACTAGACTACTTCTTAGGGTGATTCATAAAGAATTCATTGGTAATTTTCAGCTCATTGACAAACAGATCAGGCAGGAGTATTTTAAGATGAAATGTTGTTATCTGGACAGACGAGATTTACAAAAGCATTTCCAATGTATGACGAAATGCTATTATCTTCTTAATGGCTTCAATGATGTCAACCTTCGTTATACATTCATCTCCTCCTTACAAGATAAACTATAACCATAATTACAAAGGACCACTGCCACAATAAGAAGAGATATGAGGGATATATCTCTTGGGGAAATATATCAACTCACCTTAACTTTACTTGACAAGCTATGTGATTAACAAATGTTTTTCCAAAAACAAGATTAAAGGTGCTCCCTTGTTTAAAAAGGCTTGTAGAAAGCCTTATTTGAAGATCAAGTGTAAGTAGAAAAAAGACTGTGAATGTCACAAGAAAAAGAAGCATCTTCACATAAAGTTCTCCTACAAGTAGTCTCACAGATCCCTCACTTCCCACGAAGGAAATAATAAGACCTTCAGACGAAAGAAATGACTTCAATTTGTCATATTCTTTAAACGAAGAAATTCTCAAGCAAAGAAGGCAGATCGATGTTTTATTTATGACAAGTCAGAACATTATGCTTGTCAATGTCCTAATAAGACAAAAAAGGATGTCAAACAATAGGATTCCATTAAAGCTATTATGCCTATCCAAGATAATGGAAACATTGAAGACTTCATTGAAGAACAATCCAGTGAGGATGAGGAGACACAATTTTCTCTTCCACTAGACTCTTATGACGAACATGAATCTTCCAATTCCTCAATTTCTGACAATACTGAAGATGACATGTTATATATGATACAGACAAAATATTTGAAGTTAGACTCCAGCCTTTCACTGATCCTCAACCTTATGTCGATATCCAATTACTATAATATGACAAATATGATAAGCCGATCAAGGCTATCGAGTATACAGACACGGGATCATGTCACAGTATTATAAAGCCCAACATTTTACCAACTGAAGCATGGATATCTCATGAAGAATATTTCACTACTACTAACGAAAATTCTTTTAAGATTGGGCTTATCACAAAAAAAGAAAATAGGGATCCGCTTCTTCCTTGATTGTGTGGTTTGGAACAAAATATTTGTAAGCCATCTACCTAGGCTAGACATTCTAATTGGTATGGATGTCTATTATAAGGCATCTCCATTACAAATCCTACTTATAAGGATTAAATGCTGTGCCAATTTTAGTGCTTATACTAATATCAGAAATGTGTTTCAACTCACACAAGTGCTACCTCCATACAAAGCCCTACAGGAACAATTTTTGAAATATTGTCTTAAGAACCATGTCTAGTTCTCACATCCCTGTCTCATATGAAAAAAATCCTCAATTTTTCATCCATTTCGCATTTAAAAAAAAAAGAAGACATCAATCCTACCAAGGCTACTCATCTAGAAATGAATCTTGATGATCTGAAATTAGCCTAAGAAGAATGTACGATTTTCCTCCAATAAGGATTAATTGAGCCCACAAAATTTGACTGGGCTTGTCAGGCTTTTTATGTAATTAAGAGATTTAAATAGAAGCGAGGGAAAAGAGTTTGGCAATTGATTTTAAACCTCTCAATTCTTTCCTACAAAATGATAAGTTTCTCCTGCCAAAGATTAGCACCCAAGTCCTCTTTCTCAGAGAAGTTATAATTTTCTCAAAGTTTGATTTAAAAGCAGGCTTTTGGCAATTGGGAATTGACCCTCAGGAAAGACACAAGATAACCTTTTGTATTTCTAGTGCCCAATATTAATGGACAGTAATGCCATTTAGACTCAAGGTTACCCCTTCACTATTTCAACGACCCATGACAAAAATCTATGAGTTCAGTCTTTCCAATACCTTAGTCTATATTGACGATATACTTCTATACTCCAAAACTCATAAAGAACACAAGGCCCTACTTTAATCCTTTTTGGATCTTACAAAACAACATGAGATTATGCTCTTAACCAAAAAGAGTTATATTAGGATGACCCAAATAGAAGTTTTTGGCATGAATTTCCACGATAGATTTTATCACCCTGGTTCATTTATAGCTAGTGAACTGCTACATTTCCCAGATGAAAATCTCAACACTAAATAAATTCAACAATTCCTTAGAATTGTTAACTAGATCAAAGATTTCATCCCCCCATATGGCTGATTATACATCTCATTTATCAAAGTTTCTAAGGAAGAATCCATCACCATAAACTAAAGATGAAACTAGAGCCATACAATACTTAAAGCAAGCTTGTCAAAATCCACCTACTTTAAAGATTCTTGACAAAGGCTAGTGCATTCTATAGACAAACGCTAGTGACCATTATTGAGATGATATCCTAATTGAAGAGAATGACGAGAAAAGACACTACTACGGCCATGCTAGTGGCTAGTTCAAATAATTAGAAAAGCATTATTATGCCAGCTACAAAGAGATTTTGGCCTAACAAAGGGCATCGAAAAATTCAACTTTCATCTCAACCCTTACCACTTTTTGATTGAAATGGACAATAAAGCTTTTCCCAAGATTCTTGAGCCTAAAAAGAAGACACTACTGGACAACTAGTTGCTTTGATGGCAAGAATAGTTTTCTCGCTACAAATTTACCATTCATCGTATCAAAGGTCACCATAACATTCTTGCGGACTTCCTTTCTCGGCCTCGTAAACTAATTCAATTTCTATCTCCCTCACTCAAGAAAGCAATCCATTTCCTTCTTTTTATCATAGAGTATCGTTTATAAGCAAAGATCAACAAGTCCTTTCCACTCATCATAAAAACTCCTCTAAAAACCTTAGATGACATTGTTCTTATTCTTTGAAAAAGCTCATCATACTACCTCCATACTGTCCTCACCACTCTAAATATCCCTCCACATTCTCATTATTTTGATAATGATACTCCTTATTGAATTTTCTACCATCTCTACGATTCTCTTTCTAAAGCCAGCATATGACATCTCTGGACTTTATCCGCCCTCTATGCTTGCTCAATTTCTATTTCACCACTGCATGTTTATCAACACCTTTCAAATTCAGTCAGTGAAATGTCCTAGCCATTGTAAAAATGGCATCTCTAACTTGGGTAGATCCTGAACAAGCATCAGTTATGGGCTATATTTTATTTTCATCATTCATCGTCCCTATAGTCTTATTAGTTATGGTTATATCTGCACTATCAACCATTTCTAGTAATGGCGTAACATTATAGATTGGCCCAGGCAATATAAAGATCTACTGAGAGATTTTTATTTCTTTTTAGACCATCTGAACCATTACCCAAAGACCACCAAGTCTATAGCATGTACCTCTTTGGAACCATACCTAGATGATTTTATTCTATCAAAACCCATTTATCTTACTGACAGATATTATACCTCCATAGATTAATTTGATTCTATGGGTTTCATCATCATGGCTAGTGAAGTCCTACATCTTCCTGGCTTTGAACCTAGAAGGCCTCCTAGATTTGAGTATAAAAGAACGCTTAAACTATGAGAAAGTTCTACAAAACCAAAGCCCAACACTAGCACTGGGCTTCTTGATTATTTCTAAAATGCCCAGAACCTATGGCCTTATGTTTGGACTGATAAAAAAATTGATAATTTTATCCAAGCTATGAAAAAATATGACAAAGACATTGATATGACAGACTCCGATGATGATAGTGGTGGCCCATGTTCTCTCTCTACACCTCCTTCTAGAAATATTCCTTCTTATCTTTTTAGCATATTCTTATCTTTTAGGAATATTATTGGGACCCAGTGCCTCTTAACAAGTCTTCTTTTTACTTTTGCTTTTGTATGTTAACATGTATTATTGTACGAAGGGAATCTTTTCCTTAAAAGTTTTCATCTTTATCCCCTTACTTAGTCTATAAAAGCAAGGCTTCTCCTTTATTGTACTCAGAAGCAAAATAATGAATAAAAAGATTGTGTGTTTTTCATCCTATGACTTCTTTCTAATTTCTCTCCTGAAGGCTTGATTCTTGAATAATGTAGCCACAGTCATATAAAAAAGAAAAGTATGCTCTACACTTGCCTCTTCTGAGGATCCTGTGTATGAGAAAGTCTTAATCTATAGATCTTGTTTGAGGTCTTTGTTAAACGAGGAAAGATTAGACAGTTTAGATTTCTAAAAAGTAGGCCTTGAGAATTGATGCCCATACAGAGGAAAAAGGCTTATGTCTCGTCTAGTATACCTGAAATCTAAGCTACGGTCGATTTTTGTTTATTGTTTCTCTTATATAATTTATTTTATAATCCACTTTACTAATATATAAGCTAGAAACTCATGATAAAGTTCTGATGGGATTTATCAGTGAAATATTTCACAAGCTTAAGAGTCATTTCTCGATTCATAGGTGTACCTGTTAGCTCAAGGCTTATATTTAACAATTTTTATGATAATTATATAATATTTCAAAATTCAAATAGGATTTATTTCCTTATATAGATAACATTATTTCTTTTTAAAAGGAAATAAAATCATATGAAAATTACTTACTTTCTTGCGGGAACCTTCTTAGTAAACTTTCCTTACTAACATCTGGGAGGATCTTACCTTTTCGAATAATTAGCTTTGGAAAATTTTGTTCTAGCAGACATGATATTGAAAATACAAAGTTAACTCAGATTTAAGATGAAGCAACGACTAGTTGAAGAAATTGGCTATTTAAAGAAGAGCAACAACATTTGTGAAGCAATGAGCATACACAGACTTTTGAAACTTTTGAGCATCATCTATCTTTTTGAGAGTCATATCATTCTTATTGTGCCTTAGAAAGTGAAATCATTCTATCAAGAGATAAATTGTTATTAGAGAACTTCCTTTCGATTTTACATTTTATTCTTCTGTGAGTTTTTAGAAGCTTGTTGTACACTTTGAGTATGGAAGGTTGGAGAACATTAAAAAATATGTACTCGTGAGCTTGAAGAGGCTCGTCAAATTACTACTTGGTTTTTTATGGTGAAACATTTAAGTTGGATACTTAGGAATTGGATGTAGGCTTGGGTTGTAAGCCGAACCAGTATAAATCTATTACGTCCATCTCTCTCTTCTCTTAACTTTTAAATTTTCACATTATATTGTGTGTGTGTGTTCTTTTTAGCAAGAGGCTTCTTCATTTTTATAAGAGGCTCCTTCTATTTTTAACTTGTAAGAGGTTCCTTTCAGTTTTAACAGGTGTCTTCTATTTTAAATTGTTTTAACATAAGTTATCATTCAATAGGCTCCTTTTGTTTAAGCAGGGTCCTATCTTACAAAAGGCTCCTATCACTTAACACGCTCCCGTCGTTTAAAGGGCTTTATTGTCTAAGAGGCTCCTACTATTTTTATTCGTTAACTATGTTCTGTTTATTATAGGAATGACAGTGCGTCATAACACTACTCAAAATAAACAAGACTATTCCTATAACAGTGGTGAGTCTAGGTTGATCCCACAGAGACTGTATGTAAAGTTATTGAAATGAAATTAATCGATATTTAGGTTTAGGGGGTTTTGGTTTATCAAACAAGAAAATAAAATGAAGCTAAACCAACAAAAGCAAATTAAAAAAACATGTAAAAAAATGATGAAAGTGGGCAATTAGGTAAGGACCTGCTTCTTGGTTCAATTTCAGCCTATACCCTAATTAAATATATTTTAATGATTTGTTATTCTCAAACCTCTCCTAGAAACTGTTAATCGTGGGTTAATAATTAACCCGAGTTTTCCCTCAGGTATTATTTAATCAAGATACGATCGTTAATTAAACCTAACTACCGAATAACCTAGGATACGATCTCTAGATTTAATTGGATAGTAGCTTTATGAATTAGAAAAACCAATTAATCAAGGTAATGACCATATATGATGCATCATTTAACTTAGGTTAAGTTATCCCTAATGATTATAAACCATTAGTTACTACAAATGAATTTCAACATAACAATTATGGATTATATTGAATATTCTAACATTGGGTTTGTAATAAAATGATCCAATGAGCACATTAAAATCATCTTTTCACAATACCCAAATCCATACAAATAGGATAACACAATCAATTTTTAAAGAGAGAAAGAAACAACAAAAAAATGAAGGAATGCTTAATCGGGTCATCGATGTCGATATCGCCTTTGAACCAGCATTGAAACGTCTACCCCTCCATGGGTCTCTACTGATTGAGAGCTTTACCCCTCATCTTTATTAAAACCAAGAGATCTCAAAATTGCTTCAGCCCCCAGCTGAAAGTCCCTCACGAAAAACACCTTGTGCTTTTTAAAAAAAAACCCAAAAACATTAAAAACCTCTATCTCTTCTATTTTAAAAACAAAATATGCAAGAACCTTCTTTACTCCTCTCTATGTCTACGTTTTAACATTTACCCAATGTCTACGTTTTAGTTTGTTATGCGTCATCATTTGCTCCTTTTTTTCCACCTGCTGCATTGTCATTTTGCTTCTCCTTGCTTCCAACATCTGCACTACGTTTTGGTTGTGCTTCCCGTCTGCTGCACTGGCATTTTAGTCTTCCTTGCTCCCCATCCGTGCTGCGTTTTGGGCTACTGTTTTCCTCCTATATGATGTTGTTTCTATCTTGGCTGTTGAGTTGCTTGTTCATCTGTTGTTGCATTGTCATTTCCTCCTTATGCTTCCAACCTGTGCTGCCATTTTACTCACCTACTACATTGCTTTTTATGCATTTTGCTCTCACTTTGCTGTCATTTCATTGCTCCTCCCAGCAACTTCTTGGTTGTCTTCTTTTGAACTGAATTTGTTTTCTTCATGCTCTAATTTTCTTGTTCTTACTCTATGAAGATAAGTGAATATTAATTTCAGAAAATGAACCAAATATCATGCTTCTAACTAACTTTAACTTCTTTGCTTCTGAATTTATGCCTAAAATCACATATAAGTCAAAGTAAGTATCTTAAGCAATTTTATGTCATTAATCTGTAACTATTATAGAATAATTATGCAATCAATTAAACACATGTCAACGAATTGAATTAACTTTTGAAATTTTTTTACATACAATTTACCCCCTCTTACCTGTGTTTGCTTTATCATTTGGTATTAGAGCGAGGTTTCACATTTATTGTATTTTACAACACATGATAGATCATGGCAAACAACTTAAGAAGTCTTAAAGGACAATCCATCTTAAAGCCTCCTTACTTCAATAGAAACAACTATTCCTAATTGAAAGAGAGAATGGCAATCTATCTCCAATCTATTTGGCAAGCCATCAGAGTTGGAGCCACGATTCCCAATTCAAATAACGTAGAAGTATGGACTGATGCTGATAAAAGAAATAAATAACTAAACGCTAAAACAAAACATCATTTGAACTGTGCATTATCTCCAAAAGAATATAAGCAAATGTCTTACTGTTCTATAGCAAAGGAAATGTGGGACAAACTACAAGTCACGTTTGAAGGAACAAATAAGGTAAAGAATCTTAGAATAATTCTTTTAGTGCATTAATATGAAACTATTGGCATGAAACAGGGAGAAACTATAGACTAATTCTTCGGATGCTTAAACAATATCATCACAGCCTTAAAGAACTTGGGAAAGATATATCCCAATGATGAGCTTGTAATGAAGATTTTGAGGTCACTACCAAAAGAATGAAGACCTAAGGTGAGATCTCTAGAAACGACAAAGGATATAAACACTATTTCACTCGATTGGCTATAAGAAAATATGATGATTTATGAAACCGAGTTTAGGCAAGATGAAAGATCCTCCTATAGAAAGGATTGACACTAAAAGCAACTGACGAATCAAATGGTGATGAAAATGACACTGAGTTATAAATAGATGGAGATGACAAGTTCAACTTTAAGGTCAGAAAATATGCCTGCTTTTATTAAAGAAGTTGAAGAAGAAAAGAGAAGGAAATAAGAAAACTAGAAGCAACAGGTCCCTATCAAAAGGCAACAGTAGTAATCACAATACACAAAACAATCAAATCATATGCTATCACTGCAAGAAGCTTGGACATACAAGACAAGAATGTCCTCTTCTTCAAATAAAGTCAGAGAATAAAAAATCTAGAAAGCAAGTGATGACTGCAACTTGGTCAGACGAGGATTTTCCAAACTTTGAAGAAGAAGAGCTATAAGAAGTCAGCAACGTTTGCTTCATGGCTGAACCAAGAGACGATGAGGTATATTAGTCTAACTCTGATATTGAAGTTGAAGAATTACAAAATGCATATCATGAATTATATGATCAGTACAAAAGGTTGACAATGAAGTATTTCAAAGAAGTTGAGAAGTTCAAGAGCAATGTGAATCTCTGAAGGGTAACATTAAATAATTGGAATTTGCGAATAAGAATTTGGCAACCATGAATATGTCTTTTGAGGTTGACTATAAGTAAAAGGTTTCTGAGAAGGAAGTTCTGGAAGTAAGAGTAGCTAAATTGGAAAATATGCTGCTAAAAATGATTATGATAAGGTAAGGTAGTTAGAAGAAAAAGTCTCCGCCTTAGAACTTAAAAAGGAGAAATGTGCTGGAAAGATCTTGTCTCTAGAAAAAGATCTGGAAAATTTCGTTGATAGAAGGAAGAATCTTGATGCATTGCTTGGTAGTGGTAAATGCATTTTTGTTAAGACCGGAATATGATACAATGAAAATAACAATATTAGACCATACAAAAACTGCTTTGTTAAATCCAGCGGTAGCTATAGCCAAAACAACAGGAACCTGATAAGTGGTAAAAATCATAATAACTATTATTTATCTGTTCTATGTGATTACTGTGGTAAAGATGGTCACATTAGTCATTCTTGTAATTTTCGTAAAAAGAAATTATCTTAGATGTATGTTTGGAGACTGAAAGGTCAAACTACTAACCTGAAAGGACCCAGAAACATTTTGGTATCTAAAATGAGATAATGCTTTCTACAAATATGTTTTAAAACGAAGACAAGAGAGAATCAATGGATAGTTGATAGTGGCTATTTGAGACACATGATAGGTGAAATATCACACTTCAACTACATTGAAAGAAAGGATGAAGGTAATGTTGTCTTTGCAGACAAAAATAAAGCAACGGTCACTAAAATTGGTAAAAGTGGTTATTCTGACTCTTCCTTTATTG
>JANZXP010000006.1:25208280-25220835 GCA_027576715.1 Erythroxylum flavicans
GAAAACAGAGAGATCAAGGGGAAAACTCTGGTGAAAAGGCTACGTTCTAATTTGGAAGACAAACCGTAAGATTCCAGTGCAGATTTCACAATGAATTCAGGTATGCTTCCGCTTTTATTTAATTCTTGATGATTTGATATGAACGGATCCTGTGTTTTAAAAGGATTAAAACCCAACATTATGTACAAGATAAGGATAAATCAAAACAAAACTACAATTAGCTGAGATGTTTATCACTAAAACACTACTACAACAAAGTTGACATTTGGTTATAAAAAAATCATAGCTAAGGTACTAAAATTGTCGCTAATAGCGATGAGCGATGATTTAGTTTCGTTGCCCAAAACGTTGCAAAATCCCCTTAGCTGAAAACTATAGGTAGCATTTTGGGCTAATCGTAAAAGGTTTTGGCAACGCTTTGCTTTCATAGCGAAAAACTTTTAACGACGATTTGAGGAATCGTCGCCAAAGAATTTGGCTACGTTTATTTTTCATAGCTAAAAGTTATTAAAGTAGCCAAAAGCTTTTAGCTATGTTTTTAGAAAAGGTGCCACATACTTTTTCAATTTTAGCTATGTTTTTTAAAATGTAGGCGAAAGTTTAAAACTACATTTCTAAGAACGTAGCCAAATGTTTTTATTTACGTTTTGTAAAATGTAGTCAAATTTTTTATCTATGTTTTAACAAAATGTTATATCATGTTAGAATAAATTATTTGTTACATTTTTAATCTATAGTAATGCATATAATGTTTCAATATATTTTTATTATTAATTTCTTATAAGAATTATACAAAAATAATCGACAATTTGAAGCATTGTATATAAAAAAATAAAATATCATTAAATTTCGATGTATACAAGATTTTAAGTACAACTTCAACAATTCTTATATACAAAATAATAAATATAAAGACTAGTTTACAAATTATAATACAAATCACTCAGCCGTTGCATCTTCTTCAAATTTGTAATCCAAGAAAAAGTATTAAATTTAAATTATAATACAAATAGGAATTAAGAGAAAAAAGTATAAGAGATTGTAATTAATACCATTCAATTTCATCTTTAATGCTTTAGTAATCTGGGCTAAGTATCTTTTTGAGGTACTTATCATACTTGACTAACTTTTTTGAGTATCTTGTAATTTAGCCTTAAGTGACTTGGTTTTCCTGTTCAAGACAGTGAATGTATGTGGATCTTCATGAGATTGAAACATTTGGCTTAGGCCAAAGCTAAGACCTTTGATATAACTAGAACGTGCACCAAGCACGATATTGCATATGTCTTTTATATTAATCTCATTGCCCTCAGATAATGATTTTCATAATAATTACTACATCTTATTCTAAAATTAAAAAAACAAAATCAATATTCAATGCAAATATTATTAGTTAGTACTATATAAATAAATAAACTTAAAATTTTTAAAAAAATTTATACTTACATAGTTATTTTCTATTTCTTCTGACATCCACCCTTGACCTTCCTTATAGTGAGTGACTTTGTACAGTGTGATTATATCACATTCTTGTTTATGTAGTTCCTTATCACTTTGTTTAATGAAAGAAAAATACAAGGAATAATAAATGATGAAGTGTTTATTGATATAATTATAACTTGTAATCAAAGATCTCACATATTCATTTCAGACGACTACAAATGATTTAGACCCATGATTGTGAGGTGTTTACATTTTCCTCCATTGATTTTGGCTTCTCACATTTTTCCTAAATAAAGAAAAAAAGATTAGGTAGTCATTAAATCATTTAACAAGATTTAGGAGAGGCCTAGTAATCACACAAATTATTCCAAATTTCTTGAGACATTTATTCTAGAACATGTCTCCTTACCTCTGTATCAGAAGGAAAAGATTTATCAAACTGATGCAACTTATAACCACAATATTGGTCCTTTTTTCAACAATGAAGTCACACAATTTGGAATGTCAAGGTTCTTGATATCGACATCATTTAATTTCATCTGTGAACAATAAGTAAAAGTATAACTAATCTTAAAATAAGTGAAACAATATTGCATATAGTTAAATAAATTAAAATTTTATTGCAACTTTATCCAAAACATTTTCAAGCAAGTTCTCTTTTTTCAAGCCCTTAGCATACTTAAGGCAAGTGTTGGTGACAGTGAGCTTACCTCAAAGTTAATGAAATGTAGATGAAGATAAGCCTTTAGTCAGAATATTAGCAAGTTGATCAGATTAAAGGATATATTGGATGTAAAGATCTTTAATGGCGATCAAGTCTCAAAAAAATGAATGTCAATCTCAATATGCTTATTCTGAGCATGAGAGATCAAATATGCAACAAAGAAGGGCAGGTGTGATAGGTGTGTTAGCGGGTTTAGAGGTATTGAGTCTTGTTCGATGAAGAAGATCTTTTGTGTATTGAGTTTAGGTAAGTAAATGTTCATTTAGTGTATTAGTGGCTTCAATATCAAGAAAATGGTGAAGAGGGCCTAGATCCTTAATGGAAAATGTGATGTTAAGATCATGAATGAGTTGATGAAAGGGAGGGAAAAACTAATGATTATGATGTCATTCACAAGAACTAAGAGATAAGTTGTATGAGTTAGAGTGGAGTGAACAAAAAGGGATAAGTGGGATTTGGTATAAGTAAAATAACATTCATGAAGTTTCTGACCTAAAAAATGAATCCAAGCACATAAAGCTTGCTTAAGACCATATAGAACATTTTAAGAACAACAAACATAAGAGGGATGCTGAGGATCAATAAAGTCAGAAGGTTAGAACATAAACACTGGTTCTTGAACAAGATCATGAAGAAAGGCATTATTTATATCAAGCTAACAAACATGCTAATTATTATTAAGAGTAGGAGTAATGATAATGTGAATAGTGGTAGGTTTAACAACATGACTAAAAGTGCTAGTATAATCAATAACTAGAACTTATTGATATCTTTTGGTAACTAGACAAGCTTTCTAACATTCAATAATAAACCTATTTACAATTAAGAATATTGGCTTTAAAGTGTGAAGGAATAAGAGTCAAAGTTTGATTGCAATGAAGAGCATTGAACTTATCAAGTATGGCTTGGTGTCGATTAGGAAATTTATTGGCTTAGTTGAAGGAAGTGGGATTAGGAATAAATGGATTATGGGTAATGTTCAAATAAGTGATGAAATCAAAGAAGGTATGAGGAATATGAGGTGTGATCATACGTGTGAGTGATCATAGAATATGAACAAGAGGATGAGAAGGAAAAGGTGGGTTTAAAAGAGAGGTTTAGGAGAAGATGAAGAATGGGGAGAAGAAAGGTTACATAGTAGAGGTAATATGATAACAGAAGAAGAGAGTGAGGAAGAAAATGGAAGGGAGGTGGCATAAGGAAAGTCATACTCAAGAAAGAAAATATGATAAGATATATAGAGTTTATAAGCAAGAGGATCAAAACAACGGTAGTCTTTATAGTGAGAAGAATATCCAGTTAAGAAATATGATGTAGACTTTGGTAAAAGTTTTTATCGAATGAGAGTAAAAAAAGAAAAAATGCATAAACAAAAATACAAAGATGAGATAAATTTGGTTCAATGAGAAAAAAAAGGGCTCATGAGGGGAACTATGGTGAAGAATAGGGTATATAACAAATTGATGAGGTAAACAACAGTACAAGATGCTTTATACCAAAATATTCAAGGAAAGAGGCATAAATAAGAATGTGATGTCTTAGGATTGAGTTCCTTTATAATATATCCAAAAGGGTTAAATTCAATAAATTAATAAGTAGTTAAATGGGGAAAAACTAAAAAATCATTAAGATGAGGAGGACAACTTGGGGTAGGAAAAGTAAAATTATTAATAGAGGAAATAAGAAGTGTTTAACCATCACCAATAATAACTTGATTTGGACCATTATATAACATTTCAAAGTCTAGAGTTTGGTGTCATGTAAGTGGTAGAACTAATGTTAAGTAACCATTTAGCAACAACACTAGAGGTAAACTGTGAATTGTTAGGAGGAGCATGAATATCTAAGGCAATGAAGGTGATATGGAGAGTTTAGGAATAAATTGAAAATCCAAGTGGACGACTTTATTATTCATAATACACAAAGCGATAATGGATAGTAATATGCCCCATTTCAAACAAGTGACATTAAGTGAGAGGCTTATTATGGAATCTAAGTCGAGTAAAAGGATTGGGTGGAATATAGGCTTGATTATAATTATGGGGTGTTGGTGGCTAGAAGCATTAGGAGGACTGAGTTAGGTCACATAAGAGGAGCATAACATAAAAGAGTGTAGGTCCATATAAGCCATTTAAGGGTATTGGTGGCACTTAAGTTGGTGGCCAAAAAGTAAAACAAGAGATAAGGTTAAAATGATAAGAAGGTTGTCTTCTTTTTCATCCTCTAGAGTTGTTGCGACCACTAGGTGCATGAGAGGGATGCCTACTAGTATAAGAGATCATGAGAGCTGTGTGAAGTGGCACTGGACTAGAAGACATTATTCATGAATAAGAAAATTTAACTAAAGCTCTGTGAAGGTGATAGAGGATTCTCATTATTTAACAAATGTGATGAATGATTCATAGTCTAAGGGTAGATCATTCAAGGTGAAGAGGATAAGATCCTCTTCTGAAAGTCTCTAATGGCTAGAAGTTCATCAATAGTATTAGAAATAATAGAGAGATAGTTAGTGATTAAAGTGGATCGTTTCTTCAAGGTGTGGATTTTTACTCGAAGCATTAATCATTTGAAACTAATTTTCTTCATAAAATGTTTCTCAAACCTAACCCAGAGGTCACGAATAATGTGATAATTAGAGCAAGCCAAATAGTAGAGTTGGACAATAAAGCAGTTATATAGTAATAAACGAGTAAGTCAAATTTCTACCATTTAATATAGTATGGAGATAAAGAATCAACATTTAAGAAGAGACTAATGCCACTGATCTATCCTATAAGATCAAAGATAATGAGAATTTCTTAAACTTGATTGCACTATATGAGGTAATTGAAGGAGTTTAGCTATGTAGTAAGAAATTTGTAATCTAATTGAATGGTAGAGTAGGTGAATTATGGTCAACCGAGTGTGTCTATACGTGTGTGGTTTGTGGAGATAATGTAAAAAATTATGTGTTATGTGTTTGTGAAGAAAGGTTGTCTTTTATGTTTGTGTAAAAGAGTGATGGTGCCAAAATTTGCAATATACCAATTCAGATGCGAGCTCTAATATTATCAAAACATATAAACTGGGAATTGATTTTTTATTGTATTTCTTATGAAGTAGTAAAATAGTTTTATACATGATTGTGAGTATACAAGATAAGAAGAATTATGTACAAGATAAGGGCAAATTAAAATAAAATAATTACTTGATATTTTTATCACTGAAGTATAGGAAAAATTTTGTACATGTGATGAGTTTAACTATTACTGAAAAATAATGTTCGTGTATTTATATTTTACCATATATTTTTTGCCTACAATTTAGCCTCTCTACTAGGTAAGGGTAAAGTTACGTACTATCGGACTTCCTCAAGCCTTACATCTCAGCGGGACTTCCACTAGGTGTTATTGTTGTTGTTGTTGTCTGCAATTTAATTATAGATTTGCAATAATTTGTAGTTAATAGTTTAATCGTTACGGTAAAATAATATTGGACATAGTTTTAGTGTAGATTGTTGGAGATAGTTTTAGCGTAGACACTCTTATGGTAAGCTCCCATTCTAATCCATTTTTTAATAGATCATAATTTTATATGTTCATTTACTTTTAAAAAAAAGGGTTTTTCCTCATTTACATTAAATAAGTGGTGATCAGGGATCTTAAATAACTCCTATTACTTGTCTAAGTCTTAGATACATGTCCACAAGTATGAGAGATATTACGTGACAGGGATAGAATAATAAGAGAAAATGTGTATTAAAAATTGAATTATGAGATGGTATGCTAGTTGAGATTTAAGTACGGGTTATTAGAAGACTTGGGACATGACTAAGATAAGCAGTGTATCTTAATTCTATAACTTTTATCGAAATGCCTAATTGATGGAATTTTACAAATATGAAGATTTACATCGTTAATATTCAATGTTATTTACTTAGGTTACATGAAAAATATTTTAGTAATAAAAAATGTTATATGCCAGATAAATTTTCATAGCCTATACTAACTTTTGCTTTAATAAATATTGTAAGTCTAAGAAAAAAAAAAGAATTTTGAGTAACAAAAAATTGGTAAAGCATTTTTGGGGAGTGGGAAGGTCTCTCGATTCGATTGTTCAAATATAATGAATTTAAGATGTTAAAAAAGTGATTATAATTACTCATCCTTCACCCATTTATATAAATTGATCTACTCTGAGATACTAGTGAAATCCTCTTGAACCTTTTCTAACTCCAAACTCAAGTTTTTTTTCTCAGTACATCCCTTTTTGAGGTATTGTATTCTTTTTACATTAACATGTTCCATTCTAACATATTAAGCCCTAGAGCTAATATCTTCAGGTAAGGGTTTGATGGTTATATGGTTTATAGTAGGGTTGAAGGGAAGGATAAAAGAGAGGTAATGTCTATCAAAATGATAATAAAGGTAGGAATGACTTTAATCCTTATTTGAAGTAGGAGACAAAGATATAATTGATCTTTTCTAATATAATTACTCTGAGGAGAAGAAAGTAAAGATGACAATAGAAGATTTAACTAATTATTCCATAATTTAGTGGAATTAAATGGATAATAATAGAAGAAGAAATTATGAGTGATTTATTAAGACATAAAATGAATTGAGGGATCTTGTGAGGAAGAGATTTTTGCTAAGATATTATTTAAGATGTTACAAAGTATTATCTAAGGATTAAGTATGGAACACTATCATAAGATGGAAATACTTATGATTTGAGTCAATGTAGAAGAGAATAAAGAAGCAACTAATAAAGGTTCTAGAATGCATTAAATAAAGACATAACTAATATAGTGGAGTTACAACACTATGTTGAGTTAGAAGAGATGGTGCATACAACTATGAAGATGGAGAGAAAACTAAAGCACAAAGGAATATTTGATTAGTACTAGTGATTCTTTAATGCTTAACTTAAAACAGGATGACAAGGGTCCTTCTAAAGTAAAAACTGTGCCACTTATCGCTAAAGATAACCTTTATAATCCAGGAATAGGAAAAATTAATTCTCAAACGTTATAAAATAGAGAAATTAAATGTTTTTGTTATTTAAGATAGGGGATATCACATCCTAATGTCTAATAAGAAGGTTATGATTATGTGAAATGATGGACAAGTGGAGAATGCAATTGACTCATAAGAAAAAGAAGTTATATCACCATTTAAAAATATAGTGATGAGGGTTTTGAGTATGTTGTTGAGAGAAAGATGCTTATTATTAAGAGATGATTAAGTCTTTAAATCACAAAGGATGAGCTAGATGTCATATTCATCATAAGGTATAAGTATAGTTATTAATGGTAGGAGTTGCACTAATATAGCTAATACTATTCTTACAAATAAATTAAGTTTTACGAAGCATCTAAAGCCATACAAATTTTAATGGATAAATGAATATAGTGACATGAATGTCATTAAATAATTGTTGCTTTCATTCTTGATTGGTGGATATTATAATGAAGCATTATGTATGTAATGCTTATGTATACTACTCATATCCTCTCGAGGAGATCTTAGGAATTTGATAGAAAGGACATAAAAGATATTTTTACAAATAGGTATTCTTTTATCATAAATAATAAAATCATTGCTCTTGTACATTTAACTCCTAAGTAAGTCTAAAAATAATAATTGAGATTGAAAGAGATATTGAAGAGAAGAAGAGTGAGAGCTTATATTCTTTATGTTAATCGACTCATGTTTGTAACCTTGTATGAAGAGGCTTTTTTCCTTTTAGTATAGGTGAATATTTGAATAGGCTTGATATGAATTAACTAGGTTTAGGTCAAACTCAACCTTTTTCTAATTTTTAAACTTTAGGTTAGGATGAATCTTAAGCATGATGACTAGAACCTGGCTTGAAGCCCAAACTCATCTATATATGAAATGACGTCATTTTGTTACATAAAAAAAATGATGTCATTTCATTCCTAATTGAATTAGAATAAAGTTTTTAGGCTTATGCTTATTTGAAGATTAAGTGTATGGAGAAAAAAGACTGAGTGTCACATTAAAAAGAGAATCATCACAGAAGGTTCTCCCACAAATAATCTCACAGATCACACATTTCCCATATAGGAAATCATAAGCTCTTTAGACGAAAGAAATGATATCGATTTTTCAAATTCTTTAAATGAATAAATCCTTAAGCAAAGAAGGCAGATCAATGTTTTATCTATGGCAAATCAAGACATTATGCTCGTAAATTTCCTAAACAAAACAAAAAGGGATGTCAAACTATTGGATTCCATTGAAGCTATCATGCCTATCCAAGATAATGGAAACATTGAAGATTTCATTGAAGAACAATCCATTGAGGATGAAGAGACACAATCTACTCTTTCACTCGACTCTTCTGATGAATATAAATCCTCTAATTCCTTAACTTTTGATGATGTTAAAGATGACATGTTATACATAGTACAACCAAAATGTTTTAAGGTAGACTTCAGGCCTTTCACTGTTTCTCAACCTTATATCCATATCTAATTACTACAATAAGACAAATATGATAAGTCGATCAAGGCTATCAGGTATATGGACAATGAATCATGTCGCAGTATTATAAAGCTGAACATTTTACCACCTAAAGCATGGATAGCTCATGATGAATATTTCACTTCTACTGATAGAAATTCTTTTAAGATTGGGCTTATCACATTAAAAGAAAATAGGGATTTGCTTCTTCCCTAATTGTATAGTTTGTACCAAAGTTCCTAGATGCCATTTATCTGGCCCAGATATTCTGATTGACATAGATGTCTATTATAAGACATCTCCCTTACAAATCCTACCTATAGGGATTAAATGTCGTGCCAATTTTAGTGATTATATTGATATCATAAATGTGTTTGAACTCACATAAGTGCCACATCCATATGAAGCCTTACAGGATAAATTTTTGAAATACTATCCTAAGAACCATGCCTAGTTCTCACATCCCTATTCTCTATGGAAAAATCCTCACTTCTTTTTTAATTTACTATTATAAAAGAATGAAGATATCAATCCTACCAAGAATACTTATCCATGAATGAATCCTAATGATTTGAAATTAGTCCAAGACAAATGTGCGATTTTCCTCTAATAAGGATTGATCGAACCCTCAAAATCTGATTGGGCTTGTCAGGTTTTTTATGTGAATAAGAGATCTGTATAGAAATAAGGGAAAAAAGGTTGGTAATTGATTACAAACCTCTCAGCTCTTTCCTAAAAAGTGATAAGTTTTGACTGCCAAAAATTTGTACCCAAGTCCATTTTCTCAAAGAAGCTATAATTTTCTCTAAGTTTGATTTAAAAGTAGGCTTTTGGAAATTAGGAATTGACCCCCAGGAAAGATACAAGATAACCTTTTGTATTCCTAATGCCCAATAGCAATAGATAGTAATGCCATTTTGGACTCAAGGTTGTCCATCACTATTTCAATAGGCCATGATAAAGATCTATGAGCTCATTATTTCCAGTAC
The DNA here is from genome assembly GCA_027576715.1 of Erythroxylum flavicans. NCBI lineage: Eukaryota > Viridiplantae > Streptophyta > Magnoliopsida > Malpighiales > Erythroxylaceae > Erythroxylum > Erythroxylum flavicans. Next base: position 25,217,907 of record JANZXP010000006.1, read on the forward strand.
TTTGGTCTATATTGATGACATAATTCTGTACTCCAAAACCTATAAAGAATACAAGTCCCTACTCCAATATTTTTTGCATCTTACAAAATAATATGGGATTGTGCTCTAGCTAAAAAGGGTCATATTGGTATGACCCAAATGGAATTTTTAGGTATGAGGTTCCACGATGGATTTTATCAATTTGGTCCACACATAGTTAATGAACTATTACACTTCCCAAATGAAAATCTCAACTCTAAACAAATTCAACAATTCCTTGGAATTGTTAACTACATAAGATATTTCATCCCCCACATGGCTGATTGTACATTTCCCTTATCAAAGTTGCTCAAGAAGAATCCACCACTATAGAGTAAAGATCAAACCAGAGCCATACAACACATAAAGCAAGCCTATTAAAATCCACCTGCTTTCAAGATTCCTGGCAAAGGTTGACACATTCTATAGATAAATGCTATTGACTATTATTGAGGTGCTATCCTAATTGAAGAGATTAACTAGAAAAGACATTACTGTGGTTATGCCAGTGGCCAGTTTAAAGAATTAGAAAAGTTTTATCATGCCATCTACAAAAATATTTTGGCAGTAAAAAAAGGTATCAACAAATTTAACTTTCATCTCAACCCTTAACACTTTCTAATTGAAATGGACAATATAGAGTTTCCTAAGATTCTCAAGCCTAAAATGAAGACACTACCAGATAGCTAATTGCTTCGATGGAAAGAATGGTTTTCTCACTATAAATTCACCATTTGACATATCAAAGGTCATCATAAAATTCTTGCAAATTTCCTTTCTTAGCCTTGTAAACCAATTCAGTTTCTCTTTCCCTCACTCAAGAAAACAATCGCTTTTCAACTTCTTATCATTGAGTATCCTTTATATGCAAAGATTAACAAGTCCTTTCCACCCATCATAAAAACTTCTCCCAAAACCTTAGATGACATTATTCTTATTCCCCGAAAAAGCTTATTCTACTACCTCCATATTGTTCTCATAACTCTGAATATCTCTCCACATCCTCATTATTTTTATACCGACACTCCCTATCAGATTATCTACCATCTCTATGATTCTCTTTCTGAAGCCAACATATGGCATCTCTAGGTTTTATCTGCCCTTTACGCTTGCATAATTTTTATTTCACCACTGCATGTTTATTAGCAACTTTTAAATGCAGCCAAAGTCGACTAACATCTATTGACATTTTTAGAATAATTCCAGCTATTACAAAAATGAATCCTTCAACTTGGCCAGATCCTAAACAAGCATTAGTTATATGCTATTCCTTTCTCTGAACAAGAGGCCAATTTTATTTTTATCATTCATCATCCTTGTAATCTTACTATTTATAGTTATATCTACATTATCAACCATTTACAGCAATGGCATACCATCATAGATTGGCTTAATCAACATAAAGATCTATTGAGAAATCTTTACTTCTTTCTAGACTATCTGAACCATTACCTAAAGACCATCAAGCCTCCAATATATGCCTCTCTGGGACCATACCTAGATGATTTTACCTATCAGAACCTATTTCTTTTACTGACGGATGTTGAACCTCCATGGACCAATTTGCTACTATGGGTTTCAAGATCATGGCTGGTGAAGTCCCATGTCCTCCTGGCTTTGAACCCAGAAGGCCTCCTAGATTTGACTCTAAAAGAACATTTGAACTACGAGAAAGATCTATAAAACAAAGCCTAACATTAGTACCGGGCTTCTTGATTATTTCCAAGATGCCCATGACTGATCGCATTTTTCCAATATGCATAAGTTTTAATAATTAACCTAGATATTCTACAAGCGCACAGATCGTTCGCGTAGTACCTAAGGTGTTGAGCCCATAAAGAGGGTTAATCTAATCCTAAAGTCGAAGGCCAAAAGCAATTTGTAACAATTTAAAATGAACAAAACTGAAGCAAGAATTTATTTCAATCACGCACTCAATTTCGAGAATCAATTATGAAAATATCAACAAAACAGCTGTTGCAACACCTAATCAAGAATCAACTTAAAGAACTACTAATTGAGAGAAAGGGGAATTTTATCTATCTTTAATGCCAACCTAATCGATTATGAATTACTGGATTACTAGTTTTAGACGGTCTTAAGGTTGATTGCTCTCTCTCGAGTTATAACCATTAACCCTAATTTATAAACCCTAATCAGATTATGGGAATTGCAATCTCTCGATTAACAATCTATCCAAAACCTAATTATATTTAAAATTGTCCAAAAACTATCAGGAATCTTATACAAGTTTTCTCTTCGAACAAATTTCACTTTGATTTAATTCTTGTTCTATTAAATTACCTAACTCTTGTTAGCCCAATTTAATGATTTTTCACTCAATTGGCCCTCTCAGTTTATCACTAAATTATGCAAGTGCAGAAATTAAATCACAATAATCCAGTAAAAACACAAATAATAGAATTTCATTAAATAAAAAATAAAACAACCTGAAGGTGAGTTTAGACATCCTCAACATTCATATAATCTTATCATCAATAGCTATCCCAATTCTATACAATACTAAAATTGAAACTAAACCAGAAATAAGATCGGAATGGATGACGGTAGCAACAGCAGGAAACCTCCTATTTCGAGAAGTACTTCACGTAGGCTTTTTCTCCACATTTCTTTTTCTCCTTCTCCTTCTCCTTCTCAATCTCTCGATGAACTCTCTCTAGGGTTTCTCAAAAAAGGCTGATGCAAAAGCTCCCTAATCTCCTTTGTCTTGTTCTTTAAATACCTTTTGTGTACTTAACAGTCCAAGGATTTTTTATTCATCTTATCTTTCTTATTCCTAATTATCAAGAATTTGAACCAAAAATGGATACATTTAATATCCAATTTTTTTCACCCGAAAGGGGGCCTTTATTAAGTTTTGATTTTACCCGATTTTCTTTATTTCCAGATG
>JANZXP010000006.1:25235305-25248730 GCA_027576715.1 Erythroxylum flavicans
AAGGAGAAGAATCAAGAAAGGAGGAGATACATAAGGTAAAAGGTTTACATTTCATGTTCTTTTATACATATCTATGCATGCATGTTTGATCTTGTGGATTTGGGGATGTCATGGTGTCGGAATCTTGATTCCGACACTTCCATTACATCTGCATGCATATGATGCAGGCAACCATGGCTAACCCAACAAAACTTTTCATTTAAGCTAGTAAGAAATTAATTTTAAGTTTCGAATAGTACAAACCACGTTATAAATACTCTGATATTGATGAGTTCATAATACATTAAAAAGTCATGCATATAACTACCAAAAAGAAGCTTTTCAATATTTGAGATATTATTCTTTTGTGATTTTTCTTATTTTTCTATAAGTATTTTAAAGGATTCTTCCAATAAATTTTTTTTCAATCACTTAGTATTCTTATATATCATTCAAATTATGAATGCTATGTTATAATCCTAATGTAACATCATCAAAACTTGATAAGAACAAAAGATAATTTTGAAGTTTAATGAACCTTACAAAATAATTATAAATATTTTATAAAAGGGATAAATTCAGCTTGTCCTTTTACTAATATTTACAAGGGATAAATATTTTTTGAGAAATTAATTAAATTGTGTGTAATTGAAATGTCGTATAATTGGTACAAAGAAAATAAAGGAGTTTAGATAATTTAACACATTAACTCATACCATTAGTACTACAATCAATTCCTCTTAAGAATGTCCATAATGAACTTGCTAATTTGCCTAATCATCTAGCCTTTAATGATACAACAACATATTATGCATTCCTTTCTAGTAAATGATCTATTAGTCAGGTAATTTTTGTTATTTTGTGTGATGCTGAAATAATCGCAGATTCCTTTTCTTGCAAAATTCATACACTAGTCTCATAAACAAGAGCTTAAATAGGGGTTGTTGTTTGTAGTGACTTCATCTTTTTTGTAATGTCCACTATGTTCTCCTTTCAAGTTGAGGTTGAGCAGGTTAAAAGCAATAGATTGAGAAGTTTCCTACGTAAATATATTTTCTACTCATAACTAAAAAAAAGATGATCACGTATCTCAATAAAAGGGTTACATAAAGTATTATCTATAGGGGAGGTGGAACCAATTATTCTATCTTTGATCAATAGCCTCCTAGGATTGTCAATCATAAAATAAAATTTATTTTTGGAATTTCCTAATGGAACCACACAAGTTTTGACATATGTAAGTCGATTTTTTATTTCAATTCACATACTTTGAGAAGTATCACTTACACTTTCATTGTATTGTTTAAATATTATCATAGTTATATTTTTCGTACTCAATCAGCCAATAATGGCGCTAAACTATGTTATATCATACCAAATCATTGTATTAGAATGTATCACAACATTTTAACTTATACAACTAATACAAATATGGAGGTGGCAACATTGGAGAAGACTAAATAAAAATTATAAAGTAAAAAAAGTTGCAGAGCTATAATGAGAAATATTTTTATATTTACATATTTCAGATAATAATTATTTATGTTTATAAAATAGAAAATTTAATGTTAATTTTCATAAAGTAAGTTATTTAGTCAAGATTTGAAATATTTTTTTAATTTAGTACATAATTAACTTTGTTAACTATTATCCTTTTTATTTCTCTTTAATAAATTCAATGTTTTATGTAAATGATTAGTTTGATATTTTAACCATAGTTAAACTAAGTATACTTTTTTTACTTTTTAGAGAAATTAAATAAATATAGTACTAAAAAATACTTATATACCATATTAAGTATATAACAAAATATTAATAACACTAGAATGATCCAATTCATCCATCATGTTATGTAATATTTAGTTAATGACTGAGGCTTGGGTATGACCACTTTTTTTGGTTAATTAGCCATTTAATGGTTGTGTCCATCTTTAAGTATATGTGTTGCATATTAGCGTTAAACTAATCTTCTATATGTTTCCTTTATGCTATAATACACTTTCTTTTACAAGAGTCCCTACTGCATATTTCATCATCTCTCTATCTATGTGTTAGAGGATATGTTTGAATTTGATTTCTTCAACAGCTATTGCCACTGATTTGTTAGGATCTACTAGCTTTAATGTTGCATTTCCTTGCTTCTTCATTGTAGAGTAGTTGTTCTCTACTCCTTCTAACAATCTCCTATTGTAAGTTTCCTTTGTTCTTTCTTTCCTCGTAAAGCATCTAATGCTTATTTCTACCTAAATCTTATATATACATGTATGATCCAAACCTTATGAGATTGATAACATGATCTAGCTTAGGTATATTTTTTCCTACTTTCAGCCATTCTATGATATGAAAATAGATAAGGATGACTTGTAAGTGATATAAAGATTGTATATTAAGCTAGATATATATTGCCAATAGCTACCCCTGCAAGGCTTCTTTTTCTTATTCTTTTTAAGGCTAACTAGTTCTTGAACTTATCCTCTAAGCTTTTGTAACTCTCGGATTACAACCTAAAAGAAACTTGCTTGTGATTGTTTTCTTTTAGCCATTGCTCTAATTCAGGTGTCACCTATTGAGTGTCCTTTTCAATCCATCTAAAGCATTTATTATTCCCCTTTTTCCATATTTTGTACACATTGAACCCAAAAGCTAATAAATACACTACCATGTCCTCTTTTGATGTATTTCTCAAAGAGCATAACCAATCTATAAAATCAAAACACATTATTCAATTCTTGTTAAGTTCACAATACTCAAGTATTTGTCTGCATATAATATGAGAGAAAATACAGTTAAAGAATAAGTGAACCAGAGATTCAGATTCATTTTTACAGAAATAGGAATTTTATCTTATCTTTAGTGTCAAGTTTGTTCTTAACAACCAACTATATTAGGTTTGTAACTTTGGTAAGCTAATTTTTATTCCAAATTAACCCAGACCATTATATTTTTTGGCCCCTCATTTTAAGTACCTCTCTGCATGATCTATTCATAAATTTACTTAAATGGTTTTCCTTCTAGATATACCGATCTAGTTTCTTCATGTTCAATTAATGTATTAGTAAAATATATTTAAGTTCCATTAAGTAGTTACTCCATTGCTTTCTTCCATCTATATTTCAACTCTCGAGTTAATATGGTACCTTTTTATAAGTATGACCATATCCTGAGTATTATGTAACAACTTTATTATCCTCTAGTTGTCAAAGAATGGGGAAGGAGTCTCCCCATTTCCCACTAAGCATTTAAAACTATCTGCAAACTTATTCCTCATGTTGAGAAGTTAAGATATAAACCATGAAAATAAAGTCCTATGTTTGATCTCCTGCATACTCTTATCCCTTAAGAAGTATATATGAACCCATATAAACTATAAATATTCCTTACACTCAATCAATCTCCACAATCTCTTAGCCATGAAAACCTATTGCTAGGATTTAAAGGAGTGATACCCAAAACCCCCTCTTCCCTTGGTCTATAGATTTAAGCCTAAGCCACCTTGCATCATAACTCTTGGTCTGTTTACTCACATATAAGAACCTTATAAATATAATTTCCTTTACTTTTGATAATTCATTAGTTAGGAACACGTGAAATGAACAATGCACATTGAGAGAACTTATTATATTTTTTATTATCTAAACTTTACTAGCACAAGATAATGACTTATTACACCACCTGTCTAGTCATCTTTGAACTTTCTCTAAAAGGGGTATAAAATTCTTGAATTTTAGTTTCCTTATATATATTGGTAATCTAAGATATATGAATGGGTTATATTTAACATATATACCAGTGCTCGATGAAAACCAGTCTATATACTATGAGGCACTATTAGAAAGATACATCTAGCTTTTACCAATGTTTAACCTCAATTCAGATAGATGCTTGAATGTGTAAAGGGATGTCATAAGGTTATAGATAGAATTTTCATAAGCCTTAGAAAACAGAAAGATATCTTAACAAAAGAGAGGTAAAAAAGATCAAGCTTCTTACACCTATTGTGAAATCTAAATTTATGATTATGGAAAATGTTATGCTTTATCAATCTTATCAAGGCTTCCAATTATAGAACTGATAAGTATGAGGACATGGGGTCTCTTTGTCTTATTCCTCTTCTCCCCTTTAAAGTCCTTTATTGGTTCTCTATTTATAAGTACAGTGGAAGAGGTAGTTATTATGCATGATTGGATCCATTTCATGAATATGTCAAGAAACTCAAACACTTCCAGCATGTTGAGAATGAACTCCTAGCTTATTGAATCATATGACTTTTGAAAATCCATTTTTATTAAGCAATTCCTTAGAGAATTTTCTCTATTATATCCTCTAACAAGTTCTTAAGATAGTAGCTAATTATTCCCTAGCAATGTTCTCTCAAGGAATGCATACTATATTATACTAATTCAAGGCTTGATAGCTTTTTTTAGCCTAAATGCTAGAATTTTGGATATGATTTTGTTAAAGAAACTACAAAAAAAGATAGGTCTGAATTCATTAAAGGTACTTGGGTTGAGAGTTTTTGGGATGAAACAAATAAATGTTATTAAACCCATTGGAGATTTTGATGATAACACCAAATTTCCTTAACTTTTCCTATGTATGCTAAGTATGACTTTTGAAACTAGCTCAATGATCATTTGAAGATGAATATATTATGAATGAATGGATTGGTAATCTTATCTAAGCTTGGAGATGAAAATGATCAGATGTTCTTTTTATATTCAAATTTTACTTAGACTGATCTTTATGATAAGGGTATCTCTTGTTAAGTGACCTTGGAACATAATAAGAAATAATGAAGGAAACAAGATCTTATCCACATTGTTATTCCTCTAAGAAACACACAATGAAACATATGAAGGAACATGTTGAACAAAGCTCTATGGTAATGGAAAAAATTTTGCACAAAATATTTTTTCTCTATAAAGCCTTACTATCTTCCTTAAAAAGATATTATACTACTAGCTAAAAACTCCTTAGTTTCCCAAAAGATTTCAATAAGATTTTGTTAAAAAAGGACTTTTATCTGTTTCCTAATTGAGAATGAAACTTTACGTTTTTGGAAAATGTGATCTTTTGATTTTAGGAATACAATTTTGGGAATACACTTTACTCTAAGTACAACTATTCAAATAGATGGCATATTAGATGGGACAAATTTATAGCATTTCCAAAATACAAGATATGTTATTGCTAAGGTGCTTAGGAGGATTTATTTTTTGAAAAATGTTTTTGTAATCATTGCAAAAGTATTCATGCCCTTGAAAAATTCTAATTTTGTCTATAAAGATCATTTTTTGGAAAAGGAATGGTTATGTGAACTTATTATTGAGCTTAAGTGAGCATTCGTGCATATAAGTCAACTTAGATGTTTCTTTTTCTACAATAATGGTCGCTTAACCTGATTAATCATAAGACATATTATACATTCTTTGTTCATTTATAGAATCAGGCTTGAGGTAAATTTTGATAAGCATTTGCTTTTTTAATATCAACTTTTGGGAAGGTTGTGGGACTTGTTTTTACCTAGGGTAAGAGTAAGTTGTGTAGGTTTGGGATATAATAGTGGTTTTGCATGTACTATGTTTTATTAGCTCTTTGCTTAATAAAGCTTTTGAGTTAAAAATCTCAAAGGGTGTGGTTTTACTTTTGTCTAAACCATAAGAGATTTCCATGTAAAAATCTTATGTCACTTGGTCTAGTGTTCTTTATCACTTTATTTTCACATATCAAAAAACAAGCAAAGATACACACTAAGCAACTGACAAAGACACAACTAAAGAAACATGCTCTTACAATTTGAGTTTACAATTATGAGAAGAATTTCTAAGTTCTATAACTTAATTCACCCCCTTGAATTATTGTCTTATGCTATGTAACAAATGTCTTATTGATCTCCTTGAGCATCCTCCCATTTTTAAAGAACTTCACTATTACCTTAGTAATTAGATTCTTTATCTAATGTTATGCCTTTTAGTAAACACATCCATTAAAACTATCCTACCATGGTGATGATAATGGTTGTTAGGTAAGAATTCGTAGTGTTTGCTTAGTCATTTTAGCCTCAAAATATGTTCTTGCTTGAATTTTGTTTTTAAGATCCCTCTCAAAACATGTTTATTGTCCAAAATGTAGTCCTTTAAGGGCTGTTGTTTACTAGGACAATTGATACCCCTCATATTACAAGCCACTACATATATTATGAGGGGAATTCGACAGATCTTTTGGATCTCTTTTTCCTCCTTCAATTCCTTACACTATCTACCACAAACTCCTTACCTAATCCATTTTATTCTCATCCCTACTATTTTCATTCTTCATTTTATTTCCTATAGACATTTATTATATTTACTTTATCCATCATGGGCATTACCTTACTCTGACTAGCTAGGTTGAGCTCTAGATTGGCTCTGCTTTTTTCAACTTTCTTAAATTACTCCTATCTTACCCCTTTGGTTACTTTGTTACCTAAGTTCATCCTCCCCTCACCCATTATTATTTCCCTTTGTCTATAACTCTGCTAACCTCCATATTCACTTTAACATGACTATCCAATTTTATCAGCTCCTCATAATCCCCTATATCAAACTTCCTACCTATTGGTCACCACCATTTACTTTGCTATCTAAGTATAGGTTTCCATTGATATGAAACTTGATAGAATCCTAAAGTAAAGTTCCATCCTCCCTGAGTCTTATTAGAAATATAGTCTCTAAAAATTCATCCCTTTGTTTCATATAGACATACACTCTTGCATACCTTGTTCTTTTCCTCACTCTCATAGTCTCATTTATATAAATCATGTTCCCAATAAAACTAGCTAAAGCACGTCTCATCTGTACAAATCTTGTTTCCAATAAAATTGGCTAAAGCACTAAGTCCTTTAGTGGACTAATACTCCAAAGGCACATTATGCAAGTTAATATATATAGGAATATGTTGATATTTGATAGCTTTCAAGCTTATAGTTGGCCTCTATCTTTAAAGTAAAATTGGGAAGTTATGGATGTTCAAGGTACACCTCCATATCTCTTTAGTTTTGTCTTCAAATAATAGTACCTCTTGAAGTCCTTTCCCTATCCAACTCTTATGAGCCCAATTATTAATTGTTAGGAAGGGAGAGTTAGGAAAGGACATCTTCTTCTTATGAAAAAAATTATTGTTGAAGACTAGCTTATAGCCCCTTCTTTTATAATTTCCACTCCTATAGAGACAACAATACGATCCACTGATTTATCATAAGGATAATGGTTCAACAATTCAGTAGAATTTCCTCCAATAATGTGCTTCAGATTTAGGGATACATTACAGCACAAAATACTTTAGGCAACAGCCCAAAGCATAGCTATAAGTACAATTATCGTTGCCTTTTTATTAAGGCAACATAATTCATATTGTTACAAGAAGTGACACAGCAATATTTATAAGGCAACAAAATTTTTTGATTAAGTAACAAAATAAAATGTTGTTTTAAGTTTTGACTAAGGCAATATATTAGTTTCAAACTATATCAACAACGTTAAATTATTCCAACACTTTTAAGTCTTTCTAAGGCAACAAAGTAAATTTTTTTAGGTAACAATTTGTAATAATACAAAAACAATTTATTCTTTCATTACCAATAATATTTAATGTAAAATCAAACTCTTTTCATTATGTTGGCAACATCCATCTCTACATTAAAAGAAATATATAGATATTAATGTACATCTTAATTACGTACATATTATCAAATGTAATTGATAAAATACTACATTTATATATTATATATAGTCCATAAGGACTTATAAAATTCAACATTTTAACATGTTTAAAATATAAAAGCAAAAAATCACTAGCTAAAATATTCATCTACAATATCATCCTCTATTCTATATGGAATATAAATGAATAATCTAAATACTAAATAAAACCGATATGTATGGGGACTCTAAAATCCTTCACGAAGTACCTCCTTGTCCAAGAACAGTTATATATGCTATAAATAACGAAAATGACTCAAAAAACAATACTACTAATAGTGAAACATTGTAAGATGCTTTTCACATAAAAGCAATTATCATATACATAATTTGTTCAACAATGTTTAAAAAGTTCATAAATCATTATACATGCACCATCAAGATCGCTCAATTTGGCCTTTAATAGTTATTTTAACATCATTCTTTCGTATAAAGGCCACCTCTATTACATTAGCAACAACTTTGGTCTGGAGACGATTTTTGTTCTTTTTTCTGCTTGAAAATGTTTTTGTTCGCTATAGTTCATCATTCCTCCGAAAGATTAGGGATGTCCATAATTTGAAAGATAAATGGTGGCATGTTAAGATTGGGAGTGGAAGACCCCATTTCCATAATATGAGGAATTATCTTTTGGCAACAAAGCATAACATCTTGTTTTTCAAAGTGATTTGTAAGAAAAGGGTAGGAAAAAGATAAGAGAGTGACAGTAGAATTTGAAGGAATAAACTTTTTATTCATCTTGTAATGTGTTTACAGGACTACACTTATGCTACTCTATCTCTATTGTTGTTGGTTGAGTCTCCTAGAATTAAGGAAAATTCTAACTACCTGACATGTGAATTTGCTAGCTGTACAGTAATGGATAGGTGAGGAAGTAAAGAAAAAAGACAAAACAGAAAAGGAAAAAAGATAACAATCAGACAATAAAACAATAGGACTAGTCTTGTTGGCCTGCAGGAGAATTATAATGTCCAACCCATTGCTCATACCCAAACCCATTATGTCTTTGGGTCTTTTATCATCCTCCCTTCAAGTTGGAGGTTCAGTCAACAACTCCAAACTTGTTAAGAAGACCCAAAAATACATGTGCGGATAGTGCTTTCGTGAATAAGTCCGCAATCTGTTCCTTGGTGTTCACGTGCCTTAACTCAAGAAACCCTAAACTCACATAATCGTGAACCAGATGAAGATCTATCTCAAGATGCTTCATCCTCTGATGAAAGATGGGATTTTTTGAGATGTAGATGGTGGCTTGATTGTCACAATACAGAGGTATGGGCTTTTGAATCTTAACCCTAAAAGCTTGAAGCAATTGTGTTACCCATTTTAACTCGCAAGTTATTGCGGCTAAACTTCTATACTCCGATTTAACTGATGATCGACTCACTGTAGTTTGTTCCTTTGTTTTCTAGGAGATCAGAAACCTACCGAGGAATATGCAGAAAAGAGCATTTGGAGAAGGCACATCTTCCCCAATCCGAGTCGAAAAAACCCACAAGGTGAGGGTTTTCATCTATTGCATAAAAAATCCCTAGATTCTGAGCTCCATTAAGGTATTTTAGTACCCGTTTAGCTGCTTCCCAGTGTGGTAATCTAAGGTTACTCATGAATTGGCTCAGTTGTTGTGTTATGTACGTAATATTAGCCCTAGTGACACCTAAATATTGTAATCTTCCCATTAATCTTTTGTATAGTTCTAGTTTACCTAGTAACTCACCCTGTTCAATGGTTAAGTTTGTTCCAGGAACGATGGGTGTTGTGCAAGGCGTGCAGTCCAACAAGTTGGTTTCCTACAAAATATCCCTGATGAATTTACTCTGTGTAAGTAACATTCCATCCTCTGCTCTTACTATTTCTATTCCCAAGAAAATTTTTGCATATCCCAGATCTTTGATTATGAATTCTGCATTCAATGCTTTCTTTACTAACTCCATTTGTTCTTCATTAGCACCTGTTATTAAAATTTCATCAACATAGATGATTACTACCATGAAATCTTCTCTTGTCCCCTTAGTGTATAGGCAATGATCTGCCTCTCATTTAGTGAACCTAATTGAGCATAGTTTTGAAGATAGCTCTTTATTCCATTGCCGCCTGTTTTAAACCATAAATGGATTTGATTAGCCTACATACCTATCCTTCCTTAGCCTTAGTGTAGCCTTGTGGGGTAGCATATATAGTTCCTCTTCTATGTAACCATGGAGAAAGGCATCTTTGATGTCACATTGGTGGATTGGAGAACACCCTTATAATCATAACTTTTGCCACTGGAGAAAAGACTTCTGAATAATCAGCACCTTCCCTTTGGCTAAAACCTTTTGCCACAAGTCTTGATTTCAATTTGTCTAGTGTACCATCTGGATTATGCTTAACTTTATACACCTACTTCGAGGCTATGGTCTTTTTTCCTTTAGGTAGCTTGTCAGTATCTAATTTTTATTTTTCTCTAACGTAGATAGTTGCTCATTCATGGACTCTACCCATTTTCCATCCTTACTTACAGATTCATAGGATAATGGCTCAAAAATTCCAGAAACATTACCCATAAAACTGCTGTAATCATTGTTGTGTTTGATGTTCAGCACCTTTAATCTTTCTTCATTTGTACTTGCAAGAAAACAAACTTGTATTGCTACATTGTTATCATCAAGAGAGTAAAATGGACTGATGTGTTATGGTCTAAAGGATATAATCTCGCAGGTATTTAGGTGTCATGTGTATTCTGTTGCTTTTTCTTTGTGTGGGAACTATACGTAATGTATTTTGGTCTGGTGGGTTATTTGGTAAGACATCTTATGATGTGTAGGAACTTTGTTTTGGATTGTTGTCAGATTGCTCAGTAGGTTGTGTGATTGTCATAGTAAGAGTTTTTATAGGGTATTCTATATCTGTATTGATTAGAGAACTTGTGAACAAAGGTTCTGGGGGGTTTTGTGTAGTTCTTGTAACCTTTTCGTCAAACAGAAAGATACTTTCATAGGCAATAACACTTCAAACAACATCCCTTGATATCAATATTGTTTTAGTATCCAAATCCATAACCCCGTAGGCCTTGTAATATGGCATATACCTAGGGAAAATACACCTTTTTGACCTAGGATGCATTTTTGTTCTATTTGGAGTTTTGTCTAAAGCAAAGCAAAAGGCAACCAAAGGTTTTTAGGTGTTCATAATTAGGTTTGTTGTTGTGCAGTTTCTCAAAAGGACTCACCCATCCCAGGTTTTTGGTTGGGATTTGGTTGATGAGGTATATGGCTGTTAATAGGGCCTCTCCGCAGTATCCCTTAGGTAATTTAGCTTTGAAAAGTAAGGCTCTAGTGATTTGAAGTAAATGTTTGTGCTTAATTTCTACCACACCATTTTATTGTGGGGTATAGGGGCAACTCTTTTAGTGATGAATTCACATTTCTGTAAAAAATTTGATACATTCCTGATTGATGAACTCCTTCCCATTATCAGTCTGTATCTTTAATACTCTAGTGTCAAATTGTCTCTTAATGTTTCTAAGAAACTGCACATTGGTTTAAGTTGTTTGGTATTTATGTCTTAGTATAAAGTTCTAGGTAGCTTTAGTGAAATCATCTACAATTGTAAGAAAATAATATGAACCATCCATAGTAGAAACATTATAAGGCCCCCATAAATTCATGTGAATGATTTCAAAATGTCTAACTGAATGTATTTCATGTTTAGGAAAAGGTTTTTCTATGCTGTTTGGCCAGAGGACACACTTAACATTCATGCTTAGTAGGGATAGAAACATTTATCTCATTACTGTGCTGTAATTTTTCCTTGGATACATACCTTAGTCTAGAATGCCACAAATCAAAAGGTACTGAAGCATTAAAAACAACATTCTCAGCCTTATAGAACTCTAAGGAAGGACCTTTTAGGCTATTTGGGGGTATGAGAGTCTCTGTGCTTAGCTCATATAGTCCATTCACTGCCTTGACAATAGCTATAACATTATCAGTCCGAAGGTCCTGCAAAAACAACTTGTTAGAGATGAAAACAGCAGCAACTTCATTTTGAGTAGTAAGCTTATTAACAGACAATAGGTTATTGAAGAAATTAGGAATACGTAGAACTTCATTGGGGAAATTTTATCCCCTAAATGTGAATGTCCAATATGAGCAACCTCTTGCTTAGTCCCATCAGGTAGAGTTATAGGATCATAAGAATTATTAATTGTATAGCTAGTGAATTGATTGAGGCCTGTTGTCATATGTGTAGAGGCACCAGAATCAACAAGCCAAGAATCGTTATAATTGAATGTTGTGTTCACAAATTGTGTGACAATACCTGTATAGTTTTGATACCCTAAGAATTTTACCTCTCCCGCAGCTTTGCCTTTGATTACTTTGCCTATCTCTTGTTGAATGAAATTGGTAAGACTAGAGGATACTTGTGCATTCCATGGTTTCTCTTCATTCTGCTCTTGTGTTGTCTCTGCAGGGCTATCAGCTATTTAAGCCATGTTGGCTTTCCCTTTCTCTCTCTGTGCAGCAAGTTCCTTGTACCAATCAGGGATTCCATGAATCTTGAAGCAAGTCTCCAAGGTATGCCCATTCTTTTTGCAATTTTCACAATACTTATCTTCCTTCTTCAGGTAGGGCCCCTTGTTAGAATTGTTGTTACTTCTATTGCTTTTCTTCAGGCTATTGGACTACTTAGCTAACATTGCCATATTAAGATTGCTGTCTATAGTATCATTTACCACTCTTTGTCTTTCAACAGTTTTCCACATAGAGAAAGCTTTATTCACAGTAGGTAATGGCTCCATTAGCATGATTTGATTAACCACATGTCCGAGCTCATCATTAAGACCCATTAGAAATTGAAAAGCCTGTGAGCATTTTCTTTGGCAGTGATGACCCTGGAGGCGTCACAAGTACACATAATTATAGGACTTAGTCTGGATAAGTCATCCCATTTTTTAACTTAGTGTAATAGGCAGACACTGTTAAAGTGCTTTGTTTAAGAGAGCTTATTTCCCTCTCTATTTAGTATAGCAATAGCCCGTTAGCCTCACCAAACATCTCTTGTAATTCTACCCAAAGTTCTCTAGCAGTAGTGAAAGATAAAAAGGCATCACCTCGTTCTTTAATCATAGTATTGAGGATCCATGATTTTACCATGCTATCTGCTCTCTTCCATTTTGCTAATTATTCTGCATCTTCTTTGGGCATGGTGTAAGTTCCATTGATGAAAGATAACTTATCCTTAGCACATATGGCTATGGTCATGGATTTGCTCTAGGTAATGTCGTTGTTGCCATTGAAAGGTGTAGTAACAAGTATAGCATCGGGATTTTCTATATTGGTAATTGAGTAGGGCTCATAA
This sequence comes from Erythroxylum flavicans, assembly GCA_027576715.1. Taxonomy (NCBI): domain Eukaryota; kingdom Viridiplantae; phylum Streptophyta; class Magnoliopsida; order Malpighiales; family Erythroxylaceae; genus Erythroxylum; species Erythroxylum flavicans. The sequence goes on from JANZXP010000006.1 coordinate 25,248,367, forward strand.
TCATTTGTTGTAGGCAAGTTCGCAGCACTAGAGCCACTATTGTCAACAGTGTTAGACATTTGTGGGTTAAAAAGGAAGAATCAGAAGGGAGGTTTTGATACCATATAAGAAAAAGGTAGGAGAAAGATACGAGAGTGACAGTAAAATTTGAAGGAATAAAACTTTTTATTCATCTTGTAATGTGTTTACACGACTATATTTGTAACATCCCGTTACCCACCTTAAGGCTAAACTTGTAAATGTGAGAGATTACGGAGAAATTAGGAAAACGCATTTCATGCTCATGGATTTCATGATATGCACATATATGTGAATAGTGGATTCTGCACACATCAAAATGGTTGTACATGCATTCATTGACATT
>JANZXP010000006.1:25272982-25286443 GCA_027576715.1 Erythroxylum flavicans
TCATCATACCTTATCAAGTACATCAAGTTTATCATACTTTTATAAGTATATCAGGTAAACTAACATTTCATATCACAGCACATCCTCATTTACTTTTCAACTGTATTTCAAGCAATTCAATAATTCTTTTTAATTCAATCATATAATACATATAAAGATGTATATATAAATGCACATTTGACTCCATTTTATTTTGCTTTGTTGTGACCGAGCACCTATTTACTGTCCCGTATCTATCGTAGATATCGGGTTCATTTCATTTACTGTATAGTATCTGTTATGGATATTAGGCTCATTAATAACTGAGTCTGTGGCTCTCTGTGCACAATCCTAAGCTTAAAGCTCTTTTTCACGTTGGTCACTCCAATCATAACTTCTTTATCTGATTATGCATTTCATTGTGATGCATCATTCCATATGTCATGTTTCATTACCTTTCATTCTTGTGTGCTTCTGTCAAATGTATTAAATTCATCGGATCTAAGTCTGGCAATTCACATTCAATTGCTCACATTTCATATTCCTTCCGACATTTCACATTCAATTGTTCTCACATTTCATATTTATTTCAGCATTTCACATTCATTTGTTCTCACATTTCATATTTAGCATACAGAATCAGACAGAAACACATATAATTGAGTTTGCACATCTAGGTTAACTCACAGTATGCGCCAGATAAACTATTGCTTTGATGATCCGACTATGTTTGGATGTTGACAATCAACTTGTGTATCTATCTTCATGTAATACATACATATTTCACAAATCATCAAGTTGTCAATCATATGATTATTCAATCATTCATATGTATATATATCATGTTTCAATGCATACTCAATTGACCTTCTGGGTATGTATTAATATACAAAGATCTTGATTATTCAAATATTATAGCTTAGGTGCTACTATTTTTGAATCAAGTTTATACCTTAAGTAAGCTTGAATATCATCAATCATATACGTTTATATAATTGTCCAATTCTCACTCACAACTACTTCATGTTCTCTAATGTTCATTCATTTATATCTAATACACATTACTCATATCCTTTGAATCATATTTGCATTCATAAGAACGGCTTAATTCCTTTAATAACTCATAATTTCCAGATTTCAATACATTGATATCAAGATAACCCATTCCTTAATTTATGACATCAATTGATAACCTAAACTTATCAAACCATTAACCAATGAATCAAGTAACAATTTTGGTTCATTTCAAGCCTCATTCAGGTCTAAATGCACCAGTATAAAGTCACTTATCCTTATGTGGTTCAACAATTACACAAAATATAACTTTTTCATTTCAAAACATTACCTATGATCGTGGGATGAGTGCCTCAAAATGCACTATCCAATTTCCTTCAATTTTTCTTGATTCTAGCACCTTCATACTAGATCCAAAATACTTTCATAATAGTCCATTAATTATACCTCAATTATACCTTAATTATATGTCAAGTACTCATCAATTTCAGCTCTAATTCTAACTTAAAATCATTCATTTGTCAGCTCATTAACTGTTGTCTTTCATGTATGCAAAAAAAAAAGAAAATATCATTGATGCATCATTTTTCAGCACTTGTTTCACAATATCACCATCAATCCATCTCTAATTCAGTTATCATCAAGTTCTATCACAACATGCCACAAAGAACAATACTTTACTTACTTGTTTAGCTCAAATTCCACCTCATTGATTAAGCTAACCTAACCCTCAATGTATGCGTGATCATCTAAGTATAAGATGGGAGTAGAATGATTTCAGCAAAGGCAAAGAGATGATAGTAGATTATAGCTATCTTAGAGTAGAATCTTATATAGATCTTGAAGTGACTATGAACAGAAGTAAACTATAATTTCAAAGCTGTGAGGGTTATGTGTGTATTTCAGTAATGTGAGAGAGAAAGAAGAATGAATTACAGCAGAAACATCTAAGGAAAGACTCTGCCATATACGTGTGTCATTAGATGAGTTAAAATAAGTGTCTCCTTCTTTAAGGACACTTGTCCTATAAGTAACCAAGCTACATTTCTTCTCTTTAAATGGTACACATGTCCTTCTGTTTGGCTGCCAATTGTCACTTAAATGTACTACCATTTGTCACTCAACCTCTAATCCATTTGTCACTTAATTTCATAGGTCTAGTCATCCTAATTTTTCAGATGTCAATTTGTTTTACCACTTGACATTTTTAATATATTAGATGTACATATTAATTCATCAATCTCTTGATTGTAACAATCAATTCCGAGTTACTTATTATAATCCATCAATTCTTGTCATTGGTAAATCAAAGTACAAGACATTGGAAATGCACATTCATATCACATTCATTTTAGTTTCATACTTCGGAATATGTCAATTGAGTCTAATTTGTCTAACTCACAATTCATATGTGTATGCTAATATTATGCATTTCTATATAATGTCACTCATATGACTCAGTAGTCTAATACTTTAAATCCTTCAATAATTTGAGAGAAGGGATACTACAAAGAGGATGTTGAGGGTGCAACCTAAAATTCCTACAAAGACCTCAAGGCTGAGAAGGAGGTTATTTCATAATAACTCTTCAAGCACCTCAATGAGCTCGAGAGGGGAAAATGTTGGGTTGAATTGGTAAAAAGTGGTAGGAATTCAATAAATACTCTTACCATTATCTTAATTAAATAAAATTTAATTGGGTTGTAGATGAAATCTAATTCTAAAAATAAACTAGCAACTATTAGAGATAAAATAAAGCACGTAATAAAAAAAAAAGATAAGAATGTTATTTAGATAAGAACTTCTCCTAATATCATTAATGTATTTATGATTTAATTTGGACCAATGAATATCTTTTTTAGATTATGAAATTACTCTCTCTTGAGTTATAACTACCTATTCTCAAGTTGATTAACCAATATCTCTATTCGATTAAAATACTAAAGAACACATTAAGGTTCATGAAATTTACTAAAAATATTAACCATTATACTAGAGGATATATATAACCCATATCTTTAGTACTTCATACAACTCCTAATATCCAAGTCATGGTCCACTCATATCTAAGTTCACTTGAATCATCCATATGTAAATTAGTAATTGATATAATCATTGACATAATTAATCATTAAAAATACTTTAAAATATTTCTCATAAATAAAATGTCATTTATAAATAAAATTAAGTCAGTCTATATGAAGACAATACTATGGTTCCTATCTAAATTTATAAAAACAAATAAAAAAGAAATAAAAATAGAAAGAGTTCTAAAGTCGATCTCAATATTCCAATGTCAGATCTCAGTTGTTAGGATGATTTTAACCTTCTTTTCCCATGAAAACGACTAATTCATGCATCTATAGATGTTTCTCTCTCCCTTGGTGACTAACTCTAAGTTTAAAATGAAAGAATATGAAAATGATTATTAAAATTAAGGTTTCCATAACTATTTATAAGTTGTTTATTAAGCATTATGACCTAGGATATAACCATCTTTTAGGTTGTGTATCTCTTTTTTTTTGAAATCTCAAAAAATAAAAGTTTTAAATCTCCTTTCAAGAATTTTAAAGTTACTTCAATCATCTTAATCAAAGTTTGGATGAGAAATTAATGACCAATTTAAAAGGCTATGCTCAAGTACCCTTGTGAATGTAATTGAATAGAGAGACACAAGCTTTGACATGCTCGTATCCTAGGTCGTGTACCTTTCTGTAATTTTGTGAAGATAGACATAATACTCTCAAATATGCTCATATCTTTGACTATGGATCTTTTTGTAACTTTTCTCTAAGGGGGTACATGGGCTGAGACACAACCATGTATCTTTTTAAAACTTTATCTTGCTATATGACCTCCTTTTAACCCATATATCATATTATGTCTTCATCCCTAAGTTATCTAAAAGGAACACATGCTAGTACACAATTGTTTGACAGTTTGTGTAGCCAAAAATATTGTTTATTTCATATTTCATTTTTAAATTCCTTTAATTCTTGGAAAAGCTTATCCCAAGGCAACATCTACTTAAATAGTTAAAACTATAAGGTAAACTTATTAACCTAAGGTAATTTAGGCATAAAACAAAGCATAGAGCATGTAATTAATATCTACACTGTTTTGAGTCTAATCATATTAGTTCTTTACCATTAGCTAGTGATTCAATTAATGACCTTTGTAAACTATTTACAAATGTCATTCCATCTTGACCAAGGATTTCTAGATTCAATACTAATAAAGAACAATGAAACATTCTCCCTAATTACTTTGGGGTGATGAATCCTATTTTGATTACTCCCTTACCTTTATATAGTTCATGCTAAATTTAATGACTAACTACTCAGCTATCCTCAACTAGAACATGTCATATGTAGTATCAAAACATAACAATCTCTATACAAGATAACTATAGAGATCTCACGTTAAATGATCAGTTACATAATTATCACAATGAGAATTTTCATTAACATACAAGTAATATTCCAAATGGATTTCAGTAAACTTATTCTCTAACAAGCACCCACACGTTTGTTTAAATATTTCTATACTTTAGCCTATAAGATCAACAACTTCCTTTATAAGGACAAACATAACGTATACTAATCCTTTTATGTTTTATAAATGTTCAATCTTAATATAACAATGATTAAGAACAATTTAGAGATAATACAGAAATGCAATATGAATCTTATAATTATAATCTCATCATAATTTCATTTGCAATGTATATTTATTTGGACTTTATACATATGAGCATGTATAAGATAAAAAATGCTTTCAAATTATTTTGTCACTAAACTACAAATATAAACCAACATCTTATGCCATACTTGCATAATATTGTGAAATATATTCTTCAAGTTTACAACGCCATCTCCATCCTTTTTTTTTCTTTAATTGCATATAATCGACATATGCTTTCATATTCCTCCCTAGTTGCTTACTGAGAGCCATGTTTATTGACATTTGATAATACATTTTTTATATAATTTGTTAATATTATCACATAGTAAATAAAAGTTTAATAAAAAACTTAATTTATTATCATATTAAACTAATAAATATGTTATTAAAAATTAATAAGTAAAATAAATTATTTATTATTAATGAAATAAATTAATATTATATATTATATGTTATTATATTTTAATAAGATATATAAATATGGTAAATTATTAAAATCAATAAATTGATCAATATGTTTGACACATATATCACCCTTATAGTTCATTAATTTCTAATTATCTTGTCTGATGTGGTTGTTTAAATGGAGAAAGTTCGCTTTGAGCATGCTTTATTTTTAACAAGAAATAAATGAGAGGAAATATAAGAATTTTTTGTGAAATTTTTATTGATAAAATTTTGGTAAATTTAGTAACATTATATGATAGATTGATTTTCTACTCTCGAAACGATGAGTAATATTTCATTTTTACATTATAGTGAAATTTAACTCAAGTGATACCATAATAATATGTTCTATATAGCTAAGGCTTTATTAATTCCATTAAGAGTAGGAATGGCAATTTCGGTTCGATTTAAAGTATGTTTAATTTAATCAAAATTTAAACCAAATTTGAACTCCAACGAAGATTTGAAGCTAACATGGCAACCAAAAAGCATCCCCTTAAGACAACACAGTTTGACTGAATTATCAAAAGCAATGCTGTTTGTTTTGGTCTATAAGTATACCAAAACCGATCAAGTTTTAGCAGTAGACTGAACCGTGGTGAGCTAACAGCAGGCTCAATAAGGGCCAGACGTAATCCATTCTCGTACTTACATGGTGGTGTCCGACTTTAAGGGTGCTCTTATTTTACGTGTGAAACGATTGACAGTTATGTCCAACAAACATGACAAAAGAAACAGTAACCAAGCGGTTGCGAAGTTCACATCACAATTATATCCAAATGGTAATTAGAAAATAGAATATCCTCTAAAATAGTCAAAGTTCCAAATTTCGTCCAAAATAGACGTCTTTTAAAGCCACCTAAACTTCGTGAAATCTTTCTTATCAAACTTCTCCATCTCTTGGATTAGCTTCGCTCCGGTTTTACGTTTCAACTTTGTGATTGCTTTCTTTCACTAACTTTATACCTATTTGCCGACTCTTATCTATCAATCTTCTCTACGTATATATTACTCGCTTCTCTTCAGAAACAAGAAACCGCATAGACATATCTAATACTTCTCCACAGGTTTGACCGGATCTGCTTGTTCAATCTTCAAAGATGGAGCAGAGTACAAGCAACAGCAGCAACAACACCAATCCTCCAGTTCACAGTCAAGTAATGAAGATAAAGCAAGAATCAAACTTTAAGATCATGGATTGGTATCTGGGACAGCCTGAGCTCCGACCAGTCCTCAGCGGCCGTCAGCTCTCTCGCTCTCCTCTTGGATTAACAGGCAGACCCATCTCCGTTGGCGAGTCTTAGAATCGAGGAAGATGGTAGTTTTATAGCCTTTTGGGTACTTTATGGTATATATTACGATTTTATTAGTAGTTGGGCTTTACGAGTACATGCGGTTTTCATCCCCCGTTGTTTTTTCCATCTCTTCTATCATGTAGCCTGCTTTTCTGGGAGTCGTTTGTAAATAACCACTCTATTATGCTGTAGTTTTAGATGATTGAATTACTGCTATAAATAGTTTGAAGTTGGCAGATATTTTATGAATTCGTACAATCTTGTCTTAGTTTCACTCCTCCACGACTTTCTTTGGACATTTAATTTTTGGGATGCTAAAATATATGCTTTGTTGAGAGTTCTATTACTACCTGTTTCCAGTTTAGCCTATGGAAATTGCCAATCGGTGCTTTTTGATCTTTGATATGGAAAAATACTCGAACATACTAATGTATCAATCTCTTTGTTCTGTTCTAAACAGGGAATCTGAGAAACATTCTGCAACTAAATATTTCCTTTTCATAGAACAGAACAATGAATTCTCTTCTTTCTCTTTTTCTCGCAAATTTTTTATGCAAAAGCTTGGAACACTTGAAATCTGTTAAAGAGCTCAAAGGCAGTTCAAAACAAAACTTGAAGATTCTTAGTTAGGGATTAGGATTTTATATGGTAATATGATTATACTGAACGAGTTTATTTAGTTGGATTTTATACTTAGGACTAGAGTTCAGTAACTAAATACCAAACTCTTCGTAAGCAAGAGAGGTAACAAGTTCAGTAAAATAACTGGGTTGCCATCTGATTGCTAAACTGTCTCTTCTTTTATAAGATTACAAAGAAAACAGCACCAGCACCAGCACCAGAAATTATCCAAAGTACTACCGCATGACTTCTAGAAAAACAATTATAATTACGAACGATCAAACTTTTTTCAGTCTTTATCAAACATCAAAGTAACATCTAGAAATTTTAGATTTAACCAGTGAAGGAAATTAAAGGAGAAAAGGTGGAATGTGACTTTATCTTGGAGTTTACATTTAGCTAGACTCTGCTAATTTTAACAGAGAATTATGAGACAGGGAGAAATGAAAGTTTGGGCCTCGCAATAGACAACATAAGATAGGTATAAGAACAGGTTTCCATGAATTATAGGACCAATCAAACTAAATTATGAATTACCAATGTAGTAAATTAAAATATAAATAGACACGATCTTTTCATTATCATATGCCTCATTTATCACATTACTTACTCGAATTTGAATGAGTTTTACCAGTTAAAGAATACTTTTAAGGAACACTTTTCTCAAAAAAAAAAATCCTTTTAATTTGTGAATTTTCATATGATAATCATCTGCCTTTTAATGGATCATTATCTCTTCTATATAGATAACGTCAACTTTATTAACTGTTCTTGAACAATTAAGAATCTAAAAATCATATCCCAAAACTCATCAAGTACGTCTTTTCATTATCAGATTCAACGAGCTATTTTATTGTATTCAGCTTCACATTAGCATATTTAGTTTTAGGATAATTAAGGTAGGCTCGAATCTGGTAAAACAAACCGTTGAGAAGTCCCCGCAGCAACTGAGATGGCAACTAAGGGAAGTAATAAATTATGTGGAAATCACCTTGGAGTCTTGAAACTTGCATTAGATAGAATGTAAAGCAAGGAAATTCGAAATGCTGTCAAACAAGGATCTTGGCTGTTTTTAGGTTCTTTGATAAAGAGAAGCCAGGCCTAGGTTGGTGCGAATAATGGTGACGGGCTGGGGTTGGTTTGAGTAAGAACGTAAACTATGTGTCATAGCAATGGGACTAACAACTAGAAAAAAGGTCTCTTCTGAAATGATCATGCAAGTCATTGCGATGAAGATGTTACTATGACAGTACTATGTCAGGCTTGAAATAGGGAAGCTAAGACTACCTCGTACAACAAGATTTAACCTTTTGAATTAAGTGATATTGGAGGTAAGTCCTAGATGTGAAATCCTGAAACACGTTATCAGCACAAGAATCCCATGTGTATTTTTAATCTCTTTTAACTTACTTCCTTATTTGCTTGACGATTTAATTATTTCTAAGTTCCAAGAAAGATGTTAAAGAGTTTCACCACTCAGTGGTAGTGTGAGGGGAAAGGGGAGTAAAATTTGTCCAAAGTGGCTCGCCCCAACCTAGGACCGAGTAGGATCTCAAATGCTTGCACTACAACAAGATAACCCTTCAGTTACGTTTTGCATTGGAGACAATTTTAAAATCGTACCTAAAATTATGCTTTTGGTGAAGATTTTTGAAATCGTCACTAAATGGTAAGCCTGTGGCAATGATTCATTAACATTGTTGCCAAATGGTAAGCTTTTGGTGACACTTTTTTAAAATCATCGCAAAAGGTTTATCTCTTGGAGATAGTTTAGTAATATCATTGTCAAAGGGTAAGCCTTTGACAACAATTTTCATAATCATCTCGAAATGCATGAACTTTAGTGACAATTTCTGAAATCATCGCCAAATGCTGAAGTAATAAACTAACTCTCTTATTTATAATTATGAATTCACTAACTTTGACTTGATTATTTTTGAATGAATATCATATTGATAAAAATCAAATTTAAAATTATTGACACTGATTCTAAGTCTAGACATAAATTTAGCTAACAATAATGCCAAATTATTTCATAATTTATGAACTATAAACTCAAAATTAATTAATATTATATAGATTTATACTTGTTATCTTTCTCTTTAAAATTATATTATTTGACAATTTTATATGATGTCACAAAATTTTCAAATAGCCTTAACAAGAAGTTTGTAATATAATGATATATGATTCTTATAGAAAAAACAATAAATAATAATATATGGTAAGTAATATAATATAATAATATATGGTAAGTCATACAAAATTTTAAGTAGAACTTTAACAATTCTTATAGACGAAACAATAAATAAAGAGAAAAGATAATGAATTTCATGCCTATTCCATTGAAGAGAAAAAGATTTAATTTTTTTTTGATACCAAGTGATATAAGACTCGGTAGATAAGATAAAGGAGTCTCCTGTATTTAGATTCCCAAGAAGATTTCTTGCATATTTGAAGGCATCAATTGAAACAAACAAAGATCTTCCCCTAGCAGTCGGTTTATTGACATCCTCTTCTAACAACTTCTTGGCTTCATTATAAAAAAAACGAAGCTTAGTGATAGAAAGTATCGACGGAAAGTACCGACGAAAAATCTACACATTCCGTTGGCAATCTTAGTTAACGACAGAATTTACTGATGGACAAAGGCGGCGGAGAAACGACCATATGTAATAATTTACGATGAATCACAGAATGTCCGTCACAAATTTATCAATGGACATTTTATGTAACTGTCGGTGAATATACCAATGGTTATTTTATGTTGTTTTCGGTCAGTAAAGTTACCGACAGAATTAGTTATTCCTTCGGTAAGTTAATGACAACATTACCAATGATTATTAGTTATTCGTCGGTAAATCAAATAGATTTTACCGACGAACATTGTTTTTCTGTCGGTAAATTTGCTAAAACTGGTTTTTATAATTTCCATGCATTAAATTTTATTTGATGATCTTATGGTTGATGCATAATTTAAACAGTTATGAGTTATCTGTTGATAATATTTTGATTTATTTCTACATTTAGTTTGTTAAAACAGAAAGTTGATTGATGATATAAAGTAAAAATAATCTTAATTGACAAACAAAAAATTATTTTGTACATAATAAGTATTTGTTATTAATACGAAATGACTACAAGTATACTATTTATTTGGTGACTGCAGATACTCTGATTGCTGCGATGAGGTGCTACCCTTCCCCTTCAACTCATTCACCTCATTACGGAGTTGAGCTATGTACTCCATCGACTATTGCAACTAAGTTGCCAATGTCTATATTATGCTCTGAAACTCATGGACTTCATTGGGTGTGGACCGTTGATAGTTGTCAAAAACTTGTTGAGTGAATTTTGCAAAACAATCTACTCGTTTTACACTCAAAAATTGCAAGTATACGGGTCGTAACTTGTAGTTAGAAAGCATATATCGATCCCATAGGGATTGATGCTCAGATAACACTTAATTCATATCAAACTTTGTTTAAGAAACGAAATTGTTTAATGGAAATAATCTGAAAAATTAAATTAAAATTGAAAGACTAATAGTGAATAACCGACAATTCCAAAATACAAAAAATTAGAATTCAAGGTTTTAGTGACTAGAGATCACTTTCTCCCTAGCTTATCTCCCTCTTATTTTATTAATCGAATTGTATCTCATATAAGATGTTCAATTGTATTAACTACCCTCTCTCAAGATGTAATTAATTGTCCCTAATCAAATTAAATGAAGTCAATTAAGCGATCTCTCAACCTACCCAATCACTCCACCAATTCAACTAGTTATTAAGGTATCCTATGAGTGATCAATTGAATTAGCTGAGATCTCTCTTCTTACTAATCAATTAACGTGATGATTGTAAGTCTATAGGTTGCCAACTCTCATTGTACAATCCTACACAAATAACCTTACTCACTCTCTCAATTTATTGCAAGATATATGAATATAATCAACAATTAACAAAGACAACTTTCATTCAATTCAATAAAATAGGAGTTTAACAAAATAGTTCAAAAGTAATCCCTAAAAACAAATCAGCTACTCATGGTCTCCATAACATCACTAACATCCAAATATTCCATCTTATAAAGATTAGAAGAGATAAAAACAAAGAAAATTGAATAAAGAAAACTCATTCTCTTCTTTGTCAAAATCTGGAATTTTTGATGTTGATGTGCTATTTTCCCAATTGTTGTTGATAATCTTTGAATCTTCACCTTCCTCAAGACTTAAAACTTGTATTTTTCACTCAAGGAGGCCCTTTTCTACAGTGGGTTTTCGTCCTCTTTCATCTATGGAGGTTTAATATATTTTATAGTCTAAAAACCCTAAAGTTTAATTAAACCCCGCATAGTCTCTCAAATAAAATATCCCATGATCGTGGGAACTGGCATGATTCCCAAGATCGTGGGATCTTGCAACAGAATGTTTCCTCTTCTCTTCTCCTCTTTAATCTCTAGCTTAATCTCCAAGTTGCTCAATCTTCATTCCTACATAAAAATAATCAATTCTTACCTTAAATTAGCATCAAACATAAAAGAACAACAATGAAAATCAAACTGAACGAAAACATACAAAATGACTCCTAAAATATAACAATAATTAACTATTATGCAAGAAACATATGCCAATTACTTAGAAAAATATAGGCTAATGCACAACTATCAACTTCCTCACACTTAAATCTTTGCTTGTCCTCAAGCAAAATAAATACAACCAATCAATTCTATCACTTCATTTTCGAAAAGATCAAAGTATACATTCCTTCAAAATTTAACCAACTCAAATATCAAGTTAATACACATATCATGACTACTTTTTCATTAATATACATAAGCAAACTCATTATAGGACACCATCACTCAAAGATAAGTATAGATGCAAAATGAATCTTCCTCACGGTCTCACTCGTTTCGCTCAAGTGTTTGATAGTTAGTGTTTCGCTCAAACTTCCTATAGGAAACTACACTACCATAGGCTTGCTAATACACCAATTCTCCTCTAAAATGATTGTAGGCATAAATAGATCAAAATTACTTGTTTAGGGTTGTAATGTGGTAAGGGTTAAGGTGGGTAAAAAGGGTAAAGGGTTTAACACAAGCATTCGTAAAGTAAAAAGGGATAACAAAACAAAATTCCGAGATACAAAAGTGTAACTATGCTAATACTCTACACTTATTTATGCTACTCAAGTGTTCTTCCTTTTTCTTTTCTTTTTCTTTGCATTTTTTCTTTCATTTTTCTTTCATTTTCTTAATACATGGAAGAACTAAGAATAAAATGGAAACTAAATACAATATGATTCACAGGCAGAAGTATCCTCAACTCATCACAGTAAAAATTTTCACAATGATCCCAACTAATGGGGTTTTGGGTTTTAAATTTTTTTTGGGTATTTTCAAGAAACAAAAGGTTAAGGCTCAATGGGGTAACAAGGGATAATCAAAGGGTATGTCATTTAAGCCAAGGGTTAACACAAAAAAGGGCCTTAATCATCTCTATTAAGCATGTATCTAGTAGACTCAAACCGATTCAAAGCAAGTTCTGAAGGTAATAACCTAAGGAAGTATCACGCAATAAAGAAATGGAATGACTATAGATGGAGTCATATAGGGTCAATCCTCACATTGGCTCAAAAGCAAGTTCATTATGCATCTCTACACTACCTTATTGCTCAAATGTCAATTTGTGAGTAAGCATAACTAACTACTTTTGATCACTCAACATGGTTCACTTTCTACTCAAGTAGCCTAATCTAAGTTCAAGTATGCGTTCAATCTAATTCTAAGTAGCATGATAAAATCTTATGGCAATACCCATCAATATGATTCAAGTACGGTCCTAAAAATGCATCCTATTTAACAGAATGCACACAGTGATTAACACAATGCAATTAACAACACAAGTGTCACCTCCCCACACTTAAAGAACATATTTACCTTAATGTGACAAGGCAACCACAAAATAAAGAAAATGACATCAAACCAAACAAAAATGACAGTAAACTAAACAAAAGACATAAAACCAAACAAAAGACCTGATACCAAATAAAAGAAATCAAACCAAACAAAAGACAACAAACCAAACAAAACTGACATGAAACTAAGCAAAAATGAAGTGAAATCAAACAAAAGACATAAACATAAATTAAAAGTATAGGGTAAGAAAAGCTTATGGGGATTGCGGTGGTGACGGTGATAGCGAAGAAGCTTCAAAATTATTCCTCTAAAAGAATTTGAGGAATTTCTTCTTCAAGTAGAGTTGCTCCTTGTGGACTTGCCGCATTTGGGTGCTGAGCTCATTAATTTGGGATGTCATGTGTCGATGATTGGAGGCCATCTAGTTGAGAATTTGTTGACATCTGTTGACTTCTGCTGGTGCACTTGGTTCTACCTCCACTGCTTCTTATTCTAGCTC
>JANZXP010000006.1:25298927-25317059 GCA_027576715.1 Erythroxylum flavicans
CGCGGCGGGCAGCCGTGGGAGCTTTAGGTTTAAATAAAATGACGTTGTTTGATGTTAAGCCAAATGACATCATTTTCGTATTTTAAAAAATGCTTAAACAAAAGAAAATGACAATGTTTACGACTAGAGTTTACCGATTAAATTTACTGACGAAAAATTCGTTGGTAAACTCTAGCATTATTTACCCCGCCAAGCATTCTCACTTTTTTTACAAACGGATATATCTTACCATCGCTCCATCAGAAAATTTGGTAGGTTGATTTCCCTCCATATTTACTGATGGATATTTTTCCATCACAAGTTGAAATTTTTTTCAACAATTTTATCGACGGATAATGATTTTTCATCCGTAATTTCCAACGATTCAATTTCCGTCGGTAATTATCCACTGCTAAAATTTTCTTGTAGTGCTTTAACTAAACTATTTGAAGGCATAAACAATTTCTCAGATGCAATATGCAATAGTGAATTAGATGAAGCGCACGTACCATGCATTTCACTTAAGGAACAAACAGTATAAAACAATTACTTTAATTACTTCACAATCCTTTCAAAATTAAATCTTAAAAACTAAAAAATCCAAATCAAACAGTATAAGGAACCTAAATTCATGCATACCTAATTGAATGACTCCATCATCATCACTACGAGCAGGTATAGTTTTCGCAATCGATGACTGTTTTATTATGAAATCACCACCACCCCCATTTTCATCTATGTTCTTTTGAAGATTCGAGCAAGTTTTATACAACACATACTATATACAACCACACTTTCATCTAATAGCTTCTTAACAAAAAATGAGATATAGATAATAAGGAAAGAGAGATAATTTGAATGATACTAAAAACCTTGAAGAAGAAGATCAACCATTAAAGGCAAACGGCGATTTAACTTTGGTGAACGAATTTATTGTGCATCGATTTGTTCATCGATAGGGAGAATTCTACCAAATACCTCCCATCGAAGCTCAATCAGATATAGATAATAAGGAAAGAGAGATAATTCGAATGATACCAAAAACCTTGAAGAAGAAGATAGACTTTTGAAGGCAAACAATGATTAAACTTTGGTGACCAAATTTGTTGTGCATCGTTTTGCTAATCAGCAGGGAGAATACTGCCAAATACATCCCATCGAAGCTCATTTCTACCATCAAAAACTATTTTTCACGTTGACATTTTGTGATGAATTTATATTAATAATCTTATTCTGAAAAGGCAATAGAAATAAAAATAGGTCATAGATATAAATCAATATAAAAGTAAAGTGTACAATTAAATAAGGAAAAGAAAATTTATATGAAGTTATATGCAATTAACAAAATATTCACAGAAGAAGCAAAGATCATTGAAACATAACTTTTTAGCCAGCCAAAATTCCCCTACACAAGCACATTCTAAGTTTGCCACTCAGCCTTAAAGATTAATAAAACATGCTACAGATTAATAAGTGATCTGACATCTTTAAGAATAAAAGACTTCTTATTTGAATGTTCTTTTCAAATCTGACACACTTCTAAGGTTGTTAATGGAATTTAATAATTTAGTGTAACTAGTTGAAGTTGAGTTTATAGCCTATTTACATAAAAAAAATTCTATTACGCACAAAATCAATACTTTTATATATTGTCTATTCCAAACATAAGTCATCCTACATAAATACACTACCAAATTATATAATATATACCATATAACTTTTTTAAGTCTTTTATCATCAAATCTAATACAAAGATTCTTATCAATCAAGGTAAAGTTCACTACTTATCTTTGTATTTGTGATCAATCCATACATTAATTTTGAATGTGGGTATAAATATAATGCAGTATTTATGACCAGAAGCATCAGCAAGAGAGAACATCTTAAACTTGAACTTATAAAAAACAATAGAAATAATTTAAATAAGAAGAAATGTTGAGGAAATGACTTTGGAAATCTTGGATAATCATTTATGCTCAAAAATATCCCACATCCTCACAAATTTGTTCCAACATTCTAGAAATGTTAATTTTATGATCTATTAACTAAGACAACTTGATGAAAACTAAATGAAAAATAGAAAACAAACTAATTAATCTCAAACATTATTCCTTTTATTGACAGTATATCCACATACCCTCTAGTGGCATAATCATTCTTACATTTCTTAACGGTGATTGTCAAGAAATTTTAAAAAGAAGAAAAACAACAATTTCACTACTTTTAAATTTAAGAAAAAATTTGAAAAAATTAGTAAACAAACGTTAACTGTGGGGTTCTAAAAGGGATGGTCTCCCTCTTCATTTAAGTACTTTGAAAAAGTAATGAAAATCTCCCTCACTTGCAGATATTAGCAAGGTTTGCACTCACCCAGATGAAGTCTAACACACTATGTATAGGTATTGTGAAAATGAATTACTTGGAAAACAAAAACTTTCATATGGAGACGAAGACGAAGACGAAGACGAAGACGCACACCGAAGACGAAGACAAAGCTAGAAACTCAGACACCGAATTAGAAGAGACTTAATTGTAGCTACGAAGAGGAAGAAAGGATGAAAATGACAACTTATGTAAAGTCTTTAGGTAATTAGGTTTTTCAATTTCATAAAACGATGTGGTTTTGGCTTCACCTTTGGTGATGAACACAAAAATCATCTCGAAAAAGTCAAACCTTATTGTTGATTTTAAAAATAGTAGCCAAAAGAGGAAAAACTTATGATTTAAACATAGCCAAATTCGTCGTGAAGGGCTACCCTTTTGTGACGCTTTTCTAGAAGCGTTGCCAATTGTTAATCTCTGGCAACGATTTCATAATTTTTCACCAAACCATTTTTCTATATATTACTCTCTATATATTATAGAAATTATATATATTAGACAAATTCTTATAATCAATACAAAATTATGATTACATAGAATAATATGATAACTAAGATATGAGAAAATTTATCTATTATATATACATTCATATATCATTATATTAATTACAATTATTATCTATGCATTTATATATCATGATTTTAATTACCATATATAATTATAATAATTACAATATAATTAAAAATAATTGCAATATAGTAAAAAATGGAAATCAATATTAAATATTAGTATCATATTCAGAAAATTCAAATTTAATATTATTGACAATGATTCTAAGTCTAAAAATAAATTTAGCTAATAACATTTCAAAAATTTATAAATCTATAAACAAAAAATTAATTAATATTACATAGATTTATACTTTTTATTTTTCTCTTTTTGATTATACGATTTGACAAATTTATGTGGTGTCCCAAAACTCTATTTATTATATATAAATTCTATACTATTTTATAAAATTTCTATATTAAATAAAATTTATTATATATATATATATATATATGATGAGATTTGGCAACATTACACTTAGTTAGCCTATTGGGATGCTTTCAGGAAATCGTCGCAAAAGGGTTAGCCATTTGCGATGATTTTTAAAAATCATCACAAAATGTTTAGTCTTTTGCGACATTTCTCCTAAATCATCGCCGTAAAGAAACCATTAGTGACACAAATTGTTGTTACACATTTCTTTTGCTGCAGTTTTCATAAATCATTGCCAACGATTAACGAATTTGTGACATTCCCTTATACTCATTACCAAAGGTCGACCAATTGGCAACATTTTCCTAAATCGTCGCCAAATGGTCCTATAGTTCTTCAAAATTTAACGAAAATGATGTCTTTTGTTCCATTACAAACGAAATCATTTTCTTCTTATATAAAACCTAATTACGAAGCTTATTCTTCCTCTGCCAAAATCTTCTTCCTCCTATCCTAATTGCCTTCCAAAAGGTAGCTTCACACAATGTCCATCTTTGTCTGCCATCTTTGATTGTCCGTCCTTCCAGGTAATTTGTCCTTCTCTCCTTTCCTTTTCTCCAAGTTAGTAAAAATGATTTTGAATATGCCCTTGTTGGTGAATTGATGAAATTGACACCATATTTCTCTAATGTTGAGATTATTTTGTCTGTTTGGGGAGGATTCATCCTTCATAGGCATCTCTAAGGATTCATTTGAAGTCTCTGCATGAATAGTAAAGAATAATTAAGCTAGTTTTACTCCCCCTAACTTTTTTTGATGAAGGGTAATGGGAATACATATTGGCATAAAAATGGATAGAAGAAATTGAAAGGAAACTTTATGAAACATTGCTAAGTCGACATCAATGGAGTCCATAAGATTAGAGAGTTGAACTGGCAAAAAAGTCCAATATTAGACTACAAAAAATTGTTAGTACACGTGCTATTTCATTAATGTTGTAGGCACCATCTACCCTGTTAATATCAAACCTTGAACATCATACAAACTATGATGCATATGTTAATTTTATATCTATTAAGATTTACTATGATAACTAATATGTTACAGTCTTTACTCTACCAATGTTGTTTGTATAATTTTCTAAGGATACAAACAACTCTATTTGAGTCAAATATGTTAAGCTTATACTTTAAGATTTAAGTATAGGTCGATCTATGGTGATGTATTTTATGAGTATATTGTTAGTATAGTTATGTTAACTGACCTAGTGACTAAAGGGTTTAGGCTTATAAATTTTCATAAACATGTAAGAAATATGGGTATTATGTTTTCTTAAGATATTCTGATATGATGAGAGTTAATTTTATATTATATATTTACAATACTTGAAATTAACAAATTTGTGATTTTTCACTTGTTTATTATACTATGATGTTTAAATGCATATATGTGGTTTTCTTATTGTATATATTCATATATCCATTTTTATCTTAAGATATGTTATAGCTTCTTTATGGAAGGAAATAGTTTATGTTATGATTGATCTTTATAGTGAATGGTCTATACAGAGCAAGCCACCTTTTGGTAGTTAATCAGTATATGAGAGTTGATCTTTTCTATAGATCATGTTTCTTGTTTTGAGAATAAAGTATTTCACTGAGAATGGATTGATGTCGATATACATGGATTATAATTTTACAATTCGTGGATGCAAGCTCCACTATACCAGTACTAGATTAAAGGAGGTTTTGATTCGTAAATTATTAAAGATTTTGATGAAGGGCAATAGTGTGTTTATCATAATCTAATAACTACTATAGTCCAATATAGATGTTCAATTGAATAGGGTTAATTAAGTTGAGATGTTTTACAAAAAATTCCATTCGAGATTATTAAATTTTTATTTGAACCAATCAAGTATTTTCAAAATATTTTCTTAATTAGTTTTTCCCAAGTGGGAGAATGTAAGAATTTTTCTATATAGACCATAACTAGTTGGACTTTTTATTTTAAAAATAGTTCAAATAAAGACTTAAAGGCCCTTAGTTATATTTGTGATAGCTCTTTAAGCTTGCTTTTCTCTACATGTTTTGTATGTATGGTTATTATATAAGGCTAATAAGGTACATTAATGATAGGGTTTAAACATATGATTTATTAGCCTATGCCTCTCTTTCCATCTTATAACCTTATATATAATTAATTAAAAAGGGGATTAAGCTTATATTGTTTAAAACCTTAATTAAATTAATAGAAAAGATAAGATAATAGTATAGACTATTCTCTGTTTTATAGATATTTCATAAATGTGATTCTACATAGCCTAAGAACAACAATCATGTCTTCTAATATAGGTTTTCTTAATAACATTTTACTATTCATATATAAATTATAAAATGTATCAAATATTATTATAGAACTCACTTATGTTTAAATATAATTTTTGTAGGCTTAATAATAAAAAATGCACTTTACAAATCATAACTAAGGATATTATAAATGTGCCAGCAATTTAACTAACACCCATTTCCAAGATAGAACTTCTAACCTTTCTTTTTAAAATTAAAAATTCATTAAAATTTTCAAATATAAAAAAAGCAGTTTATTTACATTTCCATCCAAAAACTTAAACTTACAGCTTTACCAACATTTCCTCCTTAATTATCATTAATATTTCAATAAAATTCACATATAAGAAAGTTAAAGTTGAATTAAATCTTCTATGACCAAGTGAAAGTATCACTGCATCATTTAACTTTGTTATCATCATCACTATTTTGTCTTGTCCAGTTGATAGCCTTTTTTCTAATTATCTATCTATGTTTCTCCTCACACCCCCTAACCAACCTATGTTTGAAGGTAATAAAAGTGTTCATTTTATTTGTGAAATATAATGTTGGTAACATTTATGTTATTGCATATTGTTGATGATTTAGTTATATTAATGCGGATTGTTAATGATTGAGTTATATTAATGTATATTATTGATGGTTGACTTATGTTAATGTTGATTGATAATGATTGAGTTATGTAATTTGCATTGTTGATGATTGAGTTATGTTGATGCATATGGTTAATAGTTGACTTATGTTTATGCAGATTATTGATGATTGAGTTATGTTATTGCGTATTGTTTATGATTGAGTTATGTTAATGCAGATTGTCGATGATTGAGTTATGTTAATGCGTGTTGTTGGTGGTTGACTTATGTTAATGTAGATTGTTGATAATTGAGTTATGTTAATGCATATTGTTGATGATTGAGTTATGTTAATGATAAATGTTGATGATTGAGTTATATTAATGTAGATTGTTGATGATTGACTTATGTTATTATGTATTATTGATGATTGAGTTATGTTAATGCGGATTTTTGATGATTGAGTTATGTTAATGCGAGTTGTTGATGACTGAGTTATGTTAATGCGTGTTGTTAATGGTTTACTTATATTCATGCAGATTGCTGAAGATTGAGTTATGTTAATGCGGATTGTTAATTATTGACTTATTTTAATGCAGAATGTTGATGATTAAATTATGTTAGTGCGTGATGTTGATGGTTGACTTATGTTAATGCAGATTGTTGATGATTGAGTTATATTAATGAGTATTGTTGATGATTGACTTATGTAGCTGTATATTATTGATGGTTGACTTATGTTAATGCGTATTATTGATGATTGAGTTATGTTAATATGATTAATATTAATGATTGAATGTATGTTTGTAATGATAATTAGATGTATTGCAATGTTACTAAAATTTATATTTGTTTTTATAGATATCCAATATAATGGCTAGAAAGGGAAGAAGTTGGTAGGTATCAAAATTGAAGAACAAAGGGATCTGCAACTTCAACCAGATCAACCAATTGGTGACATCAATTCAATTCCTAACCAACAATAACATTCCTTTAGCCACTAATGAAATTACTCATGAACAACCTCATTCTTCCTCAAATAACAATGAATCAAGTAGTATAGAGGGATCTGTAGGTTGTTAATTTTTAACACCTATAAATAGACTTATGCTCAAATATATATTCACATGTTTAATACGTAGTTTCATATTATTATTGAGTTTTTGTTAGGTTCTAATGTCAATATTAAAAAAAGATGTAGAGATATAACTAGAGGTTGTAAATTGCAACAAATGAATGTTGCAATGAATAACAAGTTGTCAATACATATTGATACTTCACAAGGTCGTCCTATAGACAAGATATAATATGCAAAATTGTCAAGTAAGTTAGGGGATTATTGCGAGAACAGAATTACCTTACCTTATGCAAGCTAAGAACTTGAAGGAAGATAACTTTCTTAAAAATGCTTTGGATAAAGTTACTGTAATTTTTCAATTTATTTAACTATATGCAATATTGTTTCACTTATTTTAAAATTAATTACACTTTTACTTTGTTCACAAATGAAATTGAATATTGTCGATATCGAGAATCTTGATGTTTCATATTGCGTGACTTCATTATTGAAACAAAGGACTAGGAATTGTCGTTATAAGTTGCATCAATTTTATAAATCTTTTCCTTCTAATGCGAAGGCACAGAGATATATTCTGAAATGAATGTCTTAAAAAAATTGGAATAATTTATGTGATTATTAGGCCTCTCCTAAAATTTAGGTTTGTTTTCTTTCCCTTCACATTTGCTTCCATTAATCTTGTTAAGATGATTTAATGACTACCTAATATTTTTTCTTTATTTGGGAAAAAATGTGAGAAGGCAAAGGTCAATAAAGGAAAAATGAAAACACCTCATAATTAAGGGGTCCAAATAATTTGTAGTCATCCAATATGAATATGTAAGATTTTTATTTACAAGTTATAATTATATCAATAAACATTATATTATTTATTGTGCCTTGTAGTTTTCTTTCATAAAGCAGAATGAAAAGGAGCGACATGGACAAGAGTGTGATAGGATCATACTATATAAAGTCACTCATTATAAGGAAGGTCAAGGGTAGATGTCAGAAGAAGCCGAAAATAAATATGAAATTATAATTTATTTAATATTTAAGATTATTATTTAGGTAGTACTAACTAATAATATTTGCATTAAATATTGGTCTTTTTAATTTTAGAATAAGATGTAAGAGTTGTTACAGAAGTCAATGTCTAAGGGGAATGAGGTCACTGTAGAAGACATTTGTAATACTGTGCTCGGTACACATTATGGTTATATCAAAAGTCTTAGCTTTAGCCCTAAACCATGTTTCAACCTTATCAGGATCCACATATGTTCGACAACTTCAAGAGGAAAACAAGACGTTTAAGGCTGAATTACAACATACTCAAAAAATGTTAGCTAAACATGATAAGTACCTTAGAAAAATACTTGGCCTGGATTTTACTAGCAGTGAATACGAAAGTGGATGATAATTAATTACATCTCTTATACTTTTTTCTTTTAATTCCTGTTTGTATTATAATTTAAATTTAATAGTTTTTTCTCGAATTACAAAATTGAAAAAGATGCAACTGCTGAGTGATTATATCTTAAATGGTAAAGTTATGTTATGTTTGGTTTAATTATGCAATATTGTTTCAACAATCATAATATTTTAACTACATTTTAACTAAGCTTTTTGGATTATTTCAGGTTCATTGAAATATTGTAATTTTTTGTACTCTCGACATTTATAATTTGTAAACTAGTCTCTGTATTTATTATTTTGTATATAAGAATTGTTAAAGTTGTAATTAAAATCTTATATACTAAGAAATTTAATGATATTTTATTTTTTATATGCAATGCTTCAAATTATCAATTATTTTTGTACAATTTTTTGTATAATAAATTAACAATAAAAATATATCAATACATTATATACAATAATATGGATTAAAAATGTAATAAATAATTTATTTCAAAATGGTATAACATTTCGTTAAAACGTAGATAAAAGTTTTACTATATTTTACAGAACGTAGCTAAAAATATTTGATTATATTTTCAAAAGATGTAGACAATTTAAAAAGTGTATTTAGAAACATTAACATTTGGCTAGGATTATGAAAACAAACGTAGCCAAAAGTTTTTACCTAAAAAAATAAACATAACCAAATCTATCGGTGACAATTTTCCAAAGTGTTGCTAATAGTTTTTTGCTACAAACGTAAAGCGTAGCCAAAATTATTAACGACGATTTGTACAAAACATCATTAATAGTTTCTAGCTATGAGAATTTTGTGACGTTTTGGGAGACGAAACTAAATCGTCGCCAATTACTATGAGCAACAATTTTTGCACTTTTAGCTACAATTTTTTTCGTAGCCAAAGATCAAATTGTTACAGTGTTGGTAAAATTTCAAGCTCAAGCTTGTATTTGAAATATTAATCGTTACTAATATGAGTTGGAAGTATTAAGGCTCTAACTGTAATTAAAAAAAAGCCAAGGCAAGCATAGATTGAAGTTTTTATTTTTAGCTACGTTTTGGTTTCGTCGTCGAAAATGTCACCTATAGTTTTTAGCAACGGAAATTTGGCAACATTTATAGCGACAAAACTAAAACGTAGTTAAAAAATATAGGCGACATTTTTTACACCTTTAGCTATGAACTTTTTTCGTAGTGTCTATAGTGTATAAATGTGGACTTTAATTACTACAATTCTTTTTTATTATTCTCCGTTGAATTGATAATGTGGTCGTGAACACGTTGGCGTTTCATAGACAAACATTGCACTATTAAATGGGGGGGAGACCGCTTAGTCTCTAAGTTAATATAGGTTATTTGGTTAAGAGTACTTCAATTTAATGTGTTGGAATAATCTTTCTTTAGATGAATGATAGTTTATTTATGTAAGAAAAAATTAAAATAAGGCTGCCTTAAAATTTGTGCTTGATGAAGCACTTAAGACATCCTATAATATCTATAACCTTTAAACATTTACGTTAATCCCGTCTCAGCCTAACGTTTTACGCCAATACAAATTATGATTTTATCACTGTTCTGATGGGAACATCAAACTTAATCCTTCTAGTCGAAGGCAACAAGCGAATCATCCTATCCAACACTTAGAACGGTAACTCGATTAGGGACCTTAATTTTACTAAAGGCTCAAGATATGGTTGCTTACTCTCGATATCTTCCTTACCTTTTAAATCTTTTATCAAATTATATTTTTACTATTAAAATCAAATAAAAATTTGTACATAGATTTCTTAATAGAAGTAAGTGACGTTCTATCTTACAAAAGTTTAATTTCGCATTTAAATCATTAAAGTTACTTAACATATTTGTAATATGTGTTTACATTTTTAGAGCCCCTCAATTTTTAGGATTTAAGTTTTGAATAAAATTATGAAATTTCTTAGTGTTATTAGTAATTTTGTTTGATAATTATTTTATAAATTAAAAATAAAATAAATAATGCTATCTGAAGTTTGGTTAGTCATAATATAATATAATGATATTGATAACACAACGAAATATATAATATAATGCTATAAGGATCACATAATTAGATGGACTAGTGATTATATTGTTAGGAGGTATATCTTAATACATGTTAATTTATGTTGTATAATTTTAGCATTCTAAAAAAATTAATTATATATGATGAATTGATGAGATTTCAACGCATAATTTTGATAATAATAAAATATAACATTATTAATATTTTTATATTTGATAATATTATTTATCTGTCAAAGAATTAAATACTATGCACGTAATTAAGTTCAATATAAGGACAAATGATCTAAAGGAATAAATTGAATTAAAATAAGCATAAAGTCAAAGTTGCGCCTTTGGAAAATGAGTAAAGTGTGGCACTAAATACAATTCAAATGAGTTTAAAGACAATTCAATTCAAGAACCAACATCAATAAAGAATCAAGCACTTCAATTATAATTCATGCAATGTAATTTTTTATAATCTTGTAACTTGCTCATTTCAATTTCATTAGGGGCTCAAAGATGCATAAATATTGCATTATTATTCATAGTTGCTTCTAATGTTAATAGTTAAGAGGAACTTCAAAGAAAATTTCTTTTGGTCTTTAAAATAAACTTTTGGAACTTTTGATTGTATAAATGAGTGAAGTTTAATCTTCAGATGTTTGGTCAACGTATATATATGCTAAGTCGATCAAATCTTAAAACTTAAAGTTTGTTATGAGAGCCAATTAGGTTGACCTATAGGTAGATATTTCAACCTAACAAATGTTTGATGTGTTGCTACTTTGGTTTTGTTACATATCAATCAAATTATGTTGAATATAGATTAATTAAACTCTTTTTAGCAACGAAGAGTACTTCAAGTTTGTAAGTTCATAGCATGTTTTGTTAAGACATTGCTTAACTTATAGGTCAACCAATATAGGACATAAGTCTACCTAGATAGGAGTTAAGTCGGCTGAACTAAGAGTTAAATTCACCAGATTAGAAGATAAGTTGGCCGATGTTACTAAAACTAGCTTAGCAATCTTTTTTTTGTCTTGATAACTAGTATCATGTGTTTTGAGAATAAGTGCTTCACAATTAAGTCGAACAAAATTGTTAGCATTTTGATGAGCCAATAAAACTTGAATTTAATTTAATTTTATTATTTTTATACAAAGAAATTGGGGTAAATTGTTAGGTTGTACATTATAATGGCTCCTTTTTATCCTAATTCAAAAGTAAGACATATAAGGGACTCTTTTTTACCCTTACAATGAAATGTGTGTAAGAGTTTCTTTTCACCTAAAAAAAGATGATGTATTAAACTCATCTCTATCTATTGAGGAAGACGATAATGAATTTCTAAATGGAGACCATAGGTATGAACTTAGAATAAAATCATTACCCAAACCATTGTAATTTAATTGTATATTGTCTTCCTAATTTTTTATTTATGTTAATTTTAAATACATCTTGATTAATTAAGTTGAATATTGCTAAATGTGTTGATTGTGATAATCTAGTTGTAACTATTAACATTGAACATAATATCTATATGAAGTACCAAGTATTTTATAGAATTCTTCAGACTAATATATAATATACAATATATTTTATTACATCAATATTATCCTGTCACCTAAACAAATTTAACTGACATTTTCAAGATCAAATAAAGATTATGGTTATTAAAAAATCAAATATAAGTAGAGCTCCATTTAGGATGGCCAAAGAGATTTTCTCTAACATCTACCTACCTCAGGTGAACTCCTATGGCTAAACTAAGTTATTCTCTTCATCTTCCAACACCCACTCTCATCAACATTCCAATATCTAGCTTGCTAAACCAATTTCGTTCAACCCCTAAAAGTCTCCCAGCTTGATCTTTCTTCCTACTACCCTCCATCCCTTTATCTTTTTCTAGGCCTTAACTAGAAATAGGTGCAAATCACATTAGGGAGACTTCTGCTATTTTCCCTTAATTAAAACCTCTCCTTCTCTCCTGCCTTCCCATACATTATTGTTTTAAGTAATAGTCATTTAAATTTGTAAACATGAGGCCTCTAGCTTGCTTTCTCTAGTGATAGATGTTAAAATTGATGGAGCTAGTCAGAGCAACCTTAACAAAAATACCTTTCCACCCCACCAAGCGAACTATATGTTTAAAGAAGCCAACCAAAGAAGGCTCAAGTTCCACACCTCAAAACCAAAGGATCGAGTTAAGAGGTTAAGTTAGAAACCAGTAGTTGGTAAGACTTCAGACTCCTCACTGTATTGCTATCCACCCAGCAAATCCAATGGTTACAATATTGTCTCACCTAAATTAAAGGTACTCAAAGAAGAAGCCAAAAACTATTGCTCAATATTAATGAATTTTTTCTAGGAAAAACACTCCCTTTCCCATTGGTAAGCACATAGGCTCACAAAGCAAGAAGAAGTAAAAGACTTTTAAAGGTGCTATTATCATAGGAGAACCATGTTCTCTTTAATTTCTCCTATAAATTCAAAGCAAAAGGAGTACCAAAGAATGGCGTTTGGTATATCTACAACTTCTCAATTTTCTATAGGCTTAAAATCTAGGAATACACTTAGAGAAGATCAAAGATGAGAACATTCCTATATGGGTCAAGGAGGAGAGTGGGCCATGCTCATAAGTATGGAGCTCAATAAGGAACTTCTACAAAACATTCCCTTGATGAGGCTTGAGGACAATGATAGCCTTTATGAAGATTATACGTTGGCTTATACAAGTGGAAACCAACACTAGCTCAACAAGGAAAACAATGGATAAAATAGGGAGAAAGTTTGCTTTATGGGTTACATAGAACTTATGGGATTGGACGATCATCAAGAAGGATCTTAGTGTGTTAACCTACAAATGATTGTAATATAAGATAATCTAAGTCAAACTGTGAAATATAATCATGAATCAGACACCAATTTGGAAGAAAATAAGGAATCTCTAAATGAGGAAAGCATTTTAATGAAACAAAAAAAATGTCGTTAGGGTGAGGGATCCAAAGAGAAGACATTCAATGCAAATATAAGGGAGCACTAAGGATCCTCATAGGGGAAAAAAACTAGAATAGAATCACAAATGATCAAGAAGATTAATAATTTCAATGTGATAGTAGAAGAAAATATGGGAGAAATAAAAAAGGTACGGGCCCCAAGTCTAAAAACTCTGCTCCATATTAATAATTTCTTAGACTAATAGGGGTATCAATTATCCCAATAAACAATTAGCTTTTAGAGATTTTATGTATGCTATTAAACCATCTTTAGTAGTATTAATTGAAATAAAGCTAAAGATCATAAGGAATTAATGGTCATTTTTTTCAAACCACCAACTCCACTACTATGGTTGCATAGTTTTAGTTTTTGATATAAACAAACTCATGGTAAACTAGCTAGAGACCACTGACCAGCTAATTAACATTAAAGATTAGTTCATTCAAGAGATGTAATAAGTGCATATTACATTGGTCTATGGATCAAACTTTTATTTCTACAGGAGAGCGTTATATCATAAGATTTTATGTCTCTAATAATCATTAAATAGGCCTTGGACAATGTAGACAATTTTAACAATATTATGCATAAAAATCAAGTTAAAGGGAATTCTAGTGTGAGGAGTTTCACAAATGACCTTAGAGAATACGTGCAAAAGCTAGGAGTTACTAACTTGAGATTTTAAGGAAGCTTTTTCTCATAAAGAAATAGACAATCTTCCATTTGGAACTTGAGAAAGAAGCTAAATGGAGCATTAGTTAGTAAAGAATGGATGGATATGTTCCCAGAGAATTTATCTACTTTTGACAACCCTAGGAGATCTAACATGCCTATCATTATAAAAACATGTTCAAAGGTAAAAAAAGGAGAAAACCATTCAGGTTTAACAATTTCCTATATAAGGAAGAGGAAGAAGAAATTTACAAAGGTCTAGAGAAAGAGGTGCAAGGATTTAATTCTTAAATTTATGTAAGAAACGTTGGCTTCATTATAAATAAACTCATAATGTAAAAAGATCATTGCATATTAAGGGCTTTGTAATTAAAGACGGGAAGGTGCTTATAGCCAAGATTCATTAAACCATTAACCTGATGATCTTATAAAATTGGAGAAGAAGAAAATTGTTGTCTTAAACTATTTAAGAGATGTCTGCAAACACAACCCATTAATTAAATAGAGATTAAGGGTTCTTTAGCTCAATAACTATGAAAGAAATACAAAATTCTTCCATAATTCCATCAAATCCAAAGAAAATATCAATAAAATAAACTTCCTAAAGAAACTAAAAAGAGAATTCATGATGATTTAAAAGGGGAATCACTCAAATTCTTTAGGGAATTAATTAGCTCATCAACTTCAAGCAATATTGAAGTAATTTTTCATTATAGCGATGAACATCCTTCATCATTCATCAATCTAGTGAAGAAGATAAAGAAGCTCTATGTACCATTACTACTCTAAACATTAAAAAGGTGGTTTTTGAGCTAAACCTAAGGAAACTCCTAGGGCCAAATGGTCTAAATGGACATTTTTATTAAAAGTCATTGTTATTTATAAGGAATTTTTTCATAAAAGTAATTTTGGAGTTTTTAAAAAAAGGAAAGATGCTGAAAGAGGTAATAAAAAATCATATATTTAATTTCAAAATGTCATAATCTAAGCTCCTTAGGGAAGTATAGATATATTTTTTGTTGCAATTTTTTGTACAAAATCGTTTCCAAACTATTAGAAACAAGGATGAGAAGTGTACTTAGCAAGGTGATCAGTGACTAGTAAGGGCTTTCCTAAAAGCAACGCATATTGGAGATAATATCCTAATGGAACATGAGTTATTCAAGGGATGTACAAAGAAGAATTCCTCAAGGAATTATCCATTGAAGAAGCTTCAACAAAGCTTTTAATTCCATAAGTTGAGACTTTATAGTGCATGTGTTGGAAGCCTTTGGTTTTTTAAGAAATTTCAGGAATTGGATCAAGGAATGTATAACCTCTATAACCTTCAATATATTGGTGTATGGTGAACCTACTCATTTGTTTAAGGGAGGAAAAGGTCTATGATAAGGGCACCCAATTTCCCCATATCTGTTCATCCTTTATATGGAAACTCTAATCAAGATAATGAAGCATAACATTGTGAGTAATCCTAGCTTTAGATATTATAGTAAATAATGTAAGGATGTTGACTTATTCAACTTATCCTTTGTAAATGACCTAATCCTCATCTCCATGGCTCATGATAGCTCAATATTTACATAATGTCATCCTTTCACATCTTCATAAATATATTAGGTTTGAAGATTAATTATAGCAAGAATCACAAAGTAAGCTAGAAAGAAGTCACCAAGCTTATTACAAAAGAAGGCTTAGGCATAACCCTCATAAGGCTAACCAACAAGGTGTTAATATTAAAAAGGTTGTGGGGTATCCTAGAAAACAAGAACACACTATGGATCAGGTGATTACATTCCTATTTCTTAAGAGGTGGTTGTATATGGGAGATCTAACCAAGCTCGTTACTTTAATTTTATTGTACAATTGATAAAACTCAAAGACAAACTAGTAGGTATAATTAAATGGAAGCTAGGGAATAGACATAGAGCCTCTGTACTGTATGGTAATTAGAGAAATGGAGGCCCCATAATCTATTATGCACTTAAGACTCATGTAAGTGAATGGATATTTGGAAATCAATGGGTTAACTTATCTCCATAACTAATATAGGTGATTCCCAACTATAACCCATGTTGAGATAGATCAGGCAGATACATATGGTTAAGCAACTCGATCGGTCAGTATTCCATTAGTTCCTACAAAGAAATACTAAAGGGTGTTAGGGGAAAAAAATAAGCTAGTTCAAACTAGTTTGGAACCAAAAACTGAGTTCGAAGATCCCATTTCTAATATGGTTAGCATAAGAGTAGAAATTTTGCATAAAAGATAGGCTCAACTACCTAACATACCTAATTAGTGCCCTCTATGTAAAATAGGCACAAAAACTCATATGCATATAGTTTACGAATGCAATTATTCTAATAGGATTTAGAGGAATTTGTTGAATCTCTGCTCAATCAACAAAGTTCACACTAACTACTTGGAAGTTGTTAAAGGGCTGAAGGAGTAGAAGTCAATAAGGAAAGAGGACTAATTAATATGTACACATGCTTAGGATCTTAAATGTGTAAGATCTTGAAGGAATGCAAATCTAGATTCTTTCAAGGTAAAAAAATGTATTATTTAAGGAAATTGCTTAAGGAATTTGCGAACAAGTAATGCCAATCACACAAAACATACATGCAAAAAGTAATGTGTGAGTAACCCCAAACTTATACAACAAAGAGGGAGTTGGAAGCCAATAATTCCTTTATAGTATTAAAGAGTAATGTCAAAATATTTGTAAAAGAGTAGTTGGTAGTACCCGAGGGAAGCAACAACTTCCACATAGTTAGTTGCCTAATGAATTATTTTGTTTGTAGTAGTTTTCAATTTAATATTTAATTCACCTTTTAAAAAATTAATTAAATGAGACACCCCATCCCATATTACTGAATGACTTATCTCTACAAATGATAAATAAGATTCGTGCCTTATATTGGTAACAGTCCAAAATATAAAGATAGATATAGGTCTTGTTTGATAAATGATTGATTAGCTATTTTTTGGCAGATTTAGAGATATTTGATTATTTAATCATGTTAAACCGCTAATAATCATGTTTGGTAATCAACTGATTGGGTTGGCAGATTGAACTCAATCCGCTGCTTTTGAAAACACTAATATGAGGTGCGTCTTGCTCTAAGGGCTAAGAAATTAAGGGACGAAAAGATAATTATGCCCAAAACTTATTACAAATTACAAGAGAAAGAGGAGAGAGATTGAGATAAACAAGCATAAAGTGTGAATTCAATTTACAAAGTAAAAAAATACTCTGATTTATTCAAAAATTAAACCAAGTTGAATTTTTTTCTTTAATAAACTTTTATGCTCCATATCGGTATCATTATTTTTAAAATTTATTTCATTTTTAATTAAATAAAATAAGTATCACTAGATTTGATATTGTATAATACATAAATCGCTACCAAATTATTTTATACTAACAAAAAGTTTCTATAATAATGTTATATTCAAAGATTGGGTTAGGTAGGAAAGTTTCGAGTTGTATTCATTGTACTTATTAATACTTGAATTAAATTTTGTAATTAAGAAGAATTAGATCATTAAATTTAAAATTTATTTTAATATTTAAATAATTTTAAACATAAAAATGTTTCTACAAATAGTTATTATGTCTAAAAAAATTATTTTAATGTTAATTTTAATAGATAAAATTATTAAAAATCTTTTTTTAGTTTTAGTTATAAGATAAGACTAATTTTATTAAGGGATTACATTTTTATATAAATAAAAATAAGTTTTATGCTCATTAACTACTAC
>JANZXP010000006.1:25326668-25345948 GCA_027576715.1 Erythroxylum flavicans
CTTACTTCTCTCATTGGTCTTCTCATAGACCCGTTTCCCTGATCCGACCCGTTAGGTGGGACCGGGATGTTACAAAATCTCTGTCTTATATATTATAAGATATCTTAGGATAAATATTAAATAAAAGTTTTTGATATCTAAGATTTCCTCTAAGAATTCCTAAACATGCTTCTTTTCTATTTTGTGCTCTATCATGGAGTATAGCAAGATTAATAGGGCTATCTATTCCTTCTTTGAAAGTTGCTTTTACTATCATTTGAATTGATCCAATATGAACCCATCATATTTTATCTCGAATATCTTTTGGCAATTGATCAAGTTTTTGAGAAATATCTCGTTTAGAGAATAAGGGTATTATAATCTTATTAGAAGTAAGAATAATATCTAAAGTTTTTTTCCTTAAATTTATTCCATAAAACATATGATGTTTTCCAAATATTAATCCAAGTTTATATAAAAGAGTAGTATTAAATCCACTATAAGAATTTATAGAAAACATAGTAGTTTGAATCTTTTAAAGCATTTTTCTATCAATCAAAGCTTCTTGGATATATACCATGTTGTTCAAATGTTTCTGCTATATTATCTATGATTTGATTATCAATTTGAGTATTAGAAGATTATCCTATTTCACTCATTTATATCATAGTTAGAGGTATTTTCATACTCTGTTTATGTTAATATAAATATACCTTCTTCAGAAGAACAATCTTGAAATGCATTAATTTGGATAAGGTCTTCATTTTTTATCATTATATCTATTTCATCATCTATTTCAATTTTCTTCTTATTAAATCTTTTAGGGAATTCATTAGCAAAAAGTCCTTTTTCTTTACAATAGTAACAGTGAAATTCATTTATCTTTCTACTTTTTTTTATTTCTCCTAAACATGGGTTTTTTGAATTTATATCCTTCTTTTCTTTTATAATATCCAGCTTTACGTTTCTTAAAATATCTCTTTATCAAATACTTTCTTTTCTTATAATTTTTCTTTATCTTTGAATAATAATGAGTATCACAACTAATCATAGTAGGCATCTTTAAATCATAACAACATAAAGAAGAATTTTTCTTTATATTTTTACTCTGTTTTAATAGTATAGCTTCATTACACCATTAAGTTAGCTTATCTTTTAAAAAAGAAAGTCTTTTTCCCAAAGTACCTATTAATCCTAGGTTATAAGTTGCCTCTAGTTTGCTTCCCCATGGATCATGTATCTTAGAATAAAACATTTTTAGATAAATATTTGTATCGTCTACTTGATTATAAAAATGACAATAGTAATCGATAAAGATACAAATATATCTATTAATTTCACACATATCATATAGTTGAAGTCCTTGTACAACAATAGCATTTTTTTCGATAGTAGTAGTATCTTTTAACAAATTCTAATCGAAATGCTTCAGTAGCTTTAGTTATCAAATTATTGATGTCCATATCATTATTAAATATAGAATTTTTAGAAGTTTCATCTAGATTTTTCCAAAATCGAAGTGAACTATTTAACAAAGTTTTTTCTAAAAATTGTTTTGTAGTTTCATAATCCATTTTATTAATTGAGACAACTACTTAAAGAGTAGTTTCCCATTTATTTATTGCCTCTTTTATATTTTGAATACAATCAATATCTAAGTATATTCCAAAGGGATTTATAAATTCTGTCCTCATTTTATCTATTAGAGTAAATCCATCTTTATCATGCATAACCATAACCATAACCATATATGTCCCAACATAACCACTAATTTGTTTATGAAAGCTTTATGAAGGAGATCTAGGAGGATTTCGAGAAGTGCTAGGGATATCACTTATATTAGGGTTTAAATGTACTTCTTGTTTATAAGTATTAGGTTTAGTATGTACTAAAGTTTCTAAATTTAGTTTTCTATTTGTTTGTTTAATTCTAATTCTATCTCGGAATCAAATCCTAATACAAAAATTTCCATTTATCTATGATTAGGGGGTATTTTCATTTGCAAAATTAAATCAAATATCTATTTTCCATTTGATCTCTACCATATCCATTATTTGTTTCTTTTTGATTCATCATCTTTACTAAATTATATAAATTATTATTTTGTTCTTGAAGATTAGAAATATTTAAAAGTATAGTTTTTCCATAATATTCCATCATTTTTTTGTAATTCAGTCATATCAGTTTCTATTTTTAATCCTTCAGATTTAATTTTTAAATATTTATCTTCCTCTATTAAGATGATCAAGTCTATAATTCTCACTTAACCTTAAATGAATCTCCTATTGTAAATCTTTACATTGTTGATATTTTTTATCTGCCTTTTCAACTTTTGATTTAATTGATTGTACTGTCCTTTTATGGCAGTTAGAAAATAACAAATAATCATATTTGTTTGTGTAATGATTTAGTTCAAGTTGTTCTATTTTGTATCCTATCATCGAGTATAGGAAGACTAATAGGGCTATCTGTTCCTTCTCTAAAAGTTGCTCTTATTATCATTTGAATTGATCCTATATGAGCAAGGCTATATTTTGCACATAAATTTGCGAATGTATGAAGATGAATAATATATTGTGCAATATTATCACTAGTTATTAAGATAGCATCTACGTAACAATATATAAAATCATGATACTTAAAAATATTATCCATTTTTCTTTGAAATATCTTTGGGGCATTTTTTATATTAGCTAGGAGTAGCTTTAGGGTTTATCAAATTTGGGTAGGGCTCTTGTTAAGGATAAGCCTACACTTATGACACAAGAGAGCATATGGTTCACTTCTAAAAGTGAGAAAGATAAAACAAGATGAGAAACATAGTCATGAAGGAATCTATTTTACCATATTTTATGGGTGGTTTAATATTTGAAAGAAATACAAGAGGTTCATTGTAACATTGAAGGAGAGATTCACTAAATATGAGAAGGCTGATATAAGTCAAGTGATGTAAGATTGATTTTATTGAGGTATGAAGTAGTGTGTATGGTTAGAGGTTACATTATAAAGATGCACGACATAGCCAATAGCCTATGTAAGATTTAGGTCCTGATATTATTTTTCTCAATCCATTAGGTACTAAATTCTTTACTGGAAAAATTTAGTTCCTAAAAAACAATTTCTAATTCCAAGAAAGAGGTGTGGATGATAATAACTTGATATCAATATGTATTCAAGAAGTGAAAAAGAAAAAGCATAAGAAGGGTGATATTGTGAATTTGGTGTTTGAATACTCAAAATCCAGATGAAATTATAGGAATCAAATAATAAGTGGAAGGCTAATAAGGGATTTTAAAAAATGAAGACAAAGCCAATGGGTCCTTTAGTAGGGTTAAGAAGAAGAATGTCAAGTATTGACATTATGATAAGATAGGGATTTTGAAGAAGGACAATTATACGTGTCAAGCCTCTTTGAAGAAGAAGGAAAACAAATCAAGTAAGCTTGAGGTTTTAGTTTACTTTGAGTCATCTTTAATAGAAGCAACACTAAATAATTTGTTATTAGATAAAGGTTATTATATTTATATTTCTAATATATTTACAAATATTAAGGAATAAAATTTCAAAAAAAAGGAATAAAAGAAAGTCAAATTATGGGGAGGTGAACTTATTTGTTGGCAATAGAACTAGAATAGAAGTAGAATACATTGATGATGTGGATCTATATTTTAGAATAAGCACTATTATAGTGTTGAATAAAGTGGCTATATTCCATCTATAGGTTGTAGTTTAATTTTAGTTTCTAGATTTGATGATGTTCGTTATTCACTCATTTTTAGTAATAAAAAGGTTTTAATGTCCCCTAATTTCATAATTATATGTGAATGCTTATTAAATGATGGTCTTTTTTGGACTTGAAGGATTATGATAAACTGTTGTAAATGTCAAAATGAGTAAGCAACTAAAACTAATTAAATAAGAAATAAGTCATTCATTTTATGACATAAGAGACTTGGTCATATTTCAAAGGAAACGATTAAAAGATTGATTAAGGATGAGATCCTCTTTAATTCGGTTTACAATGATGTTTGTAGTGCTTGCATAGATTATATTATAGGTAAACTCACTAAAAGTAAGAAGAAAGATTCCACTAGGAGTAGTGAGGATTTGGAATTTATTCGTGTTGACATTATTTAAAGGTTAAAGGTTGACAAGTAACTCAATAGGCCTATTAATTTTATTAGGTCATATAAAGGAGATTATTATAATTAACATGGATATCTGGTTCAGGAGAAAGGGCCTTTTGCTAATTTTCTTATGGATTATGTCATATTTGCAATCTATATAGTGAATCTCAATATCAAAATAAACTATTAAAGCTATAATGATCCTAAATGAGTATTTAGTTGAGATTGATGATAAAGCTTTAGTGTAGTCCACTCCTGATTTCTAAGTATACCCCTTAGCTATAATCCTAACTTTAAGCCTCTTAACCTTATCTTTAATATCCCTGTTATTCTTAAACTTCCACTTACAATGAATGATTTTAAATCTATTTGTAATGTTAACCAACTCCCAAACATCATTATTTACCATTGATTACACCTCTTCCTTTATAGTTTTGTTTAAAAATTTAATGAAATTATATTAATAATAGTAGAAACTATTACAACACTACAATGATTTCAGTTAGTTAGACAATAGCCTAACTATTAAATCAACTTACAAAAGAGATTGAGAAAGGAGGAAGAAAATATCAGATCATAAAGGAAATAAAACATCTATTTATAAATGTCATTTACTTTTTGATTCTGGAAGTGAGATGATGCTCCATTTTCTTAGCGATAATAGCAACTTTAATCCAGTTACGGATTCTATTCGTAACTTGGTATTTGTCTTCTTCAACACCCTTATATAGTTTGTTGTTTCTTTCTTTCCAGAGAGAATAAATGATGGTCACAAATGCAACTTTGACAAAAATAACATTCTGTTGCCCTGAGCTGTTCAGAAAAATGATCCAATTAAGCATTGGCTCCCATTCATGAGTATGATTTACTATGTTTAGCCTTTGTTTGATTTTGCGCCATACCATTTTGGAATATCTGCAAGTAAAGAACAAATGATTATGATCTTCCTCAAGCTCCTTACATAATATGTTCTTATTATGTTATGTTCTTATATAGTTCATAGGTCATTTAGGGTAAAGTCTAGGTTTCATCCTTGTCTAAATGCCCAAAAAGACCCTCCAAATATCTAAACAGAAGGAGATCCTTGCGTTTGACAAGGTCATCGTGATAGTCATGTCACCATCGTGACAGTCATGTGTTGATCGTGACCTTGTCCTTTTATCCAAGCTTTCTCCAACTTCCTTCAATCTTAATTCATCGAAGTTCATACACTAACAAACACATCAAAACACCTCAACCACACAAAATTATGGTCCAACATCATTCCCTAAACCAAATAACACTCAAAAACATAAACACACAATCACATTAACATAGTTTTAAGCCTAAATATGCAAAAATCATCTTATCAACAACTATAAACACACTAAAACACTTACCAAAATATAACGTAAACTACAACTATCAATATCCCAACACTTAAACTTTTGCTTATCCTCAAGAAAAAACCAAACAAATACAAACACATACACACTTCGTAATAACACATACATTCATGCATATGCAGTAATGATATAATGACATCTAATCTTTACGAAACTAATTTAACCTTAAACAACAATCAATCAGGTTGTTCCAACATATTAACTTATGCGACCTATGGCTAAAACACTTTGGATTGAATATACATACTAATCAACACTTTAACATCATATTCGTTCACCTTAAGCACTTTTACATACACATTGATAATTAGTAGTCAATCAAAATTGCAACTATCACTGGGTAGATTTTCATGAAAATTCTTGCTATTTTCATATATCAGCAGGAATTTTTTAAATTCTCTTTAACATTAATCGAGTCTTTTAACGCAAAGGTAAACATTTGTGATGAATGTCCCTTGGTTACTTAACTAAATCATGTTTTATTAATTAGCTTGGTTGGAATGTCATTTTAGCCTTTTTGACATGAAGACAAACATTTGTGATGAATGTCCCACAGTTACTCAGTTATATCACATTCTTAACTAGCTACTAGCTCTATTCATAACCTGAAGGCCAGTAAAATAGTTATTTATTAAAGATACACACATTTTTTTCACATTTCACATAGCCTACCTCATTTCTTTTAGCTAATCGTCCTTATGAAAGGTTACTAATTATGCTACTTATTTAATTGAATTGTAATTAGAAATATATGTAACAAATTTCCTAAGGTGAACAAACTGACATCATATCCTAATTAACATGCATATTTAACCAAAGATACTTAAAACACAAAATTCATAAGCTAATATGTCTTTACAATTTAAAAGAGTATGTTCAAAGCTAAACTAATTCCATAAAGTTATAACCATTAACATATTCACACAATTCACAATTATGATACATATCATGTCAACCTAAGCAGAAAATAGCAACATGACATGCAAAATTCACACTCATAATGATAATAACAATGCAAACCTCCCCATACTTAGACAACACATTATCCTCAATATGAGGAGAACAAACAACAAATAAAGGAAAGTAAAAAATGTCAAAAAAATAAAAAAATGAAAAATAAAGGTTAGAGCATGAACTTGTTACGGTGATTGAGGTGGTGACGGTGTCGAAAATGGTATTTGCACTGTTTGAGCAGCAAGTATTTGTAGATTCTCTATATGTCTCAGCGTTGTCATCATTGTTCTTGTGCCAGCTCCTTTAATATTTTATTATTATCTGAAACCGTATTCAGTACCTTCTCTCGTCCTACTACTTCTTCCTCCTCAGACTCCTCACTAGTTGAGTCTTTAACTTGCTGCAGAGGTAGTGCTAAGTTAGAACTAACTTATCCTCTCCTGTGATTCATATGTGATTTAACACTGATATATTGAAATTCCTTATGTTAGGATGTCAAGATCTCAACTCTCTTCAAATGACGATGATTAAGAAACTCAGGTATGGGAACAGTTAGTCCATCCATCACAATTAAGACCATAATAATCAGCAATAGCAATAATAAAATAAATCCATGCCAAGATTACTGCTTCTCTTTTTAAGGGTGGTAGTAATGGTATTAAAAATGTGTGTGGTTGTGCAAACTTTAATTTCATTCTCCACACACAACACTTATTGCTTTTATTAAAAACCATTTGGCATATAAATTTGTGAAGCAACAATTGTTTGGGACTATAAATAATATTGTTATGTGCATTCTTAACATTGAAGTGTTCTAACATAGTCAATTAGGTCCAATACCACTTGGCGTTGAAATTATCATGTAGATAAAAAATGGTTGATTCTGGGAATCGAAAAATTTCATACATAATCTCACAATTCAATTGGTATGGTTGACCCCATAATAGAAACCAAAATTTATTAGGGTTACTTAATTTAAATTGAAGAGAGTGAAAAATTCACAGGCTAATTCCTCATAGACAACAAAGTTAAAATTCATGAATTTATCCCATTGAACTTTTCTACATAAATTCTTAACGTTGTCTTTCAATCCAAGAGTATCTAAGATATTAAAGTCCAAATACCTAGGCACATATACATTTCTAGAACAAATATTTTGGAAACGAATACCTTCATATTTCAAATAAATCGAAAAAGGTGCTATGAAGTCTGCCACTTGATTCTGTGCATCGTGCCCTAATACCTGCACTTTTCCTTTAAGTTGTGCACGTTTTACCGTCTGCTTGATTCTTGGACCCATTTAGAATGAGTAAATTGTGGGTAAAGATATAAGAGAAAGAAAGAAAATTTAGTATGGGTGTAGAGAGAAGTTAGAGAATTATGTGAGATCTAAATCTAGAGAGAGAGTTTAGAGACATTGAATGTAAGAAAAAAATGAGGGGAAGAGTCAATATAAGGGTTAGGGAGGAGAAAGGAGGAGTAAAATTGGAAAATAACATGAAAATCCCTTGTTTTTTACCCATGCCCAACCGTCTGTCACACCTAGCCATCTGTCACAATTGTGACAGGTAAGTCACGATCATGACCATAAAGTCATGATCCTGTCTGTCACACCTAATCGTCTGTTACGATCGTGACAGGGGCATATAGCCTAGGTCACGATCATGACCATGAAGTCACGATCGTGACAGTGGGTGTGAAAATAGGATATGAACGTGACCAAAGATTCACGATCTTGATATTGGGCATTAGTCACGATTGTGACACTATCATTTTTGATATTCTTTTCCCATTTTTTATTTTTTTCTTTGTCTAACCTCAGAGTTTCTTCCCTAGCTTATATTATTATCAACACCACATCATTTCGCCTTCCACACCACTCCAAACCATCATGATTAAGAGCAAAAAACCTAATTCTAGAATTCAAAATAAACCTACCTTCCAAAATGTACTAATTAACTACCGAACATACTATGTTATAGTCATTAGCTTCACCTTCATCATTGGAAGCATTTTTTTTATTATTCGAAAACAGAGAAATTACTTCTCTTTCTTTAGAGACCACTCCTCTGAGATATGATTTGCAATGATGCCTGTTTAACTTGAAGGTTTCCTTGTTCGAATTTTCCAATTTGAGAGTTCCATGCATGAATACTTGGTTAATTGTAAAAGATCCACTCCATTTAGATTTAAGCTTTCCCAAAAATAGCTTCAACCTTGGATTACATCAAAACTGCATCTCCCACCTTGAACTCCTTCTTCTTGGGATGAGAATCATGTCATCTCTTCACCTTCTCCTTGTAGAGTTTGGCATTCTTATACACGTTGAAGTGAAACTCATCGCGTTCATTCAGTTGCAAAAGTCATTTCTCATCTGCTCGCTTCCAATCAAAATTTAAAACTTTCATTTCCTAGTATACTCAATGCTTTAGTTTCACAGGGTGACATAGCACTTAGCGATTAATGAAATGAAATTACTTAAGATAATCACTTTGACTTATATGTGGTTTTAGGCATAGTTCAGAAGTAAATGAGTTAAAGTGAGTTGAAAGCAGTATATTTGGGGTCATTTTCTGAACAACACACTCATTTGTCTTCAAGAAGAAGAAGATTAGAGCAAGAATAAGAAAAAAATGAAGACTAGAAAATGAAGAAACTGTTCAAAAGTAGATGCTCACGGTTGGCTGGAAAAATTGAACAGTTGTGAGCATCACTTACGACCGGCTGGAAAAACTGAACAGTCGTGAGCATAACTCATAACTATGCAGCCACCTACATGGGTAAGAGGTAGCCCTTACGCCTATGCAATATATCTTAATGTGATTTTTATGCACAATAAAGAAGAAGTGTGGTCGGATGCATTTGGAGAGGTTTGTAAGATTGGAAAGTGTCAGCTGTGGCAAAGTGAAAAACTGAGAGAGTGGAGTAGTTTCTTCTTTCCACCTATCCCATTTCCATTTAATTATTATGTGATGGATGAGTGAATTACAACAGTCATGCTAGCAAGGAAGCCAATTGTCCCATGCATTTTAACCTATCGTTTAAGGTATAAAATATATGTTATGTGTGACATGAAGAGGGTTGGAACTTGGGCATAACTTAGCAATGCTTCTCACGACCGTAAGGAGCCTCTCATAGCTGTGAGAAGCTAATCACGGGTGTGACAGATATGTTACACCTGTGAGGCTCGATAACTCACAGGTGTGAGAAGTTGCCACATCCCCTAGGTTTTTAATATAAACCAAGGAACATGTGATGACAAATTTTATGAAAGATTGGAGGGTTTTCAGTTGGGAGAAAGATAGAGAGGGAGCTTCGGGAGAGATGAGAAAAAGGGGCAAACCCTTCAATTGTGAGAGACCCATAGAACGGTAGCTTACCAATGTCAGTTTAACAGGGATATCGACACCGATGACCTGGATAAGTGCATTTCTTCTTTATATTTATTGTTTCTTTCTCTCTTATGGATTGATTTGGTTATCCTATGTCTATTTTTTGGGTCTTATGTAAGAATGATTGAATGTTTTATTTGATTGTTTTTATGTATGAACCTATTGCTAAGATCAAATCCAATACCTAATCATTGTGTTTTCGATTCATTTGTAGTGACTAATGGATCGTAATCAATAGGGATAACATAACCGAGGTTAAATAATCTGAGCTTGTGTGATTGTTACTTAGATTGATCTGTTTTTCTCACTTGTAAGGCAACAGTTCGATTAAACTTATAGAACATCTCTTAGGTTATCTAATAGCTAGGGTTAATTAATGAGCTTTTCTTAATTAACTATGACCTAATAAAAATTGGGATTAACAGATCTTGTTGTTAATCTATGACCAATATTTCAAAGAGAGATGTGAAGACAACAATTCAATGAAATATATTTAATAAGGTGTAGGCTGAGATTAAATCAAAGAACCAGACTCCTAACGAATTCACCACTTTAATCATTTTTTCATGTTTTTTTAATTTGCTTTTGTTAGTTTAGCTTCATTTTATTTTCTTGTTTGACAAACTAACCAACCCCTCATAACCTAATCACTGTTTGATTTCATTTCAAAAACTTTACACACACTCTTTGTGGGATCGACCTAGATTCACCACTACTATAGTAGTAGGTCTAGTTTATTTTGTGTAGTATTATGACGCGCTACCAATTTTAGCCCGTTGCTAGGGAGTATCGTGCTTTAGTTTTTAGTTTTTGATTTTAATTGGTGTTTCGTACATATCTGTTTACAATTTATTTCTTTTTGATTATTTCTTGATCTTTTCATTCTTTTTTTAGTGTTATTGTATTAACAAAACTTACATGGATGAAAGTAATTTCTTTTATAATTCATATTCCTAATCTTATAATTATGTTTGGAGTGATCATACAAAATATAGTTATAGATGGGATAATCAACAAAATTACTTCCCTGATAGTTTGCAGGAAACACAACAATTCTCGTATGGACCAAAAGCTTCCTATTATGATTCATGTACATCTCTGGAAGAATTGATTAATATTGTAAACATTAATACTTTGCAATTGCAACAGAGTGTATAGGAGTTCCAACAGGATATAAGGCAATTTTTGCAAGATGCAGGGTCTAATGTCTAATATTTGGAAAACCAAAAAAATCAGGTACTTCTCTAGAGGAATAAGTTATTGTTTGTGTTGCTAATACTTTGTTATTACAGCAAGAAGATATGCAATTCCAGCAAGAAACAAGTTTTAGGATCCAAAACTTGACAAGCCAAATGGGTCAATTAATTGCAAGCTCTTAACTACCTAGCATTACAAAGAGAAGAAATGCAACTATTTCAACCTGAGGTGTACCCAAAGGACATTAGTGTAGAGGCCTTATAGAGTGAAAAGGAGCTTGATAATCTTGAGTGTACCCCTCAAGGAATCGCTTGTGTGGAAGAAGTTGAGAAGGAGCTTGAAGTAAAAAATGAAATATCAATTAGCTCGAACGTAAGTACTGAGTCCATAATTATTGTTAATACTAACCCTTCACCTTTACTTAGCAGATTGGAGAAATTGATCGAAGAAGAAAAAGGTTAAGAGATATTCAAAATCTTTCCAATAATGCATGACCTCAGTAGAGGTTGGAAGTTTAAAGATAAGGCATATGCTGAATATGAAGGATTATCAACCAAGGCCCTATCCTGAACAACCTCATGTGGAGATAGCTCAAACTGTGATACTTGAAGATCATAATTTCGTCATATGAGTAGAGTATGGAGTCAAGCTAGAGACCCTAAATAAAGGTGCTTCTTGGAAGGCAACCCAAGGGAAGTAAATTTCTTTTCTTTAAATTTTCGTATTTGTTTCTTATATGCACGTGTGTTTCTATGTTGGCTTGTTTTTTTTGCTTGCTTTAAGTTTTGAATCAAAATGAAAGAGAGAATAAAATAAACAATCAAACATTTTCTCATGTTTCTATTGCTTCTAGGACTATATAGTTATGAGTAGAGCTAAATTGACTAGAGAATTTCATGGGAACTTGAGCATGTACTTTTATTTTTGTGACTGGTCAATGTGCATTATCTTCAGAAGAGTAGTGACTAGTGGTAGACAAAGCCAGTGAGATTCTGAGCCTTATTAGGCTGACACATCCATATCAGTCTCATTGTCTTTTTTTTTATATGTGACCTTCATGACATGTACATCCTGACTTTGCCTTGAATTTCTATTTGAGACCACATTCTTGTCACATGCATTAATATAGAGATGATTAGGCATTCTTTGCTTTTCTGAACTACATTAGCCAAATAATCTACCCATTATATGATTTTCCTTTTGATAAACCCCCTTGAGCTTTATTAACCTTTCTTTTTGTATTAACCACATAACATGCTTTAAACCT
Organism: Erythroxylum flavicans; assembly: GCA_027576715.1. Classification (NCBI taxonomy): domain Eukaryota; kingdom Viridiplantae; phylum Streptophyta; class Magnoliopsida; order Malpighiales; family Erythroxylaceae; genus Erythroxylum; species Erythroxylum flavicans. Next base: position 25,338,970 of record JANZXP010000006.1, read on the forward strand.
AACCAAATGTCCTTCCCAAGCCTTAAAGCTAGTGAAGCATTTGTTGATTGTTGAGTTTGTGGATATACAAAATTCTAAGTATGGAAGTATGCATATATATAGGTTGGTTACAATGTTGGGATGCTATTTTATGTCTTATCATTGAAATTTCCATATTGATGTAGTTTCTTTTAATTTTTAGAAGAGAAAAGAAAAGAAAGAAAGAAAAGAGAAAAGTAAAAGAAAAGAAAGGAAAAGAAAGAAAGAATGAAAAAAATGTTTACATAAATGTATCAAGGAGGAAATGCATATGTGGTTTGCAAATTATTCATAATTAATGCATCCTCCCAAATTTGTGATGAATGGGTGAATTAGGTATGTTGAATATGAGGTGGATGTTGCTTTCAATGGTCACTCCCTATGGTAACCAAATCTTATTTTGATCATTTTTTGTGAGTGATATATGCTTCATGTGGTTTGTGTATGAGAGGTTGAGTTTGAACAGTGAAACATCATTTTTGCATTCATCATAGTTGATGTACAAAATTGTGAGGGAATGTTGATTTTTGCACTTGATGTCACATTGATTGTTACTTTGTTTCATTAGCTTTAATGACTTTCATGCTACTTGACTCAAATACATCTCACCTTACCTTTGCCTATATTATAACCTTGAAAATGCTTGTTGATTGATCACGAGTAAAAGCTTTGAATGTTAAGATCTTGCTATAATTTTTTAAAGTCATTCATCTTTATTTATGATTATATATTCTTGGAAAATATAAGAGATGAGTAAATATTTTTGGGTCTAAGAGCTTAATTTTGATTTTTAGGAAGGACAAATTCTAAGTGTAGGGGAAATTGACATGTGCTTAATTTATTGTATAATTATTCCATAACACTTAGTGATTAATGACATGAAATTGCTTAAGATACTTGCTTTCACTCATAGGTGGTTTTAGGCACAATTTGGAAGAAAAAAAGTTAAAGTGAGTTGAAAGAACTATATTTGGGGCCATGTTTTGAACAATCACACTCACTTGTCTTTATAGAGCAAGAAGAAGAAGATTAGAGCAAGAATAAGACAAAAAGAAGACAAGAAAATGAAGAAACTATTGAAGAGTAGCTTATAGTTGACTGGAAAAATTGAACAACCATGACCATCAATCATGGTTGTGCAGCCACCTGCATGGGTGTGAGGCAACCCTCATGCCCATGTAAGATATCTTAACGTGAATTTAATGGACAATAAAGAAAAAGTGTGGTCAGCTATACTTGGAGAGGGCTGTAAGATTGGAAAGTGTCAGCCAGAGCAAAGTGAAAACGGAGAGAGTGGAGCAGCTTCTTCTTCCCACCTATCCAATTTCCATTTAATTATTATATGATGGATGAGTGAATTATAACAGTCTTGCTACCAAAGGAACTAGTTGTCCCATGCATTTTAACCTAGAATTTAAGGTATAAAATACATGTAGTTTGTGACATGAAGAGGGTTGGAACTTGGGCATAACTTGGCAATGCTTCTCATGGCCGTGAGAAGCTACTCACGGGTGGGACAAATATGTCACACCCATGAGGCTCTCTCACACCCGTGAGAGATAACTCACGGGCACGAGAAGTTGCCACATCACCTAGGTTTTTAATATAAATTGAGGGATATGTGATGGCGGGTTTTTATGAAAGTTTGGAGGGTTTTTGGTTAGAAGAAAAGCAGGGAGGGAGCTTTGGGAGAGATGAGAAAAAGGAGCAAACCCCTCAACCATAGGAGACCCATGGATTGGTAGCTTCTCGATGTCAGTTCAACAGGGATATTGATTCTGACGACCTGGTTAAGCATACTTTCCTTGCATTTTTTGTTTTCTTTCTCTCTTTAGAAATTGATCATGTTATCCTATGTGTATAGATTTGGGTATTGTGAAAAGATGATTTGAATGCATTCATTAGATCATTTTATTACAAACAGATTGCTAGAATATTTAATGTAATTAGAAATATTTATGTTGAATTTCATTTGTAGTGACTAATAGTTCGTAATCAATAGAGATAATATAACCTAGGTTAAATAATTCGAGTTTGAGTGATTATTGCTTATATTGGTCTGTTTTTCTTATTTGTAAGATAATTGTCCGATTAAACTTAGAAAACTTCTCCTAGGTTATCTGATAGCTAAGGTTAATTAACGATCTCCTCTTAATTAACTATAACCTAAGGAAAAATTGAGATTAACAGAGCTTGTTGTTAATTTTCGAACAATATTTCAAAGAGTGTGAAGACGACAATTTAATGAAATATGTTTAATAGGGTGTAGCTGAGATTGAACCAAAGAACCAGACTCCTAATGAATTCACCACTTTCATCATTTTTGCATGTTTTTTTAATTTACTTTTGTTAGTTTAATTTCATTTTATTTTCTTATTTAATAAACCAACCAACCCCCTAATAACCTAAACACCGTTTAATTTCATTTCAAAAGCTTTACACACACTCTCTATGGGATCGACCTAGACTCACCACTGCTATAGTAGTAGGTCTAGTTTATTTTGTGTAGTGTTATGACGCGCTACAGTAGATAAATGACAAGTTTTACCATATACAAGCCTAAAGGGAGTTTTAAAGAAGATTCGATAAGCCCATTGGGCATCCTCCAACTTTAATGCCCAACCCTTCCTTGAACTATTCACTGTCTTTTCTAAAATTCATTTTGGCTTTAAGTACACGACTTCCACTTGTCCGCTCATTTGTGGGGGAAAAGGAATGGCAACACGATGGTGGACTCCGTATCTTTTAAGGAGAGCATTAAAAGATCTGTTATAGAAATCTGCTCCTCTATCACTTATTATTGTCCTTGGCACTCCGAATCGGTTGTATAACCTTTTGATAAATTTTTGCAAGACTTTCCCATCATTTTTTGGAGTTTTTGTAGCTTCAGCTTGGTGTGATACATAGTCCACTCCTACTAAGATGTATGTATTCCCTATGGAGGATAGGAAAGGTCCCATAAAGTCGATGTCCCACATATTAAAAAATTTGACTTCCAACATTTCTTTTCGAGATGTTAGCCACTCTTTGACATCTATCACATTATGCCACGAATGCCTAAGTATCTTCAAATAGATGTGGCCAATAGAATCCACATTCAAGTATTTGAGTTGCCGTCTTTTTTACGCCATGATGTCTAGCATAAAGAGCTTTGTGACACTGCATCAATATGTCCAACATCTCTTCCTCTGGAACATATCTTCTTATTAGACCATCAACATATGTCTGATACAAGATTGGTTCATCCCATAGGTATCAAGTACACTTGTACAAGAATCGCTTCCTTTGTTGATCTGATAAATCAGACGGAAGCTAACTGCTGGTGATAAAATTATGATGGTGTTGCTATGCTATCGAGTAACATCAAGGTCTCATTGATGAATTTTTCTTTAATATCATCACTCTGCTTAAACTCCCCTCCTTCTAGACGTGATAAGTGGTTTGTGACCACATTTTTTGCTCCCTTCTTATCTCATACTTTGATGTCAAACTCTTATAGTAATAGCACTCATAATATAAGTCTTAGTTTTGCGTCCTTCTTGGTAAAAAGATATTTTAATAAAGTGTGATCGATAAAAATGGTCACCTTAGAGCCTAAGAGGTATGATCGAAACTTATTACATGCATACACCACCGCTAGTAACTCCTCAATAGTGGTGTAGTTCAATTATGGTCGAGTTAATGTCTTGCTAGTGTAGTATATCACATGCAACTTCTTATCCTTCCTTTGGCCCAACATGTAACCCACAACTTGATCGCTAACATCGCACTTGAATTCGAATGGGAGTGTAAAATCTGCTGAAATTAAGATTGGTGTCAATGTTAGAGCCTTGTTTAATTGATCAACTGTAGATAATCAGTTATCATCAAAACAAAAAGACACATCCTTAACTAACAAGTTCATTAGAGGTCTTGCTATATGTGAGAAGTCCTTGATAAAGCGATGATAGAATCCTGCATAACCTAAGAATGCTCTCATGCCTTAACATTGATGGGGTAGTGGAAGCTTCTCTATAACCTCTGTCTTTGATCTATCCACTTCAATTCCTTGGTGTGATATTTTATGCCCAAGCACTACTCCCTCATGAACTATGAAGTGACACTTTTCCCAATTTAGCATCAGATGTGATTCTTCACATATTTGGAGTAATCTATCAAAATTAGTCAGGCACTACTCAAAAGAGTCTTCAAAGACTGAGAAATCTTCCATAAAACTTTCATTATGTCCTCGATCATATCTGCAAAGATAGACATCATGCACTTGTGGAATCTAACTGGAGCATTGCATAACCCGAAGGGCATTTGTCTATACGCAAATATACTATAAAGAAATGTAAAAGTGATCTTTTCTTAGTCATCAGGGTAGATGAATATCTGATTGTATCTCGAATAACCATCTAGGAAGTAATAGAATTAGTGACCAACCACTCTTTCGATCATTTGATCTACAAATAGGAGAAGAAAGTGATCCTTTTTAGTCACCTTATTAAGCTTTTGATAGCCTATGCAAACTCTTAATCCTATGACTGTTCTTGTTAAAATTAGCTCTTCACTTTCACACCTCATGATGTTCATACGACCTTTCTTCGATAGGCATTATACTGGGTTGACCCATTCGCTATTAAATATAGATTATATGATACCCATGTTTAAGAGCTTCACTACTTCCTTTTTGACCAATTCCTTCACGTGAGGGTCAAACCTACATCGATGTTCCCTCATCACTCGGCTTCCTTCTTTGATGCATAACAACGTTTGGGTTTATACCTCGAACGACGTTATTTGGTTCTTACTAATATTTCTTAATGTTTCAAAACATCTGACTTCTCTGTCTCAACATCTTCCTTAGACTTAACTTCATTCACTTTCTCAGCTTCATTGTCATTCTAAACTTCTATCAATTTAATTTCTTCAAAGCAGCTTTCTTCTTACTCTTGGATACTTTCATCTATAACATCATTCTTCATACAAGAGCTACATTCTTTCAGATTTTTCAGGGCATTGTTCATATTAAACTCCACTTGATCTTCACCAATCTGAAGTGTTAATTTACTTTCATGAACATCGATCAAAGCCTTTCCTGTGTCTATGAAAGGTCATCCAAGAATTAATGGACAGTTCTTATACTCTTCAAAATCAAGAATGACAAAATCCACAAGGATAATAAACTTGTCTACTTGCATTAATACATCTTCCACCACTCCAAATGGTCTTTTAACTAATTGATTAGCCAACTGAATTAGCATCAAAATTAGCTTGACCTCATAGAGCCCCAATTTCTTGAATGTCGACAAAGATATAAGATTGAAGCTTGCTTTTAAATCACATAAGCACTTTGAAAATTCAAATTCACCAACCACATAGGGTATTGTGAAAATCCCTAAATCCTTCAACTTGGATGGCATATAACTGGTGATTATAGAACTACAGCTGCCAGTTAGCACTACGGTTTGCTTCTCTTCCCAAGTGCACTTCCTTGATAATATGTCTTTCAAAAATTTGGCATACTTAGGCATATGTTCCTCAATGAAAGAAAAATTATTTTGCAAAGTCTTCAACCTCTCCACAAACTTTGCAAATTGTTCATCTAGTTTTTTCTTTTATAATCGTTAGGGATATGGGATCTTGGGTAGATATGACAGAAGGGCAACGTAAGGAGAGTATTCACTCATATCCACATCCTTCTTGGCCCTTCTCTACAAAGTGGGGTATAGCTTTTGTCTCTATGGGTTCAACTTCCTTCCCACTTTAAAGTGTGACAACTTTCAATTGCTCCCTTAGTTTTGTTTTAATATTGCTCAGGAGACTCCTTGTACTTTATACAGACAATGCATTTGCCAATTGGTTTTTTTGAACTTCTAAGTTGTGGATGGAAGAGGCATAGTTTTTAGTTACTTGTTCAAATTTCCCTTCCAACCCCTTATAAACATCATCCATGTTTATAAGTTTGTCCAAGATTTTATCTAACTTAGAGTTTGTAGAATTAGGTTTCTCCTGTTAAAATCCAGGTGGCCTTTAAGATTGGAATTGACCTCCTGCATTTTTTGACCAAGAAAGTTTTAGATGGTTCTTCCACCCAGGATTATACGTGTTAGAGTAAGGGTTATTCCCCCTCCTCGACTAGATTGGGCTCCCATATAGTTAAGTTACTCTGTTTTATTGGTCTGCAATAAGAATCAATCGATTGTATCATGGTTGTCTTATCCACATCAGTCATATCTATTTTTAATTGCTTTAACTGGAGCTAACAAAGAAGCTTTCATACAATTGGGTTGTTTGGTTAAGTCATCAATTTTTCCTGGATTTCTATTATTGAATCAACTGCAATGGTCCCCTTGTAATCACAGAAGGTTATTTGTTGTATACTTTTGACGAACGTCCAAAGACTACTATTACTTGCCATCTTTTCTAACAAATCCTACGCTTCCTCAACTATCTTTCTATTTAGAGATCCTCCATCTATTGCATCAATGGTGCCTCGTGTGGGTAGAGTAACTCCATTGTAAAAGGTTTGCATAAGCAATTCTTTAGGTAGGTTATGGTGAGGATACCTACTTTGCAAATCCTTATACCATTCCCATATTTCATAAAGTGACTCCCCATCACTTTGTTGGAAATTTGTAATCTCCTTTATCAACTTTTTCATATTTGTGAGGGGGAAGTACTTGTCTAAAAATGCATGCACCCACTGCTACCACGTTGTGATGTTTACAGGGCTTAACGAATGATACCATGTCTTAGCTATTGGAGTTATGTAAATATAGTGCCCTAGAAAGCAAGCGTATTTACTTATAATTTAATTTTCTTCCAGTTACTTTTGTAATGAAAATATTTACTATTAATAAAACAAAAGAGTTTTGTTTTTATGAGCATTATATATCTAATCATAAGGTACCGAGATTCTTTTGTAAGTAATATACATATACATAGAGATGTATGGGAAACATGTATATTATAAGAA
>JANZXP010000006.1:25346048-25357083 GCA_027576715.1 Erythroxylum flavicans
ATTAATTCTAATGAGATTAAATTAATTCTGGGCTTATTGGAGCTTGAATTATCTAAGTCCAATAAGATTCCCCACTTAGCTTTAAGGAAGGTTATTAAGCAAAGTAAGAAATATAAATGGAGGTTTTAAAGCCCCTGATTGAATGTTGGGCTTACACTAATTTATGGTTAATTAAAGCCCAAATGAACATTTAGAAATAGGCTAGACTTTGGTTTAATTTGATTAATTATATTAATTAAATTAAAATAAATTTTTTAAAGAAATGGAAGGTGCAATTTCGATTTTATTAGGGCTGAATGTGCAGCTGCACTTTTAGCATTTAATTGCTAAATAAAGATAGTATTTTTCATGCTTTATCATCATTAAATGGAGTAATGATCTTACCATTAAATGGTTTAATGGTTGTCTTTTAATGTTGGCATGTAATGTAAATAGCATTCATTTGATTAAAGATGCAAGATGTACATTTGATGGATCATCTTCCTTCTTTCATCACTAAAACTGAAATTGACACGTCATTTTAGGTTATTGGTCTTTTCATATAGCCATCTCAAAACAAATGAGAAGAGTCTCATTTAATGGCTTCTTTATGTTTTGATTAAAAGAATGAAGTGATGCATTGGATGACTTCTACTTTCTTTCTTTTCATGGATAACCAAAATTGACAAGGTTTAAGAGAGGTGCTCTTGCATTTTTTGGACTCTCTCTCCTTTCTTACATGTGTTGGCTGAAATTTGCATGAGAGGTGTCTCATCTTTGGCTTCTTTGTTCTAAGAAAAATCTCCTCCAAATATTGCTTCTCCTTTCCCACCAAAGGATCTTATTAACCAAGTTGTCCAAGAAGAACAAGTGGTAGATTGGATTGGTTGAGGATCCAATAACAAGGAGAGGATATATTGACAAAAGAAAGGACTCAAAAGCAAGGCTAAAACTAGGAGAGGATATAAGAAGAAGGAGAGGATAGCACAACGAGGAGTTAAAGCTGTACCAAAAGAGTCAGTAATATAATCTCCATCTTGTTCTTATGATAATTATTTTCCATATACCGTATCATGTTTAGCTTGGCATGTTGATTTGGTTATCTTGCTTCTGCTGTGTTTTGATTTCTTAAAAAGTTTTAAAATCTACCGTTTTAGCCAAATCTTGCATGTTTTATTTTCTGATCTTACATTTATCCCCTATGTGAAGGGAAATAGTCTCATCCTAACAACATCTTTCTACATTCCATGATATTGGAAGGTATAACATATTTCTAGAAAATTTACTAAATAAGCATTAGGATCCTCGTTAGTTAACCTAAAAAAATGCACATTGGTTTATATCATGTTTAGTAAATTTGGCTTAATCTTGAATGACGTTGCTTGTACCGATAGTCAAGTGATGCCTTGATGTGCAGCATTAAGCCCTGGTCTCATGAAATCCATCAGGGTTCGCTACTAGTTTCCTTGATTATGTTCCTCAACCATCATTTCTTCGATATCTTCTTCTTGGTGTCTTACTCGTAGAATTGCTCATTCTAATCAGGTGAAATCAAGTGCTAAAGTTTTGATGATCCTACTTGAATTCCTAGTAACTCTTGTGTTCATGCAGTAGTACAAACACAAGAAAGGTGAAAATTTCCTTAGAGCAAAGGAATTCAAATAATCCTAAAATAACTCCTCGACAACGGTGCTAAAAGCTTATTGAGCAAGTTTTATCTAATGTAAAACCCTCAATACTCCATTACTTTGTTTAAGGATGTAAAAATATGAATTAAACGAAAATAAAAATAACTAGAAAATTAAACAATTGAGTGCAAATTGTATGAAAATGAAATTATGAAATTAACACAATTAAATCAAATAGAGCACTAAACCACTTAAGAAATGAGATGTTACAATAAAATAAGATAGATTAATTATGAGAGCATAGGATTCATTCTATTGTCATTTTGCTATCTTAACCACTATTGATTCAATCGATATCGATCCTAGATTTCTGAAGGGTTAATTACTCTCTGTCAAGACCTAATCATTTAACCCCAATTAATAATACCTAATTGATTCCAAAATTCTAAATTAAGCAATTTATCAAATAATTAGGTCCTCACACAAGATCTCTCTTCGTATAATTATCGATTTGATATTTATGAGACTTATTAGGTTGTTAACTCTCGCTATCCAACCTAATCATATTACTATCGATTCAATCTCTTGATTTATTATTGAAGTATGTGCAACCATAAATATCACAACACCCAACATTTCGTTGACATCAAAAGTAATCAAGTCACTAAATGATTCCAAAATAAACACTAAAATGAAATTAGAACATAATCAACATGATCAACATCCTCAGTCCCAATTCACACATCATGATGGAAGTAAATAACTGTCATTTACAACTTATGATAATCTTTTTTAATCCTTCTTTTATTATAAAATTCTAGTTCTACATGTGATAAAAATTTTCTTATTATATAAAATGTGTTCGATTCATTTTCTTTAAGTGAACTTTTAGTTATGTATGACAAAGTATTTTTCATTACTGATATTTTAAATTAAAAACAAAAGGAGAAAACCTAATTTTCCAATTTGTTGTTTTGCTGCAATACAACTTTATTACTTCCCTCTTACCGAATGACTCTCTTGGTCTCTCTAGAAATTTTACTCTCTTTGTTTATGTTTTTGTAAGCAATAAAGTGAGATGATCTAGGTTTTGATTAAATGCAAGGATTCTTTTTTTTATAAGAGGGATCTATTTCAGTGGATTTATTAAATCTAGAAGAATCCTCATACCTCTTACAGAGCAGGTGATTTCGAGATCTATTTTCTTTGTCCTTTCTTTTACTTTGTTTTCCTTTTTTGTTAGTTTTGTGCTCAACTTACAATTAAATTTCTTCTTTTCCTTATTTTGTGAAATGTTAATGTGTGATACTACTCCAATAATGTTATTTTGATAGTCACTTTAAGGATAAATTGTGCCTCTTTCAAGACTATGTATTTTGGCACCTTACTTTAACATCCTCAAAGTTTTGAGCTGTGTTCATTTGAAGGTATCTTTATAGTGTATAGTGTTTCTTTAGCCCCTTGTCCAAAGAGATGGCTACAATAGATATGCTAACATTGGATATTTATATAATCTTAAAGTTGAATCTTTTTGCAAATTATGTCTCCTAACCTTTATGTGACTTCAAATAAGGACTAAATCATATAACCTACACTTGTTGCTCAAAACAATGTGTTATAAAATGATTATTAATTGTTTGAAACTTATTACTAAGCCTACAAGAAGGATTTAATACCTGTCTTTGGCTATGCGTGTCGAAGTAAACTAGAAGGCATCACTTAACTACATGTATAGTTACTTAAATTTGTCATCATACTATAAGCCTCCAATACTAGTAATTTAAATGTCTTTTTGCAAATGTCTCCTTCAATATTACTGTAGTAAAAGGATTAAATAGGCTGATGAAAGTTTGTTCATGATCTTACTCTTATAGCATGATAGACCACATTAGTTTATGATGTTGTATTAAAACAAGTGTATTATATTAAATATTTTATATTCTTTTTCGCAGGTCCTATATTGTGATGGAGAGCGTTGCTCATCTTTCTTTGTTGTAGTCTGAAGTTTTCCATCCATCCAGGTTAGTCGTCCAACTAATATTTACCATATGTATTGCTTTAATAATACGATTATGATACCTTTGGATTTTGTGTGATACAAAGGAGGTTTTGATTTTTCACTGTTGATTAGAATATTCTTATAATCATTAATGAGTTTTTATGTTTTTCTTTAATAGTTTAAGTATTTACTGTATGTGGAATGAGATGCAACTTCTTTGAGGCTTATCGGTGAGAAATTCCACGAGCTTAAGAGTCACAGCGAAAACTTTTTTTCTTGATTCACAGGTATAAATAATGCCACATATCATAGTTTTGAAATAAATTGTAGGTGATTAATTCGATCGATTAATACTTCAACTTCGTTGTGATTAATGCAAACTTAGTATTAACACAAGGAATTAATATGTTTCATAGACAAGACAATTTGTTTCATAAAAACCCCTATGACGGTATAAAACTTTCAAAAATAATAATTAATTCAAAAAAGCTTCTGCCTTACATCCTAAACAATATTAGTTATCATAGTATTACCAATCTCATTCCAATGATTGTTAAACAAATTTCATCGTCTTTTTTGTCATTATTTGAATCACTTTATTAGAAGATACGATTACTTAGAAAATGTTAACTTTATCTCATATATGTTAACAAAATAAAAATGAGAAGATAGATATTTTATGCCAAACAACAACTCAATGAAAATGTTAAACACCTTTAACTTCTCACAAGTTTCTTTTACCAACTCCTATTACTCTTCTGTTGGAAAACAAGTATAATAGAACTCTTATTATCTCAAACTGATAAACACACCAATATACTTAATTTTTGACTTAAGCATTTCAAATGTTGAATTTCACCTTGTTAGAATCTAGTCGTAACTTCCTGCTGTAGAGAATGTATAGTTGTCCTTTCTTTAGACTTCTCAATCTATTTCAGTGTTGGCACTCAAATACTCTACACTGCCCCATATTGCTTATATCACTTCTTTAATTATTTTTAACTCATTCTTTGTAATTAGATTTAGTATATGCACAACAAAACGTATATGAAAGAACTTCTCATCCATCAATAAGCTCTTAACTCTTAATTGCTCTTAACTTTGTCAATCGTAGCATCAGTCGTGCTATAATTATCCAAAGTTATTATTGACAACTTTCTGTCAAAGTTCAAATACATCAAACAATCTACTAATACATTCATTAGCCTTTCACTTCTACGAGGCACTAGAACATAAATGAACCTGCCATTTATGAATAAAATAAAAGATCAATTATAGTAAAATTAAAGAACAAATGATACCATAATCAAATAACCTTATTCATCTCAAGATGCGACTACATATAGTCTAATTATTGTCAATATAATGCGATGTCTCAATCATATAACCTTCTTTTGATTTTCATATGTTTGTATATCTGATGTGATTATAACTTGCCCATTATTAAACGAAAACTCTTTTATGCATCATAAAACTTGAAGATGTCCTTTTTAATGGTATTTTGACGAGGAATATTAAAAGTTATTCATATTGACATTAATGTTTTGAAAAACAAACCAAAGATTAAATCGCTAAAATGAGAAGTTTAAGATTTAAAGGTTTAACTAGTATTAGACCGTTATTAAATCAATATAGTAAAGATTAAACAAAATTAAAAAACTTGAAATATAATTGAAAAAAGAAATTTTCCTTGCCCATTCCAAGAAGGTGAAGTTTAATTAAAGAAGGAGACTCTTATTAAAATCAACTGGATTATTTTGGCTTACAAAAATTGATTAGTTTATGAAAAATGGGTTGCTTAATTAATAAACCAACCATTTTTAATAACAATAATTATTAACGTAAATTGAAATGAAAATTTGATTGATTTAAAATTTTTACGATTGAATTGACCAAATGGTTTGATTTTTTAATCATTGAGTGACGTGATAAACATCATAAAGTCTTGGTGATCCACATTTGAGAGTGGATATACATGCTTTATGATTGCCTCAGTAAATAAAGACTTGGACTTTTTAGGATCATAGACTATTCTAGTCATTTCAATTCTTCCTTTTAGTAGATTAAATGTTAAAAATATTTGATCTCATAATACCATTTTTCTTTTATTATATATTTATATGGCTTAAATGTAAAGTTCAAGAAAGTGGAATGTGATGCATCATACAAATTAGCCAAGAAAGGGGAACTAGTCCACCTGCCTCTTATGGGATTGTTTAGATAACAAATTCTTATTTATGAACAAAAAAGAGGCACTCTTGTGAAACTGACGTGAAAGAGACAAGAGCATCTTGTTAGTATAGTTGAGTCAAGCAATTTATGGTGGTACTTCCATTTTACTTATCAACTATCTCGCTTATTTTAATCTTTATGAAGTGATTTCAAATATCAAATTTTATAATAACTCTTTTTATTTGAATTGTTTCTTCACATATTATATGATCATACATCATATTAAAACTTTCTATTATGTTGGTTTGTGTTATTGAGCTGTTACCTTCATCCATCTTAAATAATTACGGATAATAAATACACTAATTAAAGATTTTTTTCCCAATAACATGTAAATTAAGATTTGAATCATTAAAAAATATGAAAATCATTACATGTATATTCCATTGCCTTTTGTCATAGAACCTTGTATGCTTGTATGATAATGTTGTGGACTTAGGGATTGCCATGAAATGGATAAGTTACCCATAACATCAATTAAAAAAAAGATAAGATGCCACCATTAACAAATTCAAGATGAGGGATAATGACCTAATGACGAGGACTTAGAGCTAGTAATTAACATAGAGAGATAGGCAACTTATATTAAGAGAAGTGAGAAATGAGATTGTCGATGCTATAGGATTTAACTGGGGTTCCTATTAAAATGTGAAAATTGAATAAACGTCTGTTATATCATGATTTAGCTACTACTTGAGATGTGAACATTATATGAAAAATGATTATCTACTGACAAAAAGATAAACATAACCTATAGTTAGTGGCAAACGATGAGAGACGAGTGGCGAGCAACAAGTAATAAGTGATGGGCACAACTATAAAGTGGCAGGTATAATTAGGGATGGCAATTGTTGACACATGGACTTAAATTTAGTTGTTTTTAATTGATCGATTTATGGGTTAGGCCTAGGCTCAAACTGACTTAAGACTAAATTATTTTAAGGAAAACAATATTATTTTATTTAAAATAGTTGGGCTTTAAGTAGGCATGAGCTTAGGCATTTCAGACCTGGACCCAATTAAAAAATCAACTTCTCGGTTTAAATTCATTTAGATCAGCATCACCTTATAATTTGAATTCATTTAGAAAATATCTGACTTGATTTCAGCCAAAATAAATTCTTCCATTAAGCTTTCATTCATCTCATGTGTGATCTTACAAGGAACATTGATTTCTTTCCCTTTTACCATTATTTATAGGTTAGTATGTTTAACCATCAAATGGTGGGTAATTTATAATAAAGTTAATAGTTTCAGTGTGATTCCTCTTAAGTGGAAGGGAACCTGATACAGGTATCCCAGTAGTAGACCTGTCTGTTATGTTACCTCCCAAGTTGGAATTACCTAGATTTCTATACAGTGTATGTTTGATTTCATTAGACCTATTTGGACTTGCACTCAGACTAGAACTTCCCATATATGTTGGAACATTCTGTACCTTAAAGATATACGGTAGTATCAATATGCTAAATGATTAAGGGTACGCTTGGTTAGTGGGTATGAAATAAAAGGAATGGGTATGGAATGGAATATAAAATTTGGTAGGTATCTATAATTATAGGGTTATGAATTTGATTACCAACTTTGAGGTAATGTCTCTCGTAATTCAGAGGAATGGGTATCATTGGTTTTTAAAACATGCGTGCATTTTAGGCGCGAGTTTCTTCTTCAATCATTAAACTCTCGTAAGCAATTAACAGCATCAGTACTCATCTTCACTTTTGATCTTACAAGCCACATTTTTTCAACCTTACTCCCGTCTCTCCACAAAGTAATCCCAGCCCACCAAATAGAGGAAACCACGAAGTAGCAGTAGTAATTTTCTTCCTTTCTTTCTTCTTCATTTTTTTGTTGATATAATTACATATTTCTCTCTTCTATTCTACTTAAGTTTGGGTTTCAATTCCTTTCTCTTGGTTGTGATAATTATACTCATACACTTAGCTTGTTTGGCTTTTTTATTTTCTTTCGGACTGTAAATATACTCGTACAGTCTAGAGAATCTCTGGGTTTCTTAAGGAAAGGAACAGAACAAGGTTGGGCTTCTTTGGCTTTTTTGTTTGCTTTTGGATTGTAAATATTCTAACCATAGCTGTCTGGATTATTGCTTCTACCGTCTTCATTCAGTTGTGCTTTTGTTTGCTCTTCTTTTTGTCCTGTGCGACTGTAAACAAAAATGGGTTGATTCTTACCTTAGAAACAGTAGCTATTATCGTACTCTTATTTTGTTGATCAGAACTCTTGTCTTTTTCATACCGACAACATGTAATCAAGTTGTTTGAAAATCTTTTACTATTTTAAAAAGGGTTGTATTGATAGGTGACGATTTTGATTGTTTTATTCCTTTATGATGCCTACACATTCGGTATTTGCATTATCTGATATTATATAATGTTCCTATGCTTAACATCATTTGCTTGTTCCTTATATAATGTAGGAAGATGGTGATTTCGTACTAACTACTGGGGAGGAAAAGGTACTTATACAGCAATTTGTCTGTTTATTACTCACTTTATCTGTAGCACTTTATCTGTCCATTCTCTTATGGTTTATCTTCCTTTTTCTTTTGAGAAGTTTTGGGTACTCAAGAAGTGGTAGTATTTCCAAAAGATCTTGAAACAGACTAGGGTCTTCTTACTAGCAAAAATAGGTTAGGTCTTTATAGAATTGTAGGAAGTAAGAAAACGTTGCTTTGTCTCGTTACTTTAAACATGATCACGCACTCCATCCCTTGTACTCCTTTTCTTTTTTATTCACACTTTAAAAAGTCTTTTTGTCTCCATTTGTGATCAGCTTCTTCTTGGTGTTCTTTGTTAGATTCAGTGAATTGGTTATATGTCAAATGATACTTACACGTCAAATATACAAATCTACATCTCAGTGGTAGCTTTGGAGTAACTCAGCTCTAATCTTGAGCATTAACAAGTGAATCAGTATTGGCAGTTTCAATTCCAGAAGATAAGGTATGCTCATTCATGACTTGACCTTAAAATATTTGGCCCATTGATTTATTTTATCAAGTAACCATTATCATCTTCCAGGATGTGTTTTGTTTTTTATGGGTTGTTGAGTGATATCCCACATATGTTATAATTGAAAAATCCCCAAGCTGTTTTGATAATCAGAACTTTTGCCTTTTTCATACTGATAACATGTAATCAAGTTGTTTGAAAATCTTTTACTATTTCAAAAATGGGTTCTATTGATGGGTGATGATTTTGATTGTTTTGTTCCTTTATGATGCCTACACATTCGGTATTTGCATTACCTGATATTATATAATGTTGCTATGCTTAACGTCATTTGCTTGTTCCTTATATGATGTAGGAAGATGGTGATTTCATACTAACTACTGGAGAGGAAAGGTACTTATGCAGCAATTTATCTGTTTATGACTCACTTTATCTGCAACAATTTATCTGTCCATTCTCTTATGGTTTATCTTCCTTTTTTCGTTTTAGAAGTTTCGAGTACTTAAGAAATGGTAGTCTATATGAGAAATCACATTACTCTTTAGCTTAAATTGAATTGTTGGATGTATGGGTTTATTTAGTTTTTTGCTGTCATGGTTCATATGAACTGTTTCTGGAGTATATTTTTATCTGGATAGCTAAATGCTGGATCTTATTATACTATCCAAACCATCTTCTCCTGCCTTTAAACATGATCTACTATGCATAAGTTGAAAAAACAGAAATAGCAAATATCATTAGTAGGTGAAATTAAAATTTTATATATCACACCATTTATCATAGAAATACTAATAATGAATTTATATGTAGTATAGTTATCATATTGCAAGGATTTTATAATTTCAACAAGATCTTGACAATTATTCAATGGACCTAAATATATGACTATCATCTTGGTGATTTTATTTAATCGTATGTAAAATATTTTTACATATGAGTTTAAGATATATAGATAACTTATGTACTCTTGACCATGTTGACCATGAAAATATGAACTTTAACATAATGTCCAATGGAGATATTGGATTAAATTTGAGATTTGTTTGTGTATTAATAACTTCTTTTTATATGTTGTCTCTCTTTACTTGTATTTGGTCCTTTTGTATGCTTTATAATACCTGTATATTGTGATATCACTAGTGGTGAATTGGGGTCAAGCACCTGTTCACTCTCATTTACAATCTCAGTAGCTCTATTATGAAATGGGACTTCAATTATAACATGTCTACTTATTTTATAATGTTATAACTTGACCAATGCAGGCCAATTTTACATTTTTATTTTTTGATCTATGCGTTGTGGAGATGGCCTTTCTTTGACTGCAATTTGAATCCCTTTTGTGTAACTAGTTTCTTTTAGTTACTCAAAAAGTGGCAGTAATTAGTACAGTTACTCCAAAAAGTATGCATAAACGAGTAGAGTTGTTAGATCTCATTCTAATTTTTTCAAAAAGGAGTAGAGTTATTAGATCTCATTCTAATTTTTTTAGAAATGAGTTGAGTCATCTCCCTGTCATTTTAGCTCTTTATTACCCACCTTTTGGGAGTTAGAAGTATTTTCTTCTTCTTGATCATGTTTCTCTATTACCTTCGCTTATTGT
Source organism: Erythroxylum flavicans (assembly GCA_027576715.1). Classification (NCBI taxonomy): domain Eukaryota; kingdom Viridiplantae; phylum Streptophyta; class Magnoliopsida; order Malpighiales; family Erythroxylaceae; genus Erythroxylum; species Erythroxylum flavicans. The sequence goes on from JANZXP010000006.1 coordinate 25,356,459, forward strand.
TTTATCTCTTTTCTACTGCTATTACCTAGCTTTTCAACATGCCCTATCTATATGTTGGACAATTATTTTCTGATTTTTTTAATGTAGATCAACATGGCTCACCCACCTATTAGCAAACGACATCACAAACTAAAGCAACTTTTGATACTTCAATAAACAACAAATAATATGTTGGTTTTCTTATTTGCTATCCATTATGTTATCTATTGTTTGTACCTTCGAGGGAAGGTTCGTGAAATTAAAACAAAGGAAGAAAAAAAGATTGATAGAATGAGATGGAATTTTAGATTGACCATGGATTGTGATAATGCCTGCATTAGTGAACTTCGTATGGATAGAGCAACCTTTAGGATATTGTATGATATGGTAAGAGATGTTGGAGGTTTAAAAGACATTAGGAACACAACGCAGAAGAGGTTGTAGCAATGTTCATATACACCTTAGCTCACCATAAAAAGAGTAGGATAATAAGCCTACTTTTTCTCCGTAGTAAAGAAACCGTAAGTCGGCAATTCCATCAAGTTCTTCAAGCAATTATAAGATTGCAACATATTTTGCTCAAGAAGCCGGAGCCCATTACTCAAGATTGTCAAGATGAGAGATGGAAATGTTTTCAGGTAATTGA
>JANZXP010000006.1:25377515-25391204 GCA_027576715.1 Erythroxylum flavicans
TAAATATTAAAATTTTCTTCCAATTTTTATATAAATTATTATTCTTATTAATTTTATTATTCTTATTCTTATTATTTTATTGTTATTAAATATTTAAATGAGTGTTATACTTATAATCATAAAATTAATAATTTTTATTAATTTTATTATTAATATTATTAATTTTGTATATATTATTATTATTATTAATTTCCTTTATATAATTAATTTTATTTAATTATTATTATTAAGGAATATATTAATTTTATGTCTATTTTTATAAAATATTTTTCTGCTTATAATTATTTAAATTATTAATCTTATTAACTTATTATTGTTAATGAGGTACTGAAATATAAAGAAGAAAGTCACACCCGTGACTTTTTCCACTTATTTTAAGGAATGACAAAAATTTAATAATAAAAACATTAATAATAATAATAATAATAATAATAATAATTTTATATTATTAACTTAATAATACTAATAATAATAATAATAATAAGAGACATAATTAATAAATTTAATAAATGTAATAATAATAAGTATAATAATCACAAAAATTAATTAAAAAAAAGAATGTCGCTCTCGTTCATATGCACGATAGGGACATTGGAGAATTAATCACCTTTAAAGTCGCTATCGTGCAAATGCACCATCTTGATTTTCAACCTAAGCAAGGAAAATCGCTGTCGTGCATTGGCATGATAGCGACTTTTATGAAAAACTAACATTATTATTATTATTATTATTATTATTATTGTTGTTGTTGTTGTTGTTATTATTATTATTATTATTATTATTATTATTATTATTTGTCATGGGCACGACTAAATTTTGTTACGCCTCTGACTTTTGCACTTCTAAATTTTTGTTTCAACTTCTACTGTTCCACTTTCACCGATGATGATGAGTATAAATATATAATTTTATCCTCATTGTTTTTAAGAACAAAATTAATAATAATAATAAGGAATTTAATAATATTATTTAATATAATTAATAAATAAAACATTAAACAATAATAAGAATAATTAAGTTATAAGAATAATAATAGTAATTAATAATAATATAATTTATAATATTAATAAGGAATATAAAATTAGCAATAATAATAATTGTAAAAATAATTTGTTAATTATTTTTTAATAATAATAATAATAATAATAATTGTTAACAGTAAGTAGGAAATTAATAATTACAATAATATTACTATTAAGAATATTTATATTTCGTTTGTATATTTTATCCATTTATGATTAATATAATAATATTAATAATAATATTACTATTATTGTAATTATTATTATTATTATTAAATTATTTCTATTATTGTTATTATTGTTATTATTATTATTAATGTATTTATTATTAAATTTTTGTTATTCTTAAAAGAAGTGGAAAAGTTCACGGTGTTGAAAGTCACACCCGTGAGTTTTTCCACTTTTTTCTTTTTCTTTATATTTCATTACTTCATTATCAATAATAAGTTAATAAGATTAATAATTTAAATAATTATAAGCAGAAAAAATATTTTATAAAAGTAGAAATAAAATTAATATATTCCTTAATAATAATAACGAATAATAATAATAATATAAAAAATTATTAATAATAATAAAATTAATAAAAAATATTAATTTTATAATTATAAGTATAACAATTAGTTAAATATACTTAAGAACAATAAATAATAAGAATAAGAATAATAAAATTAATAAGAATAATAATTTATATAAAAATTGGAAGAAATTTTAATATTTATAAGAATTTTGATAATAATAATAATACAAAAAATTTTATTTAATAAATTTAATCATAATAAGGAATAGAAAATTAACATTATATAAGTAAATTAAAACATAAATAAAACAGAATTTAATAATAATGATAAGAATAATAAAAAATTAATAATAGTAATTTATAATAATAAGTGTATATACTAAAGTACGAGAATAATAATAATAATAATAACAATAAAAAATTTTATAAAAATAATAAATTTAATAATGATAACAAGAAAATTTATTAATAAAAAGAATTATACTCAATTAGAAAATTAATAATAATAATAATGATAAAGGTGGATAAGAATGATAATAATTAATAAGAAGAAATTTAATAATAATAATAAGGAATTTAACAAGTATAACAATCGGTAAAATAAATTAAATTTAATAATAACAACTAATTATAATATTTTCTTCTTTATGTATTAATTAAAATTCAACTTTAATTTAATTTTAAATTAATGTCATATTAGTATATTTAATTTTAAAAAATCATATAAATTAATTTTTATACGGAGCCAAACCTATTTAGAAGGAGGAGGAGGCATTGACTTGGCGTAAAGCATGAATGTTGTTTTTTATTAAAACGTCGACGTTTTTCCTGCGACACAGAATAGGTACAGAATAGGCGGAACAGAAGATCTGAGTCCCGTTTTTTGTTACCCCGTAGAGTTTCTTTAACTTTTTTTGTTGTTTCACTCACAAGTTGATGAACCAGTTTAATAAAATATTGTTAATCATAAAGTATACAATTAATGGAATAATTAATCTTTAACTTTTTGTAGTTTTTTATTTAACAATATTTTAAATGTTAACCATAATTTGTCTATTATTGTTAATTTTGAGGGAATAATTAAATGTCAATTTAATAAATTTAATTTGTTAGGAGACAATAAAACAATGATATTGAGCATTTAATTTAAATTATATTATTTGTTATTGATAAAAATAAAAACTACAAAAATTTAGAGATTAATTTATTATTATCAAAATTTTAAACAATTTAATTAATAAGAATAATTAAAGAAACATAATAATTAATAATAATAATATAATGGTGAATAATAGTAATTGTATAGAAGACGAAGAATAAGGGGAGGGGGATAGGCGAGCAGTCTCGCGATCGCGAGATGTCGCGCCCTCGAGACTGCCATTCTTGGGCAGCCTCGCATCGCTAGGCATCGCGGTCACGAGGCAATTGGCCATTCTCGCGATCGCGATACCTCGCGATCGTGAGACTGCACAAATTAACTAGTCTGGCAATCGCGACGTCTCGCGATCTCAAGAATGCCCAATTTCTACAGTCTAGCGATCGTGAGGTATCGCGCTCGCGACATGGGTGATTACTCCCTTTTTTGGTTTTGTTTTTTTAATTATAATTACTAGTGTTATTATATTAAATTTCTTCTGATTATTATTAAATTTTTTGCTGAGTTTTTTATTAATATTAGTATTAAATTCCTTATTGATATTACATTTATTATTATTTTTTGTTCTATTATTATTATTATTATTATTATTATTATTATTATTATTATTATTATTATTATTATTATATCTTATTAATTAATTTATTTCCATTATTATAATTACTGTTACATATTATTATTTGATTTCTTCTGATTATTATACAATTTTTTGTTTAGTCTTTTTTATATTTATTATTATTATTATTAAATACCTTATTGATATTACATTTATTATTATTATTAGTATTATTATTATTATTATTATTATTATTGTAATTATTAATTTCCTTTATATAATTAATATTATTTAATTATTATTAGTATTATATTCGTTATTATTATTAAGGAATATATTAATTTTATTTCTATTTTTATAAAATATTTTTCTGCTTATAATTATTTAAATTATTAATCTTATTAACTTATTATTGTTAATGAAGTAATGAAATATAAAGAAAAAGAAGAAGTAGAAAAGCGACAACTCTTACCATTTCTTTGGAATTGTCCGATAATAGTAATAATAATAATAATAATAATAATAATATTATTATTATTATTATTATTATTAGAAATTAATTATATTATTATTCTTATTACTATAATAATAATAATAATAATAATAATAATAATAATAATAATAATAATAGTAAGAAGAATAATAAGATAATTAATTTCTAATAATAATAATAATAATAATAATAATAAGGATATTTTGGTCTTTTTGTTGCTTATTCCTTTGTTATTCCAAGTTTATATCTTCAAACCAAACATTGACATAGAAATTCTTTATCTATTTTATTCCTTGAACCAAACAAAGTAATACTCATTCCATTTTATTCCTCATCTTTTCTATTCTATTCCTTATCTATTTCATTCCTTGAACCAAACAGGCCATAAATCCAACAACAAAAACAAACCTGTAAGCTTTATCATAAATGAGATTTAGTTATCAAGATTATATATGAGAACTTAGAATTATGATATTATGACTTTATGATTTGATGAAATTTAATACCTTGGATAAATTATTTTATGTTTTTTTCAAATTGATTTGGATACTAAAATTAGATGTCTACAAGGTATAAGATTAATTAATTTTGTTGATAACACTTAAGAAAAAAGGAAGTTTAGTAAAAATGTTATTTCAATTTATTATCACTACTAAACACTAATTGATATTTAGGGCATTAATTTTAATAAGAATATTTGGTTGAGGTTCTTCAAGAAGTTATGGAAAGTGAAGGAAATTATCTATAACACTTTAGAAGACATATGGAGCTAGTATTAGTTAACTAGCCTCTTACTATTGGCTAACAAATTTCTTTAATTCAACATTTTTAAAAAACAGTTTTTGATGCTTCAATCATGATGTTTACAAAAATAATAAAGGAAAGAGAAAATGATAAGGAAGTAATAAAAGGAGCTAAAGGAATTATTTTCAAGTAGAAGGATAGGGTTTTAAGTTAGATTTTGAATATTGTAAGAGAGGTTTAGTAAAGAAAAACTAAAATTTGTAATAGAAAAGAATTCACATATATATTCAGCAGAGTAACATAAAGAATATATCAATTTAAGTTTTAAGTTGCGTGTTTTTTGATCTAATGTTTATTAATTGTTATATTAAGTGATTATTAAATATTTGCATGCTTAATTAGAAACGGGTTAGTATTTTAGAAACATATAGGAGTTATTGTGAGTTTAGGGATTTATTAAATTGATTAGTTGAGGGGATTCTTTCATGAATAATTACATGTAAAATTATTTGGAATTTGATATTTAGTCATATTTAAACTCTTGTAGTGCATATATATAGGTGTTATGGAGAAACCATAAATACTTATATGCTTATGTTACATGTTACATTTCATGGTATAAGTGCATTATATGCAAATGGTTTATGGTGTGATTGTCAGATACGTATTTTAATTGTTTTAAGGCCTATAAAAGACATGTATGATGGTTTATTTATGATGAATGTGGTGTGGGCCTTGGTTGGGATCAATATTCGATGCTAGATTGGTATCGAAACCAGTCCATTGTCTAAGAAAAATATAAAAAACTAAATTGAGGTATAAACCAATATGTTGTTTAAAATGAATACTTAGGTTCATATTAGTTAATAAACAAATATATTTCTAGAGTGAATATCCAGTCAAATTGAGACAACCCAATTTGTTGGCTGGGGTAAATGTCTAATGCATATCTTAAGCAACTATAAGATAATGTTTGATTGTTTTAGTACCATTGACTACTGCATACGATAAGTCTATTTGTGATAATCATGTTGGCATGTTTGCATTGCATGATTGTTTCTTAGCTCATTTTCAAAGATATATAGTTTTATATAAGATACATATGGTGAAGCTTTATTTATGGTAGATGTATATAGTTCTTAATTTATTTTATTTGTCCGTTTTCTGATATGATATATGCTATCATGTTTTAGTTATAATTTCATGTGAGAAGTTGATGAGAAGCGTGAGAATCTATAGAAGGTGTGAGCACGTTTTTCATAAAGTTAGAACTTAGAAAGCTTTTAGATAGAGAGAGGTATTTATATTACTCATTATTTAAGTTGTTTAGCATTGCTACGTGGATTTGTATAGTGAAATTTTATATGACTGATTTAAAAATTATTTATGAGATAAGGTTTATTAAGTTATTTTTATTAAATTTTAAGAGTTTAATAAAAAGATGTTACCCTCATCCCAATAGCTAGATTTGATTAGTTGAACTTTATCATTAGATAGCAACTTGTATTTAAACCTTTCATTTAAAGTTTATAGTCTAAATCAGTTAAAGGAATTCTACTAAAATTAAACATTAATGGTTTATGAAGTATTCCCAAAAATAAGTTATAGTAGTGTATTATAAGAATATGGAAGTGGCCTTAAATAAGGTGGTCTAATAGGTGAAGCAAGCATTTTAGAGGTCTTCCAATTTAAGAAGTTGAAGGTTTGATATATGGTAAAGGAGGCTTCAACTCACTTTAATCTAGAAGAAGATGATTGTTCACATTGGCATTTGAAAGTTTCACTTTAATTAAATTTGTTATTTGGATCTAAATCATTGGTTAGTTAAGTAATTTACTTGGAGTATATGGTTTATGATCTATTACATATGCCCAACAATTAATCTAGTAAGCACACGAAAAGTAAAGGACGTGGAGTTCACCAATATAGAAAAATAAAATATTAAAAAAATGATCTCATTATGATTATTTCTATTTCATAAACTATTATTCATAAAATCATAAGTTTTTTAAAAATTTCTTCTCATTTGTCAAAAAGTTAATATGATACAATTATAAATTGTATTTAATGATCAAGGACCTTATACTATAGAAGATGGATTAGTAGAAGTGATAAGAATAAATTTTATCATGTTTAACAAATTTTAATTTTACTTTGAAGGATATAATTTTGTAATCCATGCGCTTGTAGGACAATATTAATAAAATTATTAAAAATTAGTGAATTTCTTCATATTTATTAAATTTTCCTTTTGCCTTATAAAAATACAATTTTGCAGCTCATGCACTTGCTTTCTTCAATAATTTACACTCGCATTAATTAATCTAGACCTACTCCGTTCGATTATGACTTTTAAATTATTTAGTAATCCCTTTACTAAAAAATGGAGGGATGATAGTAAAGCAAAATGGAAATATTCCATAGACTTTATATATGAACTTCGAAAGATTGAAAGGAAAAAAGAGTTAACATAATAAAACTTGTATACTATTTTAATTTGTTCTTAATAACATATTTTATTAAAATAATTCAATAGAAGCTTATAAAAATTCATATTAAATATTTTTGATATTATAAAGTATTTTTAAAATAATAATAAAATTTTAAAATAAGTAAAATTATAATAAAAGTTAGTATATTTTACCGAGAATGGACCATAAAAATTTAAGCTCGTCATTCCTCGCCACCCGCAAGACTCGAAGGGAAAAAATCATTCGTCTCTTTGATTTTTGTGAGTTCCACATCATTCTATGATATGATTTATATGCTAATGTTATTTTTCTAATGGACAGCTATATAAAGAGATGAAATTTTGTCAGTTCCACATCATTCTATCATATGATTTATATGCTAGTGTTATTTTTCTAATGGACAGCTATATAAAGAGATGAAAATTACTGAAATATGTTTAAGATCAGCGGACATTAGTTTCAAGTTCACAATGTGTTACCTCACATATTCAAATTGTTAAATTAGCTGACTTTTTGACGACTCAAATAATTATTTGTAGATAATTTGATCTATCTGTTGAAATATGAAATGGAAATCAATTTTATGCAGAAGTTTGACAAATTTTGGGCTTTAGCTTCTACATGATTGTTGGATCTTCTTTGCTGGTCCTTATATGAGCCCAGTCTTCTATGGTCTATGATAAGATTCATTCCACGCATATTCTTTTGTGATAAGATGGTTGAGGATGTTTTTCAGTTGATTTAGGTGCGGAATACGTTGTCTGCAAGTGCCTGCAATTTTAATGAAACACGTACTAGGACAATGACGTGGATGATAACGTTGCAATTTGTTTGTTTCCAGTAGAAAGCTCATGTTCATGCCGCTTCAAATCCCCTGTACCTTTATCCTATGTTCCAAAATCATCCCACCTATCTAAACTTGTACTTTTGATACTAATATGCTTCTTGTTTTTCAATTTAACATTATTTCTTATTTTAATTCTCTATCATCAAATTCTCTAATTCTACCTTTCACATTTGGTAATAAATTCTCTAATTCAACCTTTCAAATTTGGCAATCACTTCATATTAAGACTTTCTTTACTATCTTAAAAAAAAATCAAATGTGTTATCCCCAAAATTCAAGTTGGACATATAATTTAAACTAACATTAATAATGCTTTTGACATGATGTATTAATAAATTTTAATGACTTAATCAGAATTTTTAATAGTTAGAAAATTAAAATAAGGAAAAACTGTAAATTGAAAAATTAGAAATATGCTTTATTCGTTAATAAGAATTTGTTTTGAATTAAAATATTGTAATGATAATTTTATAAAGTTGTATATTAAACCATTAATAAGGGGTGTAATTTATTTATTTTTTAAGATGAAAAGAATGCATTAACATAACCAATAGGAGTATGATTACAAGTGAACCAAGACTAAAGGATTCAACCACTATGCAACATAGAGATTTTAGAGTTAAGAACCAAACAATTATGATTAAATATGCATAATTCATAAGTTAGAGCATAGTGTATACTGAGATATGGAGATGATGGGATATAGAGAATGTCATCATCATTGTTGCCTTCAATTATTGTCTAATATCATAGGTGAGAGATGTTCCAACTTATGGCCAATATTGGCTAGGATAATTACTATATCAAACTTATGGTGCCAAAATTGAAGTTTCATTGTTATATGCCTCAGAAAATTCTTGAGTTCACTCCTTACCATATTGCATACACTATATAATCAAGAGTAGTTTTAATACTATACATCCGTTCTATACAATTGATGATGCTATTTAGTCATTGAATAATGTTGGACTAATCAATTTGTTAGCTTCGAATATTGCACAATTGATGATTTTCTTTCTATATGGTTGATGAAAAGTGACATTAGAAGAACAAATCCTTAATGAATTTAAGTTCTCGACTGTATAATTTGTAGGATTCAAAATATTTGGTCTCCTGATTGTGCTTATTATGTTTAGTTTGTTCCTTATGCTAGTCATATAATAATTGAAGCCTTTCAGAGGGTTTTGTTTACAACATACTAGCCTAAACTAAGAGACGTTGGAAGCTAAGGGTCCAAATAACAATTGGCATGTCTTTTTGTAAACTCGCCGAGGTTGTGTCTCAACCATACCATAATGTCTTCTAAATTTATATTAGGATTGTAGTTAAGAGCATTATTAAGTATTGTAGTGGCCATTAATTTTTTTTAATTAACTCATTTACCTTATCTTGGTTTTGTATAATGTATATAAAATTATTCAAATTAAAGAACCGGTAAAAAGGCCCTAACTCATTGAAATTTCCATACCATAGTGATATATTGTTCCCATTTCCAACTTTACATTTAATCTTTAGTTGTAGACATTCTTTCAACTTTAGGAGTTATAACATGGTTTTGAAGGAGTCAATTGTAGGTTTTGTTATTAAGAAGTTTCTTCTTATTAGATATTAGGTGTGAATCTATCACACCTATAAAAATTCTTTGTTAGTTTGGAGTATCTATATCCTCTTATTTATGATTTTTAGTTTAGCAATTCCCAGGAGCCTATTGTTTTAGGTGTGTATATCTTAAACCACTTTATTTTTTATATTAATTTCTTTATAACATCAAGGAATTTCCTCATCATCTTTTATTTTTCCTTGATTAAATTCCGCAGAGGGATCAAATGAGAGTATTATTAGACATGTAGGTTATTAAGAATTGAACTAATTAGCTAAATTGTACCTACATTAGAAAGGCATTGATTGCTCAAATAACTAATCCTTTTTTCAAATGTTATTAAATAATGTCTAGCAATAATTAAAAGAAGGTCTCTTAATGGTGATTACAACTCCTGAATAGGTGAAAAGAGACTCATTAATTTAAAAAATTTTCAAATTAAAGAGCCAACTTACTTAGTGATTGAATCTAGAATAGATGGATAAATTTTTTTTCCTAAGAAATTATTGACGATATGAAAAGAATCATTAATATGTTCACTAAACTTAAGTCTACACCATAAGTAAAAGTAGGTTAATAGAAAATGAAAGAATAAAGATCCTTAACTTTTTACTTTTGTTGTGGAATTTAAGTTAGTTGATTAGTCTTATTAACTCCTTCATACCAAATATGAATAAGTACAGAAATAGAAGATCTCCTTATCTCAAATCTTTAGCTCCGTTAATCAAATGAGTGGGTTCACTACTAATCAATATAAAATAAAAGATAGTTGAGATAAATTGATATGGGATGGCGATGGGTGGCCTATGGGTTAAGATTAAAGTAGTTTCAATGGGCTGGCCCAAGTCGGCTTGAGGTCTAATTATTCTAAGCAAAACAACATCATTTTACTTAAAAGAGTTAGTCCTCGGGTAGGCCTAGGTCTAGGCAACCTAAGCCCGGACGTAATTAAAAAAAGACTTTTTATACTTTTAATTTTAAAAATATTGACGTAGTTGGCCTATGGGCCGGACAATTGCCATCCTTAATTAATCAATCCATTTAATGAATGGAGAGGGAAATCTAAATGCCTCTAATGAGTGTAGTATAAAGCTCTAATTAGTAGAATCAGAAGTTTTGTTAAAATCAATCTTCAAAGCACTACTCTTAAAGGAATTCTTCCTACTGTCATTTTTAAATAATTCTTAAGCTAATAATATGTTTTCTCTAATATACATCTATTGAATAAAATCTCTTTAATCAAGAGTGATGATTAAGCTTAATACCAACTTCAATCTAGAAACTAGAAATTTAGAGATAATCTTGTACCTTATGTTGTAGCGAGATAGGCTTATAATCCTTCAACCTTGATGGATTAGGAATCTCTGGTATAAGGCTAATGTAAGACTTATTTAGCTATAACATTTTTTTACTGCTAAAAATTCTTGATTTTCAATGGTGACTTAAGTTTTGATTATGCTTCCCTACTCTTAGAAAACAAGGCATTTAATTCATCATAATTAGGGCCTTGTTAGAATGAAGGATAAAGAAAACTTTCTCAATTTCTAAATAGATGAAAGGCTTGAGGAGGAGCTTAGTGTCTACGTCTATAATCTACTTAGGAATGAAAAAATTATATCTTACACAAATGAAGAGTTATTAGCGTTAGTTCCTAAAGTAATATGGAAATAATCATAAGCCACTTATTTCATCTCCTGCTACTGTTAGGCCATATAACCATTCTTCTTTAATAAATATTTGACATTGTTAGTGTTTCTCCTTCAAAGGATAACTATATGAAAGTATAGAGTTCCTATATTCCTTTTGACGTATATTTTAAAAGTGAATTATACACTTTTGAAACTTAAATATAGTTGGATAATTCTTGACTTTCTTAAGATTGTTTTGACAGGTCGTCTATAGATTGATAAAGTTAGTTTAATTATTGAGGAGGAGTGTTTCCTCAATAGCATGAATAATGTTGCTATAATTCTTTTGATTAAGTCTCTTAAGTTTTTCCTTCACCATTTTTAGTTTCTTAAAGCATTTGTAGGATTCATAACCTTGTAAATGGTGGCCATACATTTGACAACTACTTCCTTAAAGCCCTCTAGCTTTGTTATATACTTGTTAAACCTAAATAGGGCTTTCCTCATAAATTTCTCTGTCAAGTTGTGGAATTTTATAGGAAAACAATCCGAGGTTAGATTATTACTAAAGATAGATTTACTATTAGGGAACTTAGATAACCAGAAGGAATTAACAAAGGCCTTATCTAGTTTTTTTCTTTTTGAATTTAACTTATCTTAAATCTCATATATGTGACTTTAATCTAGCTTACACATGATCTAAAGTCATAATAAAAGTTTCACAAGTTTATATCAAACCTATGGTGCCAAAATTACTATATCAAACCTATGGTGCCAAAATTGAAGTTTCATTGTTATATGCCTCAGAAAATTCTTGAGTTCCCTCCTTACCATATTGCATACACTATATAATCAAGAGTAGTTTTAATACTATACATCCCTTTTATATAGTTGATGATGCTATGTAGTCATTGAATAATGTTGGACTAATCAATTTGTTAGCTTCGAATATTGCACAATTGATGATTTTCTTTCTATATGGTTGATGAAAAGTGACATTAAAAGAGCAAGTCCTTAATGAATTTAAGTTCTCGACTGCATAATTTATAGGATTCAAAATATTTGATCTTTTGACTGTGCTTATTATGTTTAGTTTGTTCCTTATGACTAGTCATATAGTAACTGAAGCCTTTCAGAGGGTTTTGTTTACAACATACTAGCCTGAACTAAGAGAAGTTGGAAGATAAGGGTCTAAATAACAATTGGCATGTCTTTTTTGTAAACTCGTCGAGGTTGTGTCTCAACCATACCATAATGTCTTCTAAATTTATATTAGGATTGTAGTTAGGAGCATTATTAAGTATTATAACGAATACCCCTAATATTTTGTGACCATTATTTTTTTTGAATTAACTCATTTACCTTAGCTTGGTTTTGTATAATGTATATAAAATTATTCAAATTAAAGAACTGGTAAAAGACCATAACTCATTGAAATTTCCATACCATAGTGATATATTATTCCCATCTCTAGTTGTAGACATTCTTTCAACTTTAGGAGTTGTAATATGGTTTTGAAGGAGTCAATTGTAGGTTTTGCTATTAAGAACGTTCTTCTTATTAGATATTAGGTGTAAATCTATCACACCTATAAAAATTCTTTGTTAGTTTGGAGTATCCATATCCTCTTATTTATAATTTTTAGTTGAGCAATTCCCAAGAACCTATTGTTTTAGGTGTGTATATCTTACTTTATTTTTGTTATTAATTTCTTTATAACATCACCAAACTAGAGGAATTTCCTCATCATCTTTTATATTTCCTTGATTAAATTCCCCAAAAGGATCAAATGAGAGTACCATTAGACATGTAGGTTATTAAGCATTGTATTAATTAGCTGAATTATACCTACAATAGAAAGGCATTGATTGCTCGAATAACTAATCCTTTTTTCAAATGTTATTGAATAATGTCTAGCAATAATTAAAAGAAGGTCTCTTAATGGTTATTACAACTCCTAAATAAGTGAAAGGAGACTCATTAATTTCAAAAATTTTCATATTAAAGAGCCAAACTTACTTAGTGATTGGATCTAGAATAGATGAATAAAATTTTTTGTCCTAAGAGATTATTGAAGATATGAAAAGAATCATTAATATGTTCACTAAACTTAAGTCTACACCAAAAGTAAATGTAGGTTATTAAAAAATGAAAGAATAAAGATCCTTAACTTTTTACTTTTGTTGTGGAATTTAAGTTGGTTGATTAGTCTTATTAACACCTTAATACCAAATATGAATAAGTAAAGAAATAGAGGATCTCTTTATCTCAAATCTTTAGCTCCGTTAATCAAGTGAGTTCACTACTAATCAATATAATATAAGAGATAGTTGAGATCCATTGATCTGGGATGGCGATGGGCAGCCTATGGGCTAAGATTAAAGTGTGTTCAATGGGTCGGCCTATACCGGTTTGAGGTCCAATTATTTTAAGCAAAGCAACATCGTTTTACTTAAAAGAGTTGGTCCTCAGGTATGCTTGGGTCTGGGTAATCCAAGCCCGGACGTAATTAAAAAAAGACACTTTATACTTTTAATTTTAAAAATATTGACGGAGCTAGCCTATGGGTCGACCCATTTGTTAGTAGTGTGCCCTAGGCCAATGGATATTTGTGATTCATGTATTAACATTATGACTTGTTAATAATATATT
>JANZXP010000006.1:25391304-25407572 GCA_027576715.1 Erythroxylum flavicans
TCCGTGTCAAAACAAAGGTATTTTTGCGCATCCTATATGTTTTCGGTTATACATTGTGTTGTGTTATGGTCTTTTCCGCAGCGTATTGTGAATACTTGGGCCATATGCGATCCGACACCATTGCCATCCTTAATTAATCAATCCATTTAATGAATGGAGAGGGAAATCTAAATGCCTATAATGATTGTAGTATAAAGCTCTAATTAATAGAATAAGAAGTTTTGTTAAATTCAATCTTCATAGCACTACTCTTAAAGGAATTCTTCCTACTGTCATTTTTAAATAATTCTTAAGCTAATAATATGTTTTCTCCAGTATACATCTATTAAATAAAATCTCTTTAGTCAAGAGTAATGATTGAGCTTAATACCAACTTCAATCTAGAAACTAGAAATTTAGAGATAATCTTGTACCTGATGTTGTAGCGAGATGGGCCTATAATCCTTCAACCTTGAGGGATTAGGGATCTCTGGTATGAGGCTAATGTAAGACTTATTTAGCTATAACATTTTTTCATTGCTAAAAATTTTGAAATTGCAATCGTGACTTAAGTTTTGAATATGCTTCCCTACTCTTAAAAAAAAGGCATTTAATTCATCATATTAGGGGCTTTGTTAGAATGAAGGATAAAGAGAACTTTCTCAATTTCTAAATGAATGAAAGGCCTAAGGAGGAGCTTATTGTCTACTTCTATAATCTGCTTAGGAATGAAAAAGTTAGAACTTACACAAATGAAGAGTTATTAGTGTTAGTTCCTAAAGTAATATGGAAATAATCATAAGCCACTTATTTCATCTCCTGCTACTGTTAGGCAATATAACCATTCTTATTTAATAAATATTTGATATTGTTAATGTTTCTCCTTCAAAGGATAACTATATGAAAGCACAGAGTTCCTATATTCCTTTTGACGTATATTTTAAAAGTGAATTATACACTTTTAAAGCTTAAATATAGTTACATAATTCTTGGCTTTCTTAAGATTGTTTTGACAAGTCTTCTAGAGATTAATAAAGTTAGTTAAATTATTGAGGAGGAGTGTTTTAGCTTCCTCAATAGTATGAACAATGTTGCTATAGTTCTTTTAATTGAGTCCCTTAAGTTCTTCCTTCACCATTTGTAGTTTCTTAAAGCATTTGTGGGATTCATAACCTTATAAATGATGGCCATACATTTGACAACTACTTCCTCAAAGTCGTCTAGCTTTGTTATATACTCGTTAAACCTGAATAGGACTTTCCTCATAAATTTCTCTATCTATGGAATTTTATAAGAAAACAGTCTACGGTTAGATTATTACTAAAGATAGATTTACTATCAGGGAACTTAGATAACCAGAAGGAATTAACAAAGGCCTTATCTAGTTTTTTTTCTTTTTGAATTGAAATTAACTTAAATCTCATATATGTGACTTCAATCTAGCCTGCACATGATCTAAAGTCATAACAAAAGTTTCACAAGTTTATATTACCCTTAACTTTTAATAAGATTATAATGTTATTAAAATCATCAATAATCATCTAAGGATTGTTAATAGTGGCTTGAATAGCTTTTAGATCAATCTATAATGATATTCTTTAGTAAACCAAGTTAGCAACATACACAAAACTAAAGTAAATAAAGTCAAGATTAAGTAATAACCAAACTTCCAAATTAATTAAATCATCAGAAGCTCCCGAGTGAAAAACTTAATTTTAATAGGATTAAAAGCTTTTATTATTCTTTCATTAGAGTGATAAATATGATTGGTGATAATAGTGTAACACTCACTCAAAAACTATAACTTCATCTAGTGATCCTCTTTTAACTTTGTATCTAACACACCTATTAGCAAAGGCTTTATCTTTTTCGATAATTAAATAAAGAATTTTACAAGCTAAGTTTATACAACATTATAGTGGATAAGAATATTACATAATCCAATATCATTTTTCTACTATAAACATACTAGGTAGCTAGATCTTAAAGGTGCCATTTATTTCTCATACTTGTAGTAATTCTGGTTTGAATGTCTTTAGAAAACATTAGTTCCCTGATCCAGTTTAATATGTTATCTACCAGAATCCATCTCTCAACAGCTAGAGCTTTGTATAGTCTACTATTTCTTTCTTTATGTTAAATATATTGAAGAAATGAAAACATTTTTTAATACAATTCCATCCTACTTGAGGGATTTAGCTTTACTGATTTCCCATGACAAGATATTTGTCCATTTATTAGAGGGATAATATATCATCATAGTGTGATGCACTCTGGTCCAAGTAGCCCTCAAGTATCTACATTAAAAGAATAGATGACTTCTATTCTCTACCTTCTTATTGTAAAGAAGACATAGGATCATAGTTTCCAAACCATCTATCTTTTGTTCTTACTCTACTTTTGATCACCAACCAACTAATCTTTGATTCTTTTGGGTTGATAGTTTATTCTAGATTAGCTCAAACCATGATGCTTCCTCCAAGCAAAGTCTAAAGATCTTTTAATATGAGGAGTTGGTATATGATCTAGAGTTATTTGCTCGCCATATACATTTATCCTCCCTGTTTGGCTAATTAAATTGAGGTAAGTAACTCATTAGGCTATTAGAGCCTCTGAAATTGTAGCACCAAGGACCATCTTGTATAGCCAAACTAACTTTAGCATTTAAAGGAATTCTAGAGGTGAGATGAACCAATTTCCTCTTTATTAGAGGGTAGTAATCATTCCAGTGTTTAAACCAGAACCAAGATTTTTCACCACTTCCTAAACTTTGTTTAATCCAAGAGTATATTTGATCGCTCAATTTGAATAATTTAGTAAAGCTCCACAATTGGTCCCCACTAATTTCCAACTACCAGAGACTCGAGTCTCTTAAGTTAAATTCATTGATCCATTTAGCCAAAAGTGTTTCCTTATCCATAATAACTCTCTGTATTCTTTTAATTAGTGGAACTTTTTTCATAAAAGCTATAGGAACAATTCCAAAGCCACCCTCTTTCTTAGGAATGCATAATTATTCTTATTCAACTTCAACTCCTTTAGAATTCTCTACTTTACTGGACCATAAGAACCCCTTAATACATTTATCAATGTCCTTTATAATTCTTTTTGGTATGATTAAATGGGCACTCTAGTGTATATGTAAGCTCCTGAAAGCATAATTAATAAGGGTCAGTCTAGATGCACAAGATAAGAATATGTTTTGATGGGAATTGATTTTTGCTTAAAACGACTCAAATAGTGGAATGCATTCAACACATTTTGGTTTGATTGCGATAATAGGAACACCAAGATATTTTAAAGGAGAAGTTTGAATATTTAGCCTAGCTATTTTACTAAGTTCATTCAAATTCTATACATCTTAGGATACAAATATGCTACTTTTGCTAAATTCGCTTCCTGGCTAGAGCATCTAGAGAAAACCTTCAATGTTTCCATGATTAATTGAATAGAGTAGGTGTCTGCCCCACATAAAAGCATCAAATCATCAGCAAAAGCCAAGTGGTTGATTTTCAGTTCTTTGCATTTATAATGAAAGTTAATTTTGCCATTGTTAAAGGTAAGGGCATATAAGAGTCTTGATAATGCATCAATTAACGAACTTAATAAATAAGGGGATGAAGAGTACCCCTGCATTATTCCCTTGGTATTTTTGAAGATTATAGAGGGCATTCATTGATAAGAGTACTAAAAATCACTATAGTTAGACATTCTTTCAACAATTACATAAATTAAAAGGGGAAACCAAATGTTAGGATGGATTTTTTAGTGAATTCCCACATAGTAGCATCTAAGGCTTTAAAGAAATCAATCTTGAGGACACAACTTTTATGGATCTTCTAGAAACATAATCCTTCATCAATTCCTAAACTAGCAACATATGATCTCCAATGATTTTTCCTATGATAAAAGCACCTTAAGCATGGTTTATAAGTCCCTTCAAAGCTTATTTTAGTCTAATGTTAATAAGTCTGAAGATCACCTTATAGACTATGTTACAACAAGAAATTGGTCTATAGTCGAACACTGAAGAATAATGTTTAGTTTATTTTGAGTGTGTTCAGCCCCATTCATATCTTGAAGCATTAAAATTTTGTTTCTATTTCATCTAGATAGGATTGAAGAGTGGAAGAATTTTGTGTTAGCATCACCTTCCCTGAGCCAATTTACTATAGCTTTCTACTTGAGAATTGAGCTATATAATATGAGAGCATCATCGTATTCCTTCATCCTTTATGCCTCTAGAGATCTTAAAGTTATCAAGGTGCTTATAACAATTTTCCTAAGCAATCTTCATATTATGTTTTATTTCAACAAGGTTTATTTTGTTTTGTTTAGCAAATTACTTAATTGCAAGTTTAATTTTTTTAAGTTCCTCATGATTTAGAAAGAATTATAGCCTTCCACTTTAAGTGCCCAATTTTTTCATATCATCTCTTTAAATCCCTTTTGTTTTTTTGAATCCATTAAAGAATTTGAAAGGGGCTTTACTTATTTTGTATTGGCATAGCCTCAGTACTTTAGTCCTTAAATGATAAAAATAAATTGTCTCCAAAGTGAGCATATGAACTAAGAAATGAATAAGCCACAATTGGATAAACATAATGTATCTAACTTTTTTCTGATGAATAAGTCCCCTTGTTGCTTATTTGATTAGGTGAATAGTGAACTACATACCCAAAATCCACTGAGCCTATAAGTTCTGTGACTTCTGTAAGTTGTTTGTATGATCCTCTATGTTTAGTTATATAACCATCAGCCTCTAAAGGAGATAGTATGCAATTAAAATCCCTTATCATTATTCAGGGCCTAGTTATACCTACACTAATGATTTTAACATCATCCACAGGCTAGCTCTTTGGAACATCAACTTAGCTGCATAAATAATATGCATATCAAAATAGACATTGGTACCTTTGAGATGACAATTTAGACGTATAAATTGATCACATTCTTTAGTTGTTTGAATTAACACTTTGTCTAAATTATAAGCACAAATAATCCTACCATTGTAATGATATGTATGGTTCGAGTGGATCTTCCATTTAGTGCCCAAAAAGCTTAGACACTTCTATACTTAAGGCATTTTTATTTTAGTTTCAAGCAAGCCCATAATTAGGGGCTTCCTCCCCAAAAATCTCTTTTATAGACTATCTTTTAAGAGGTTCTTTTAACCCCTCTTATATTCCAAATTAAGACTATCGTAAGATCAGATAATAGGTTGTGACCTATTAGTCTATTTTCCCCTTTTTCCTGCCTGATCTTCTTCTATTAATGATGGACGCTTTCAATTCCACTTCCTTTTGATTCTCAATTATTTCAGTATCCTCATCACTAAAGATAATAGAGGTACTTTTCTAGGTATTATTTATATGTTGGGCTTAATAAGATTGTTTATAGCAGGACTAAGGGGAATGATTATTTTTACTAGATTAAGATTCTTAATTTCCTTATCATGCATTTGCCTTAGATTTGTTATAAGCATCTGATCTAGATTGTTCTAGAATCAAGCTCATAGCCAAATTGTATATCATACTAAGAAGGGTCGAGAGAGACTCTCCACACGAACGAAAAAGTAACTCACCAGACTCGAACTGGTATAGGCGGATGGCATCAAGCCTCAATAGAGTTGCTTTGGTGACACAATTCGAAAGCTTAATTGTTATAAGCACTTGATCTAGATTGTTTAAGGTAGTAGAGCTAAAGTGGTTATCAAGTCCCATTAACACAATATAGCTACTAGTGTTGAAGGTTTTATCTATCAGCTTCCATATTTTGTTATAGTTCTTTAGCTTTTAACTGTAAGAAATGGAAATCTCTACTCTTGTAAGATCCCCTTCTTCTCCTAACTTTATAACTGGAATGGATTTTAGCATCTCTGTATCCTTTTTTACTTCAGTATGTAGCTTGGTGTAATATATGCTCTCTATACATGCAGTTTAAGTGTCAATATAAATTAGCTTGCCTATGAAGCTTACTAGGGAGCTAAACCCTTCAACAGTCCATAATTCAAGAGGCATATTATGGAAGTTCACCCAGATTGGGACACTATTGATGTTTCCTTTGTCTAGTTCACCTCATGGCCTTTATTTGTAAAAAGAATAGGTTTTCTCCCTATATACCAAGGACCTTGATCAATATCTCATTAAAGACAATTCTCATTGTTAAACTTGAATATGAATGTATTATCCTTAGTAAGAACAGTCCTCTCTAGTCCCTTCTTGCTCCATCTATCCATAACCCATATTTTCACTAGTGGAAAGGTTGGCCCTTTGATTTAGAAAAAACCAACTAATGATGAGGATCATACTAACTCACTTGCTTTGATCAGATCTATAGGTGGGGTGTATCCCTATTACTCCTTTATAGTTGTTTGCATTTAGTCTATTGAGCTGTTATTTTATCTTTCTAAGTACCTACTATTTTCTCTTTCTAAGTACCAGTGGTGTGACCTTTGCTCATAGATAAGATGTTACTAGTGTTTGGAGATAAGGCGTTACTCATGTTTAGTACTACCTGGGGGACGTGAACTAACTCAGTAAACTCCTCTAAACTTAAGTCTTCACCACTTACCCTAAAGTGTTTAAGTCCCTTAAAGGAAGATAGTTTCATTATTATCCTAGTTTGGTTGCGATTGGAGCTGAGACACTCACCTAAGTTGTCTCCATTAGGTAGTCCGAATGTGGCAAGGTAAATGTTACAGATGGTAACTTGTCAAAAAAAGGAAAGGTTCAAGGGCAAGTCTACAAATTTCTTAGTGAGAGGCTGAAGCATTGATAACAGCAACCTTAACTAAAGAAACTTGGATGTTGTCTTAGCAAAGGCTTTACTGACAAAAGGTAATCATATTAGACATATTTTTAAAAGATATTAAACCCTCTTACATTCAAATTTAGGATAGATACCAAAAGGAAGTTTAAGAGGTTAACAAGTCTTTAGCCTTAGCTTTTATGCTTAATCTCCTCCTTGCTATAACTTTGATTTCCTCCCCGAACTTAACTAATTCGTTGATGTCCTTATTCCTCAATATTGTTATGTTTGCCTCCTTAGGTCCTTATAAAGATATTAACTATTTTTCTCTGATGAACTTTGTCCGACTACCTTACTTCCCAATTGCTTAACATTGGAATTGCTTAAAAAGATTTAATATGATCATAGGAGATAGAGTCTACATATAATCTCTTTGAATTACCCTAAAGTCCCTCATTTCTTTAAGTGTTATTGGTTTCAAATGCTAGAAGACACAAGAGATTTTACCTTGTATATATGACTAGAGGCACAATTTTCTAACATAAATTCCTTAATTAGAGCTTCTAATCACATTAATTCATAACAGTCTCCTTAAAAAAAACTTACTAATTAGACTTTATTTCTTTCGTTGGCATTGGGATGGTTTCTAATGGTATGTAATAAGTACAAAATCTTCAATCATCTTATCCTTCTTATTTAATCTGTTTGATATGTATTATACCAAATAATCCCTTACTTATTTATATCTCTACACACATTCTTACATAGAAAATTTTTTATGAAAGTTGAAGCTTTTACTTTATATGATAGTTTACCTATGTCATAGCTAAATAATTTCGTTTCATTTTTTACAAATATTTTAGAGGAATACAATATATAGATCCAGATAGGGACATATTTTATCCTTAACTTCTCCACTTGTACATTAGGTTTTCATTTGAAGGAAAACATGTTTGTTGTTGACCAGCCTTAAGTATTCTTCTTATATTAGCTTTCAAAATCAAATTTAAAAATTAAGAGGTTCTCTTTATTGATGAATACTTCCAGTAGCTCCATTTTTCTCTTATGATGCTAAGTCTAAGCATTTATAACTAGTTTTCTTATATTTTGTGCCAAAAAAACTAAATAAGAAGGCTATCCATTTAGAAGCTTCCTCTTTTAAAACTTCCAATGAAGATGAGAATTTGTTTCTATCATGTGTGTTTTAGGGAAAGATAAAATAGTCTCTTATACAACAAGGAGTCTTTAACTACTTTGCAAAAAGTAGGTTTTAAGGAAAGTTAAGTTAAAGGAAAGTTCGACTAAGGAGGTAAAAGGGAGAGGATGAGGAGTACCTTAGTTAGAATTAGTGGTGATTTGATAGGAGAAGGCAAGAGCGGGTGGGGTTTAAGTGGTTGTAAATAGAGGGATATTAGAGAGCTTACTTCAAGAGTTGGGGGATTTTACGCCACTAGATAGATTGGAAAAGGATTTAGAGATGTTCAAAAGACCTTGATTCAAGCACAATTAAAGGAGAGAAGACATGATAAGAAAATGAAACCAAACAAAGTTAATCATAGAGCTAATAAAAGAATAGGTAAAAAGAATATGGGAAGAAGCAACAATCGCAAAACAATAAATTGACCAGATTCTAAAGGGAGAATGTGATCAAATGATAGGACAATTAGACATGTAGCTTATTAAGTAATAAAATAATTACCTAAATTATACCTGCATTAGAAAGGCATTGATTTCTTAAATAACCGATCCATTTTTAAATTGTTATCAAATAATATCTATCAATATATAGAAGATGGCCTCTTAATGGTGATTACTACTCCTAAATAGATGAAAGGAGGTTTATTAATTTGAGGTCTTGTCATATTAGAGAGCCAGCTTACTTAGTGATTGGATCTAGAATAGATAAATAATTTTTTTATCCTTGTTAATGGAAAGACCTAAGAGACTATTGATGACATATAGAGAATTCATTAACATGTTGATTGAATTTAAATCTACATTATAAGTAGAAGTAAGGTATCAAAAAATGAATAGATAAAGATCCTCAATTTTTTAATTACATTGTGGAACTTGAAATTTTCATCGAGGCTTATATTATGGACGGTTAGCATTATTAACACCTTAATACAAAATGTAAATAAGTAAGGGGATATAGGATCTCCTTATATCAAATCTTTAGCTCCACTATTAATCATTATACTATAAGAGATTGTCGAGATACATTGATCAATCCATTTAATGGATGGAAAGGGAAAACCAAATGCCTCTAATTGGACAAAGCTCAAGTTAATAGAAATAAAAGCTTTGTTAAAATCAATCTTTATAGCACCACTCTTGAAGGAATGCTTCCTATTGTAATTTTTAAATAAATCTTAAGTTAATAATAAGTATTCTTTAATATCCCTTTATTGAGTAAAATCCCTTTTAGCAAGATTAATGACTAACCTTACTACCAACTTCAGTCTAGAAGCTAAAAATTTAGAGATAATCTTGTCCATTGCATGGTAACAGGAGATAGGCCTATAATCCTTCAACTTTTATATATTATGGATCTTTGGTATGAGTTTAAATTACAAAAAATATATTCAGTATAACCTATCCATTCAACCAGGTACACATCCCAAATCAACTAACTTCAATCTTATCATGCAAGAGCAACAAAAAAACACATCCAGTTTAGCCAAAAATATCGCATTTACTTATAGAATACTTCTTTTATCAATTCCCCTCACACCACATTAATAAATGTAAGCAATCATATAAAAAATTTCTATACATATTTCACGTCTAAGTATGTATGTCCATATCGAAGTGAACAAATTATCCATTTACCCTTGTCTTTTACATTAAGTAACATTACGTCTCTTACTATAATTAGATGCACTCAATTCCATAGGAAAATGATTCAAGGTTAGATTATTGACAAAGCTAGATTCACTATTAAGGAACTTAGATGTCATATCTAGTTTTTTTTCTTTTTCTTTTGTAATGAACCATCCATCAATTTGTATATTATTTTAAACAAAAATTACTCTTGAATCATATATATGTGACTTCAATCTAGCTTGAACATCTGAAGTCATCACAAAAGTGTTTAAAGTTAGTATTAGCCTCAACTTCAAATAAGAGTATGGTGGTACTAAAATCTCCAATGATCATCTAGAGAGCATGATTAGTGGCATGAATAGCTTTCAGATCATTCATTAATGGTATTCTTTTAAAAACCAAGTTTGCAGTATACACAAAAGTAAAGAAAATGAAATTAGGATTAAGTAATAACCAAACTTCCAAGTGAATGAATTTATTAGAAGATATAGAGTAAACAACTTCAATTTTATTAGGATAAAAAATTCTATTGTTCTTTCATTAGAGTGATAAAGATGGTTGGCAATAATAGTTTAATACTCACAAAAAATCGTAACTTCTTGCAATGATCCACTTTTAACTTGGTCTCTAACACACCTATTAGAAAAGGCTTTATTAACAAAAGGTAATCATACAACACCTATTAGTTTTTAAGGATATTAAGCACTCTTACATTCAAAGTTAGGATAAACATCAAAAGGAAGTTTGAGGGGTTGATGAGCCTTTAGCCTTAGCTTTTCTGCTTAATCTCCTCCTTGCCATAACTGTGAATTCCTCCCCTACCTTAACTGATTCATTGATATCTTTGTCCCTCAATGTTGGTGTATTTACCTCTTTAAGGACCTCATAAAGATAATGACTATTTTTCTCTAATGAGCTTTGGCTGACCTTCCTTACTTCCCTATTGCTTAATATTGGAATTACTTTAGAAGATTTGTTTTGATCACATGATATAATCTCTACATATTATCTTATTAAATCACTCTAAAATTCCTTATTTCTTTAAGTGTTATTGGCTTCAAATGCTAGAAGTTATAGGAGATTTTAACTTGCATTTATGACTAGAGGCACACGTTTCTAACAGAAATTCCTCAATCAGAGTTTCTAACCATATTAATTCATGATAGCTTCCTTTTTAAAAACTTAATGAATTAGACCCATTTTCTTTCCTCAGTGGCATAAGGATGATTTCTAATGGTATGTAATAAGTAAAAATCTTCAATCATCTTATCCTTCTCACTAAATCTCTTTGATAGTTATTATATCAGGCAATTCCTAGCTCATTTCTATATCTAGACATATTCGTACATAGAAAATACTCTTTCTAAAATTTGAAGCTTTATTCATAGATAATGGTTTACCTATGTAATTTTCTAAATAACTTAGTCCCATAGTTGACTAATATTTTAGAGGAATATTATGTATATTGATCTAGATATGGTGATGTTTCATCCTTAACTTCTCCACTTAGACACTGGGTTTTCACTGGAAGGAAAACATGTTTGTTGTTGATATGTCGTGGTCCAGCCTTAAGTATTCTTCTTATATTAGCTTTCAAAATCAAATTTAAAAATTAAGAGATTCTCTCTTCATTGATGAACACTTTTAATAGCTCTATCTTTCTCTTATGATGCTAAGTCCAAGCATTCATATGTAGTATGCTAGTATTTTTCCAAAAAGAACCTAACTAGAAAGGCCACCTATTTAGAAGCTCCCTCTTTTAAGACCTCCAACGAAGGTGAGAATATGCTGTTATCATCTGAGATTGAAGGCAAGATGAAATAGAGTATATCATACGATAAAGAATCTCTAATTAATTTGCACCAAGTAAGTTTTTAAAGGTTTTAGGGAAAGTTAAGTTAGAGGAAAGCTAGCTTAAGAAGGTAAAAACAAGAGGGTAAGGAATAACATGGTTAGAAGTAGCCGCAATTTGATGGGAGAAGATAAAAAGGGAAGGGGTTTATGTGGTTGTAGATGGAGGGATATTAGAGAGCTTATTTTGAGAGTAGTGGGATTTTGAAACATTAGATAGAGAGGAAAAAGAATTAGAGATGTTCAGAGGACCATTGTTAGAGCACAATTGGATGAGAGAAGACATTATAAAAAGAATCAAACAAAGTTAGTCAGAGAGCTAATAAAAAATAGGTAAAAATAATATAGGAAGAAGCAATGGTTGTGTAACACCCTAATACCCCCTAGGAGGATATACGGATGCCACACAAAACAAACCAAGACAAGCCAACAACTCCTAGAAAATAAGGAAAATATACATCATATTTTATATTCCATTGAGGTTTAAAAGGGTCACAATTTACAGATATCAAATCTATACATTAAAAATAAACTCATCCTACATTATGGTTATTACAAGCCACTTACACATACTACAAAATTCTCGTAACATTTATGAATACAATGCAAAGCTTGAGCAAAAAATCTTCCAAAAGTGAATACATTCTTCTTTGGCCATTGGGTTGTCCCAACCTTAACCTTATTTATCAAGACCTGCATGGAGGAAAAACCACCTTGTTAAGCATATAGGTTAGTGAGAAAAATAATGATGCAAGGTGGTGACTACTTTCAACAGTCGTCTAAAATTTACATGTAAATGATTCTTGACAATCAACTGTTGGAAAATACATTATAACATGAATTCATGAAATATCACATAACAGTATATGACACTCAACGAGCATGTCGACTATAAGTTTGCATCAGAACAAGACAAATATCAAAACATATATAGGATTTGCCTGCTAATCTTTTCAAAAGTGGGTAATAGGAACAGAATAGAAGACACCTACGATTGGTATTTACAGAAGAGGCAATAGCCTCTAAAATAGAAGAAACTTAAATCTTTAAAATAGAAGACACTGTAATGTCTCAGAACAGAAGCTACTGCAGACCTTTTTAGATATGCCTATTTACCCACAACTAAGACTTGACAGGTTAAAACAAATCATTAGAACATTAATCACATTTCAGAGTCGCATTTAAGAAAATTAATGCATAACATATGAAGTCATTCCCTTATGCTCAATTTGAAAACATTCATTCACGGTCAATCAAAATTAATATGCCTTATGAACATAAGCCTTTACAATGATGCATCAATGAAAGCATTTACATATATAGATATTACATGCGTAATGAGTTTATACTGGGTTTACTAAGTTTCACAGACATCCAAAAGAGTTTGGATAAGATTCAGTAGCATTTGGGTAAGGAAAAATTCATGTTTGGGCTAAAAATGGGGGTGATGCACAACTGGACCCAAATTTCCAATTTTTTTTCAAAACAAGTTTTCAGATCAGTTTTTTATGACCATTTTGACGTAAAAAATGGTGGGTTTAGGCTAAATGATCTTCTAGAAAAATGTTCCTCTGTGTCTTAATTTTCTCATGGTATAAATTTCATGCAATTTCATATAGTA
The DNA here is from genome assembly GCA_027576715.1 of Erythroxylum flavicans. NCBI lineage: Eukaryota > Viridiplantae > Streptophyta > Magnoliopsida > Malpighiales > Erythroxylaceae > Erythroxylum > Erythroxylum flavicans. The sequence goes on from JANZXP010000006.1 coordinate 25,404,332, forward strand.
TTCTGAGATTTATACCCAAAATACTACATACTATTCTAAAATAGGGACAACATCCATAACTCAACTTCAAGCCAAATTTAAAAATCCTTAGAAACAAAAATCAAATTTGATTCCTTCATGAAAGTTTTATACCTATGTCTCTAGTTTAATTTCCAACTGAAATTATCCCATTTGGATAACTAAAGGTCAAGATATGGCTAAAATACTGAAGTCTATTAAGTGGAACCATTCCATCTAGCGAGGTACACATTCCAATTAACTATCTTCAATCTTATTATGTAAGAGCAATGTCAAAAACACATCAAAATGAACCAAAAACATTCCATTTTCTTATATAATACTTCTCTTAACAAAACCCCCTCACTTTACACTCAAAAACTCAAACAACATATCAAAATTTCCATACCTTTTAAAAGAGTGATTAAAACCCTAATTCTTCAATCCACTTGCTTCCCATCTTTGGTCTTCCCCACTTCTACATATAACATGCCCATTCAAAAATCATCTTCAAAAATCATATATACAGAACAGACCCTAGATGAAGAGGAGATGAGGAAGAAGCTAATGTTCACACCAAAACATAAAATCAACTCACCTTAGACTTCAAATGCACAAATTTCTTGTGTTTTCTTTCAAATCCCTTAAGAGATCAAATTTCACAAGACTTTGGATGAATAAAAAAGCTCAAACTTCTTATAGTCGACCCTCCAGTCTTTCTATTCATATCTTTAAGTAAATTTTGTGGTGGGTGACGTGCCATATGGCTAATTCTTATGGTGTGGGACATGACACATGACTCAATCTTATTGGTTTATACTTTTCACCTTTCATTAATTAAAAAAATGCTGACACCTTTATCTTATTCTATAAAATTGCTTGCCATGTTACTACATTTAGAACTTAGTCCATGATTAATGTCTATTTATGCATGTGTAACACAATTAACACAAATTACCGAAATGCTCCTAACAGTTTCGTGAGAAATAAAATTCTAGCTTAATAACAAAATTGTATTGAGATCAAAACTTGTTTTAAATTTGGTTGAAAGAAGCGACATAATTAAGTTAATGCTTCTTTCCTTTTTTTAAGAATATGCATAAAGAAATATTGACTTCGTAGCTAAAATGGAATATAATTTCATGTAGTGAAAACCAAAGTTTGGTATGATTGTTTTCACTTTTATTTTTATTTTTTATTTTCAAATTTATTTGTTTTGAATTTTGAGTTTCTATTTTTAATTTTGGTTCCTCATAATTTTCACAACTTATGAAAATCATAAAAATTATCTTTTAGCTTATATTTTTATCTTTTGTTATAATCTAATTTGTTAGCAACTAGATATATTATTTAATTATTTAATATTAATTATTAATAGTACTTGTGATTAATATAATATAATATTTTTAATCTATAACTGTTTCAAAATTATTTTTGAAAAATAAATTATATTTAAATTTAATAATTATTCAATAAATATAGTTAAATTTATCTTAAAATACATAAATTCAAAATAAAATTAATTTTATGAACTAAACTATATATTAAAATAAATATTAATTATAATTAATATCTTATATAAGAGATTAAAATAAAATTATTTACTTAAATAACTCATAAATTTAATTTATATTTAAGTTTTATCTAATATTTAATTATTATTATTATCACTAAAATATAATTATATTAACATTAAAAACAACATAATTTTTTAATTTAAAAATAAAAATCAAAGCAAGAAACGGAAAAAATTACAAAAAATAGAAGGAAAATCATCTTCCAATATAAAAAAAAGGAAAATCAAAGAGTTTGGAGTATTTGAGTTTTTGTAGGCGGTTGACCTTTCTTCTCTTCATGGGTTCCATCTCAATCAATTTCTTTTAATCAGCTGCGGCATTAAGAACTGGAACGGGCATTATAATTGGAATTTTTAGGCGATCACGTCCAGGTCATCTACGATCATATCCCAATTATGATATTACGTTACAAGTGGCAACTTGACCACTTGGACAAATAGAGAAAACATGTGCGCATTAACTAGGTTTTCTGCAACTTGCTAATGGTTGGGATCTACGAAAAAATATCCAACAAAAAGTGGTTGATGGCTGCGTGCCAATCGGACAAGTTCCAGCGGACAGCCGCAGTTCCGGTTTCTGCTAAGCTTCGTGTCCCATTGTATTTTAGTGGCCCAACGCTTGGGCTAAATTTTGTTTCTTTCTCCTAATTGATTTAAGTGCTTCAGTTTTAAAAGTTAAGAAGAATTACGATTCAAAGATATTTATGGGAAGATTTTATATGCCAAAGAATCCAATGTTCTACAAATTCGGCATTGGCTTCCTTAAGCAGGCGGCAGTCTGCGAATTGAGAACACATGGAAATATAATTTTTCTAGCTTTAACGATCAACCAATGCATATCCGCGTTGTATTACATGGAAAGTCATAGCAACCAATTTTAATTTAAAGTAGCTAGCTAATTATCAAATATTGTAAATCATATCATCGATGTTTTAAAAACTAAACCGACTTTAGCAATTTAACAGTAAAAATTTTAAGGCCTCGTTTGATAAATAACTTATTTTTAGCAATTTAAAAACTTTTAGAGGACTGATTACTTGAAATAGTTGATAAAAATATTTGGTAAATGATTAATTGAGTTAGAAGATTTAACCCAATCAACTAAAAAAGAAAACACTTGATTATAGAAGCATTTCGGTCAGCTAGTTGAAAATGTAATGTGCAAAAGTTAATTATAACCTTTATTTTTACTCTTAAAACATAAGTGTAGACTTGTGTATTCTTTTTTATGTTTATTTTTATTTTTTATCATTTTAATTATAATTATACTACTATTAGTTTAATTCAAAATTTTAATTTAATTTTAATTATGCTACTAATAAATTTATTTTAAAAATTAAAATTAAAATAATAAAAAAGAAATTAAAATAAAGTTTTACATTTGTGTCGTAAACGTGACACTCTCATATTTATTTTGGTTTCTTATTTGTGTGACAGGGTCACAGGGTGACACATATTTTAATTTTTTAAAATTATTTTAATTTTAACTTTCTAATAAAATTTTTAAGATAAAAATTTTAAAATTTAAAATTTATTAATTTATTAAAATTTTTAATTAATTTGTAAATTATAAAAATATTAAATTAAATTTAAAATTGATTAATTTTATTATTATTATTATTATTATTATTATTATTATTATTATTATTATTATTATTATTATTATTA
>JANZXP010000006.1:25414618-25438695 GCA_027576715.1 Erythroxylum flavicans
TTATTATTATTATTATTATTATTATTATTATTATTATTATTATATTAGCCTGCATGCATATTAATGCAATATTAAACGTCTTGTATATTTATGTTAAAGTTTTTTTCTACTTGTGAAATGCAATTAAATTATACAATATATTATACGTGGAATACTTTATTTTGATTTCAACAACTTATTTTAATTTCTCAAAATTAAATTTTTGAATAAAGATATATTACTTTGGAATTATTTATCAACGAAAATATTTGTTCTTTATTAGAATAAATTATTTTTAGTAACGTATGATTTCTTAAATACTACTATTTAACTAATTTTCAACATCAACTTATATGATAAAATAGGATTTAAAATAAATATGGATAATAAAGCTTCAACTAATATGATAATATAATATATTAACTTTCATAATACATAACACAATATAAGAATTTGTTATAGAATATAATTCTAAATCAAAAGATATTAATTTTTTAAGGCATATCTCACTTGAATATTTTTAATTTAATGAATTAAATTATATCTTAAAGATTAGAGATAAGGTAAGAAATTTAAGGTCTAAAAATTGATTAATTTACTGAAATTGTTTAATTAATTTATAAATTATAGAAAACATTAAATTAAATTTAAAATTGATCATTTATTATTATTATTATTATTATTATTATTATTATTATTATTATTATATAGGTTAAGAAAAGAAAAACAAATGTTAATATCTTGGTTACGAACCATGACATGAAAAAATCTTGGTTTTGTAGTTGACATTTGTTAATATATGCAAACTGTAGACGAACATGTCTAAATGTTAAATAACCAAAATGCTTTTCCAGATTCAAAGTGAATACTGATAACGCTCATAATCTTTGTGTAAGAAAATTACTTGCATAAACTTTTCTACTCTTAGCCTAAACCATGATACTGAACTTGAACCATGTAGTTGCATGCTTGAGGGAAGAATTTTTAAATACTTAATAAAAGGAAATGTTACAAGGAAAGGAGTCATCACATGGCATTTGATAATCATAAAAGATTTTTTATTGGGAGAATTTATAATTTAAAGAATGATTTATGGGATTATGTATTCAAGAAAAATATAATATTTTAAATTAAGATTATAAATAGTGTGTTTGGAATATCCTTGGCTTATGTATTTTACTATTTAGAGAAATATTTCACCTTAGTATTTAAAGTGTAAATATATAACTTCATTCAAAACTTGTCTATTCTTTTCAGTTATTGTGACGTTCAATGTGAGTGAGGTATGACAGAAAGGACTCCAACCATTATCCTAATAACATTGAGATTAAACGACAGCTACAGCTAATAAATGATCATTTACCATAGATGTTGTGAGAAGAAATACAGTAGAGGTAGAATGTGATGAAAAAAAGTTAGGCTTTGTTGTCTCATAGTCATTTCTAACTACAACATACATCACCAGAATTTACAGAAATCTCTAAACAAGAGTGGGAAAATCAACAAATCCAGCCGCCTATATACAAAGCTCAGGAATCAAAGTCCGGTTCAGCCCACGGGTCCAATCCTCAGGCTTCGGATCCTTGCAATAGAAAAGGATGGGATAACAACTGCGTCGTTGTCCATCGTTTACTGGACTCCTTTTGCAAACAACACTCAATAAAGCTCCGAAATTTCTCCGAAGCATTTTCCGGCAAGCTAGGTGGGTCCCCGAAGCAAATCGCACACATGAGAGTAGCCCAATCGGGTCGTTGACCCGGAGACAATAGCGGAAAATAACCCAAGTAGAGCTCCAACAACGTCAGTCCCAAACTCCAAATATCGCCGGCGTAGCCGTTGTAGTTGCCACCATAAGTATCTGGATCGAACCGCTCAGGACTCATGTACGCACAAGTACCCACATAGGAGTTACAAGCGTCCAAAGTCCGACACATGATTTTACTGACACCAAAGTCCGAAATTTTAACTTCCATTTCCTGGTTAACCAATAGATTCGAGGGTTTAATATCTCTATGAATGATCTTGTGTGCGTGCAGGTAATTGAGCCCGCTCAAGACCTGACGCGCCACGTGGGCTAGTTTTGATTCCGAGAACGTCCCCTTTTGTCGCAACACCGTGTCAAGTGTACCCAAGTCCATGTATTCCATTAAGATGGCGATATCTCCAAAGGGTTTCTCGTAGATGCCGTGGCACTGAACGACGTAGGGAGAGTCAGTTCGGCGAAGGATTTCCATTTCACGGAAGACCTGGCGGCGGACAAGAGGGTCGGTGTCGCCGTGGACCACTTTGAGGGCGTAGACCTGAGAGGTGCGTTTGTGGCGGACTTTGTAGACAGTGCCACCATTACCGTGACCTAAAACTTGAATGTTTTCGACGTCGTTGCATGAGATGGCCGATACGGTAGAGGAATTGTTTGCAGCAGTAGTAGTGGAAGTGGCGGAGGGAGGCAGAGGCAAGGGGAAGCGGGGGCGGCGATCTGAGAGTTCAGGGAGCGGGAGACGGAGGTTAAGCTGGCGACGTTCACGGACTACGGCCATCGGAGGATTGGTGGTGGTGGTGTGGGTGGGGGGATAGTTCTGTGGAAACACTCTTAAGAATTGGAGTGGGAAGACGTTTAAAAAGGTAAGGGAATTATATAAAGAAGCTTGGTGGAAGCATAGGAAGTAGGAACTGGAAGGGGGAACGGAGGCTGGGGGGTGTGGGGTCCACTTCAACAATGCATGATTGGGGCTAGTGAATGTCTCTGTCTGCTCTTTCTCTCGTGGTTGTTGACATTTTAAAGTTTAAAATATTTGCACGTGGCCAATTTGCTTATTCATTATTTTATTGTGGTAAATTATTTGTTGTTAACGTAGGACATAAATGTATTAGCCTTTAAGTGTTGTGGTTGTTAAATGATTTGCTTCATAATAGCTAGCATATCATATTAATTAATACGTTTCTCATTTATAGATTGATTTCGTTTCATATAATGCGGTGCCGTGTTACAAGATAAATTGAATAGAGGGTCATTACATTCTTGAGAAATGATAAGAACAAATGTGTGGTATGAATAAAATACCCATCAGCTGAATTTGTGGGAATCAGACGTATCGTAAACAAAATGTTTTCTACAAAAATAGCACGTTTCTGAATAAACTTCAAAACTTGGAATAACAGGAAAATTGGGTAGGTCAAAATCTTTCTTCAATTGAGATGCTTCCCACTGTCAAACTTATGAATTATGGTAGAAAACATTAATGGTTGTATATGTAGTGGATAATAATGCAGGAGGTAGGATTGGGCATCATCCAACTGCCCTTCCGTTGATTTCACTACTTATTAATCAACCTATAAAAGTAGCATTAGCCTCTCCAGTTTGTCTTGTGGCCCTGTTCCTAATTAGGTGTGCTCATCCAAATTCTTTTTTATTTTTTTTGTCTTTTTGATGAATATTCCAAATGTTAATGATTATATTTTGGGAAGTCCTAATAATTAATTAAATCAAGGGTTTAATAACTTTATACATTTTTCTTTTTTTTTATAGTGTTGTTGTTCCAATCTAAACTTTTTGTCTTCTTTAAATCTTAGAATTTTAGAATCTTAAATTTCAAGGATTATAATGACAGAATTGGACAATTTAAATTGTATTGCATATGAGAATTATTATATCCGAATTTAAATTGTATTGTTCCATATTTTTCACGACGTTTTAATTAGATGAGCCTTCTCCACACCTTTTTCAATGGTCTATACGTTTTCTGCCCACCTCAATAATTGTATCATGCCCTCCATTTTTATGATTTTTTTAATTCAAGGTGCGTATAAAAATAAATCCTGTATTAGGTAAACCAATCATAACAACACATAAAATTCTGTACTTCACTTGTCAATATTATATTACATGCCTATATCTTATTAATTAATAAGAGCCTTGAACTCGAAGTTAAAGGAATCACACTGTGTATATAAATCTGCATTCAGTTGTCATGTCCTCTGTCACGAGCTATTTAAATTCAAATTGAAGATTTATACTTTTGATTCATGGATTCACCTGCTACTAGACATAGACATTCTTCTAATAACTAGATTACTTTACCGATAATGCCATAGGACGACCGAATTCTGAATCAAGTCAAGTGAGCTTTAATGAATGAGGATTCATCCAGGAAACTGCCTGATTGACTAAGAGTAGAAAGGCTATGTAGTATGCGGCTGATAGAAACAAAGGCGGCCTTGGACATGTAAATAGAAGGTTCAGCGAATCCAGCCATGTTCTTACATCACACATGACGTTGTTTCCTAATAGATGATGGAACTCTATCCTCACCGGTTATGCTCTAGCTCTACGAGTATGACTAAGGCTCATGCGGATATTAAAAAATATGCGACACTAGGGTTACTGACTGTCCAAGAAAGCAGTTTTGTCCTTTACTGAACCTTCCTCGAACACCGTTACTTTGCTTTATCTTCCTACTAGTCCCATGGTTGATAAGGAAGTGTGCGTGGGCGTTCTACATTGGCCTGCTGATGTAATCATATGGCCTCCAACGGTATATGTTTTACAGGTCACTGTCTGTATCCATCGTTTGCTTTCATCCATTTGTAGAACTGGGCATCCTGTCAATTTGCTTAAATCACCAAGTGCTTTACATTTTTCATTTTTGTGTTGTGAATTTATATATTGTGTCCCATGTGAGTTTCTTTACAAACGATGATTCTTATGAAATGACTGTTTTTTTAAATATAAATGATTTGAAGGTCTATGTAATTTCATGAATTGTTAAATAAGTTTTTCTAAATTTTATGAATAGTTGGATTAGAATAAATTATGAGTAAAAATAATTTAAATCAAATTACAATATTTTATATGATAAAAAAATATTTTTTAAAATAAAGAATATTCTTATTAGGTTAAGTCGTAAACATTACATATCAAATCTTAAGACTTGTTTGTTTACATTTATGTTTTTTTTTAATTTAATAAAAATTTTTATTTATTTGAATTGTTAGTTTATGTTTTGACTTCTTTCAGTTTTCATAATTTATGAAAATTATAAAAATAAAATTTATTTTCTATTTCTATTTGTTATAATATGATTTACTATCAATTAAATATATATTATTTAATTATTTAGTATATTGGTTATTAATAAGAATTATGAATAATTTACTTTTATATTATTCATTTAATTATTAATAAAAATTATAAATAACTTAATTTAATTTTTTAATTAAACTAAATAAAATTAATTTAAAGATTATTAATAAATATAATTATATTGAAAATATCTTCCAAATATATATATTTCAATTAAAATTTGATTTAATAATTAAAATATATTTAAAGATAAATATAAATTTATAAATGATTTATTTTAATAAAATAAAATAATTTTTATTAATAATTATTATATAGGAGATTAAAATAAATTTAATTAATTAAAAATAATTTATTTTTAAGTTTTATTTAATGTGTAATTATTATCAGTAATAAAAATATAATTACATTGACATTAACAACTAAACAAAATTTTGTTTTTATTTGAAAGGAAAAATAAAACTAAAAATTTAAAAAATTTAAAACTACAATAGAAAAACATAAAGAGAACTAGATGGCCTCTTAGTATAAAAGATTAAAAACTAAATGCAAGAACAAATTTAGTAAATGATAATAGGATACTAATTATTAAGATTTATGATTTTCATGTGTCTATTTAAATATTTCGTAATTTTTTATGGCTTGAAAGAAAAAATATACAATTTTATTTTTATTAAAATATTAAAATAACTTATTAAAATTATTATCAAATAGAAAACTAATATACATCTTTAAACTCAAAGTTAAACTTTATGACACTTTTCGAAAATAAATTAAATTTTATGATTGACATTGATTCTTTTTTTTTGTATTTTTACTTAATAAAAAATTGAATTAGTTAAACTTTATTTTCTTTTTCTTACACATGAGATAGTTTAAGCGGTTATGGCATACCCTAATCTGGAAGTATGATCATCGCATGAATTGCAAGATGCTTCCAAATCTAACAAGATTAAATTAATTCTCAGGTTAATATTTAAATTAAAAGAAGAGTATTCACTTAGCTCAAGATTAAAAAATTTTAAATAAGAGTAGCATTCCTGTTTTACAAAATCTCAAAATTAATTTTAAAAATAATTAATTTTAAAATTTAAATGAATTTAGAGTTAATTTTTAAAATTTTAAATCCAAATAATTAATTTTAGAGCTATATAACAAAATAAAACACATATTTAAGAAAATTGTTGTAACTATTTAAAATTTTAAAAATAACTCCAAAATTAATTCTAAGCGAAGATTTCGAGTGCATTTGTCGTTTGTTAAACGAGTGGATCCAACTGACCACTTGTATCTCAAAAAGTGAGGGAAAAAAACTGTAAGTTCTTCCATAAGTTAAAATTTACGTTGTCTACAATAATATTAGATTTATCAACTTAGACCTAAATTTTAATAAATAAAAATAAAAACAATCCAACTTGTTTGATTACGGCGATTTACATTTAATTTAAAATCTAAACTGAGTTATTTCAACATAAATATGTCGCAACTAATACAGACATTATTAATTGTATGAAGAAATTCATAAATTAAGTCATCATTATATGTCAATAATATGATTGCATAATTCCTTACAAAATCTTATATATATAAAAATCAAAATAAATGAAAGTGAAAAAAAAAGATGATTTAGATATGTTTTTGTACGTAATTATGATCAAATAAGTGTGAATATGATAAGGTTGATAGACCTTATATTTCTTAATTTTCATATTTAAACGCAACCAATATACTTTGAGAGCTACAATATTTTTGCATATTTTAAGAGTACATAATTTCTCAACTAAAAATAAAATAAGGAACAAACTTAATATGCATATTTTAAATCATTTTCCCATTAATTATCATCTTAATTTCATTATATAAATCTTTTATATTTATACTTTCTTTTACACATAAGGTGGGCCCTTTTAAAACATCGAATTTAGACTTATAATAATATTTATTATTTCTTAACTCTTTGAATCAAATTAACTTGCTATCTAGAATATTTCAAAAGATCATAATCATTCATGATCTTTTAACAACATCAATTATTTGGATTTAGAATCAAGTAAAAGGGCATTTTAATTTAAGGTTCATAAAGCCTCAAGGATCTTCACTAGCATAAGTTAAGATTATTTCCGATACTATCCTTATTGGTCGATAATGCACACATGGCATGACTTATATGCCATGGTATTTAACCTCTTTCATTTGAATGCATGTCTTATCTTATAATACCATTCATGTAACAATTTAAGCATATCTAATACTATACTTGAATTCACTTGTTTACTCGTTGAATTAGCCTTTTAGAATTTGCATCTTACAAGTTAAAGCATATTAGTGAACACATTATTTTCTTAGCTTATGCCAATATGAACAAATACTTAACATTTTAATATACTTCATATTGACATCATTTTTTAATCCTTGAGCTCTCTTTTATTACTTAAATATAAAGATTAATATTTATCTCATCTTCATTCCTACTAAGTAATGAAGACGATCACTTGTGTAGGAAGATTTCTCATATATGTTTGACATGCTTCTTTTTATCTAGAATCAAATCTTCAATACTCATTCAAACATTCATCATAGAATTTAAAACTTAAATTGAATTAAGCCTCCAAGTTTTTCTATGTTATATCAATTATTCATCAACAAATAAAACATCATAACTAATAATAAGTATTTTGAATATTCATATGGAAGAAATAAAATAAAACCAAAATTTAAATTCTAAGGACTCTTAATAACCTAACATACATAAAGAAATATCTTTAGGAATCAACTTACTCCTAGGATTTAAAATTATTTCACTTATACAATATATTATGCTAGATTAAGTGAGGTTCTAACCATAGTTTGATAATATTAAAACCCTTGCTAATGTTTTTTAGGTACTCTGGTTGATTAATCTAGATCAATAGTCAGCCAATGTTAGGTTTTTTAGTATATTAATTAACCAATATAGGTAAGTAATTGACCAATGCCTCTTAAAAGAAATTAAAAATATGTACTATAAGTTTATTAGTGAATTGATTGATATATTGGTTGACCAGTACAAAATATTAGTTGAAATAATGTCTCTTTATAATTAATCAATGTGATTTCAAATACAAAAAACTTATAACTATGAATTTATATTAATTTTTGTTCGATATATTGTTTGAACCATATGCATATTGTTCAACCAAAGTGCTAGAATGGTCAGTCAATGCCATCATTACCAATTGTTTTAATAGCTATTTTTTAAAAGACTACTTTATGTTATTTTGAGCATACATAGACCACATATAAGTTATGAGATGTTAGTAAGGTATACTAGAGAGTTTCTAAAAGAGTTGAGAGGTTATAGAAAGCTCGTTTGTATTACTTAACACATATTGAAACCTTTGTTTGTTGGTATAAGCAAGAGGAGTTTTTTGAGTTGTATACTTATTATAATTGGGAAAATTACTCGTGATAAACTTTGATAAGGTTCGTTTTAAATTTAAATAAGATTTGTAAAGTGTTGCTCTTCACCTACAAAAAATCAAGTTAATTATAAGGGTTCATCTTTAATTGTGACAAAGAAGATATTGCATAAAGGGTTGCTTTTCACCTATTAAAGGAATAAGATAGTAAATTTCCAAATGGTGGTTGAAGAGTGGATGTAGGCCAAGGTTTGTATGGGTGAACTATTTATGTATTAGTTTTGTCTTTCTTACCTTATTCTCTTTATTATTCTTATGGTTATTTTGTAATTGCTTTACATGAATTTTCCATAATCATTCATTAGAGTAAGAAATTCATCAGCTAGTTTCAAAATATAGAAAAAAGTACAATTCACCTCCTTCTTATGTGTTATTCAACGACTAATAATTAGTATGAGAGCAGGAATCATTCGTTGTACTTAGATTTCTTGAAATTTTTGAGAAAAGATCTTCATGAAATAATTTGATTCACTTTTTAGGTAAGATAGTCAATATATTTATTAGAAAATTAAGATGAAACACTTTATTTTAGTCAAATAGGTTGATACATTGGGAATTATAGAAAATATTCCTTTTATCCTAATGAGAACTATAGTTACAGACAAAGTGGATACTAAGGTATCAATGGATAAAAGTGAGTGGAGTAATAATTGAAAAGATACCCTTTCTCTCCCTTCTCTCTAGCATTTTTACTCTCCCTTCTCTATAACATTTTTACTATTTTACCCTCTTTATTTTTCCTCTTTTGGGGTTGTCGATGAACCTTTTCTGCTGGGTTTTCCCTCCGCCAATTAGGCCTCGCTAGGGCCTGATTGTAGTTATAATGGAAATAGGAGAGTCTTCTAGTCCCAAAGAAGACTTCCCTATTTTATCTAAAGAAATTTATATCAGAAAACAACAAAGTTGGATATAACACCAGTTGTTTGTGTAAATGTTGAAGAGAATGTGGAAGCCTCGAAACTGAAGGGAGCCTAGAGAAAGAAATTGGCAACTCACCATAACAAGGTAGGCTTGAAACATTTCCAAGATGTCTCTAGAGATGGGGTCATTCGTCATCTGAAGGAGCTCTTAAAGCTAGTGTTCAAGTCCAGTCCTTTGCTCTGATAGGTTTCTTTTGGAGCAAGAGACCAGCATTCCCAGTGGTTAATGCCTGGGCTAAAGCAAGTTGGAATAATAAGGGGTTACAGGGGGACTTGTTTAGGGAAGATGGAACTTTCCTGTTTAAGTTTGCACAGGATAGTGCTCTGTAAGAGATCATTGAATCAGGCCCTTGGCAAATAGGGGAACAACCATTATTCTTACAAAAGTGGAGACCTGGATTGGAAATAGACAGAGAAGGGATTGATGCATTTCCACTGTGGGTAAACTCTCACAATTTACCTATGGAATTATAGACTATGGAGGGTCTTAGCTATTTAGCAAGTTCTCTAAGTAAGTCTTTAAGCATGGATACCCAAATTGCGAACATATAAAGAGTTGGCTATGCTAAGGTGTGTATTGAGGTTCTAAAATCAACTCCTTTGCCTGATAATTGTTCTGTTCTGAGTTTAGGAGAGAATGGGGATATGGTGAAGAAATCTATTCTTTTATCCTACCCATAAAAGCTTAATTCCACTAAAAAGTGGAAGCCAACTGGGAAATTGTTTCAAACTGGAAATCAAGATGAATTGCTAGCAAGTGACAAAGTTGAGAAGAGTGCACAGGGGTCTGGAATGCAGCTTGAAGGCTCAAGGGATTTAAATGATGAGGAAACAGATGGTTTTGAGGAGGTGACAGTAGGGAGGAGTACGGGGCAAGGGACTGAGGTTCCAAATATTGAGCACTAGAATGCATATAGTCCTCTCATTAATGGTGAGGAGCAGATGAATCAGTCTTCCACTGATCAGGTTTTTGATACTAAGGACTTGGAAATAGGTCCAAATCTGAAGGAAAATGTTGCAAATGGGGAGTCTGTCATCTTATCATCAGATCAGGATACTGATATAACTAAAGAACCAACATATGTGATAGATGATGTAGAGAAAATTAGCTAACAATTAGAAGCAGCTAGGAGGAGATCTGCTAGGAAAAAAAAGGGAAGAGTAAAAACAAAGGGGCTTTGTTCCCAGAATGTCTCTCTTAGTTTGGAATATTGAGGGGCTCAATAACCCCCTAAAAAGGTCTTTGATCAGTGAGCTTATTAGAGAAAAGCAATCTGTTATGATAGGCTTGATGGAGACTATAATTAAAGATCAATTTTTACTTCAAAACTAGAATTTTTTGGGGTTACAATAGAGGTTCCTCTCAAATCACAGATCATATTTCAATGGGAGAATTATTTGATGTTACAAATCTGAGCAGATGGAGGTTTAATTAGTGGACGAGAGTGACCAACATCTTTATTTGTTATGCCAGCTTGAAGTTCAGTCCTCTAAGTTTGCTTTAACTCTTATCTATGCTGATAATTTTGCTTTCCAAAGAAGCAAGCTATGGAGGGATTTAAGAAGTATAAAGAATTCAACTAGAAGTCCATGGATTATGGTTGAGGATTTCAATTGTATTATCAGTTCTAAGGAAGTAGAAAGTGGGAAGATGTTCACTCTAGTTGATACAAAAGATCTTACTAACTTGCATAGTTAAGTGGAGCTGCTAGATCTATGCTCGACAGGAGGACTGCTTACTTGGTCAAATAATCAGCAGGCAACCATGCTCATAAAGAGAAAGCTAAAGAGATTCTTTGTGAACTCGGATTGGATAACCTTTTTCCCTCAATCTTTTAGGCACTTTGGGGAAAACCTGAGTTTAACCACTCTTATATGCATATTTTAGTGTTCCATTTAGATTTTTAATGGAGTTAATCAATTGGAGGGGTTTATGGATATAATACAAGATTGTTGGAAGCATGAGGTTAAGGACATAAGGCTTTTCAGTTGATGCAGAAATTGAAGAAGGTTTAAATTGTTTTGAAAAGCTTCTTATATAGAAATCATCAAAATCTATCTTGGCTTAAATCTAAGGTGCAACAAGCTCAAATGAGTGTTATAACTCCTTATGATCCTAATTTAAGGTTGAAGGAATTGGAACTACTAAAAGAGTATCAACAAGCTCTAGAATTGAAAAACTCCATCTTAAAACAAAAAGCTAGATTGAATTGGCTTAGAGAAGGGGATGCAAACATAAAATTCTTTCATGCTTCTATTTTAACTAGAAGAAATTCCAATAAAATTGTTCGCTTGATTGATAAAGAGGGGAACTTGCAATCAGATCAGGGGGCCTCCTTGAATTGGCTAGATCCTTTATTTCTCAACTAATGGATCCTGATACTATGGAGCTACCTTCGGAGAACATGAAAAAGGTCCTGGCAGGTTCTATTAAACATAATAGTAAGGAAGTTCTAATAACTTCTCCTTTATAGTGCAAGATTTCAGAAGGATTGTCTTTGATATGCACCCTTCAAAAGCTCCTGGACCAGATGGATTCTTGGCTTAGTTTTTCCAATCTATATGGGATATAACTGGTCAGTTGCTAGCTAAAGCAGTGCTAGAATTATTCCAAAACTAAAAATGTTGAAAGAAATGAATAGCACTTACATCTGCTTGGTCCTAAAGAAGAAGCATCCCTTGAACATTTGAGAGTTTAAACCTATTTCACGCTACAACATAGTCTACAAGGTGATTGCAAAGTTGTTGGTTGATAGACCTAAAGTGGTGCTTTCGAATATTGAGGACAATACTCAAAGGGCTTTTTTAACTGACAGAAACTTAGGTGATAATATCCTATTATTACAAGAATTGCAAGGGGTTTTTTTTACTTGACAGAAACTTAGGTGATAATATCCTATTATTACAACAATTGTTGAAAGCTTACTCGTTAGGAAGGAGAGTAAGGAGTTATATGATGAAGGTAGATTTTTTCAAAGCCTATGACACAGTTAACTAGGGCTTCATCATAACCTTTATGGAAACTGGAATTCCCTACTATTTTTGTGAATTGGATTATATAGTGTATTTAGACCTCTTCTTTAAGCATCTTGGTAAATGGAATCCCTTCCAAACCTTTCAAAAATGCTAAGGGAATAAGACAAGGGGATCCTCTTTCCCCTTCCATATTCACCTTAGTAATGGAAGGAATGTCGAGACTTATTAAATCAATGACTTTTACTAATGGAAACTTTAATTTTCACCAAAAATGTATTGACTTAAAGCTTACCTATCTTATCTTTGTAAATGATTTTATCTTGTTCAGTGTTGCAGATAATCCTTTTACTAACATATTAATCCAATATCTGAAGTTTTTCTCCAAATGGTCTAGTTTAAGGATTAATATGGAGAAAATAACATTTTTATCTTAAAAGATGTAAGAAATTCCAAGGAGATCAGCATAGTTACAGGGCTTTGCATCCATTCCCTAGTCTTAAGATATCTTGGTATGACTATTTCCTCTTCCAAACTACGCTGATTGTGTCCCAATTTTGGAAAGCATAAAAACCAAAGTACTTACTTGGAGAACAGGCATCTATTTTATGCTAGTGTATTCATTTTGATCACTTTAGTGCTGAACAGCTTCCACATCCACTGGTCAGCTTATATTGATTTTCCTAGAAAGATAATTAAGGAAATTGACATATTACTTAAGGCTTTTCTATGGTTTGGAAAGTTTGATTTCATGAAAAATGCCAAAGTTAAATGGAGTGATATTACTATTCTTAAGAAATAAGGAGGGCTTAGTATCATCTCTACATAATTTATGCAAAGAGTGTTACTTAGCAAGAGGATTTGGAGATTGATTTCAGATAAGGAATCTCTCCAGACAAAATGGGTCCATGTAGTACATTTTCAAAACTAGAATTTTTGGCATGCTGCTCAGTCCAACCAATTTTCCTAGTTCTTTAACCTTTTGTTTAAGGAAAGATACTTGATTTATCCCCACATTAAACATAAGATAAATGGAGGAGGGAATACTTGGATTTGGTTTCACAATTAGTTGGAGATTAGTCCTCTCATGCACAACCCAAATTTCTCATATCTGAGAAACATATTGCCTTTGGAAACTAAAGTGGTGCATCTTATTCAAGAGGGGGAATGGAGGGGTAAATTTAGAGGCTTTTCATGCCTGTTGGAGTACCTGCTAAGCCTAAAGGATGTTAGATTGTTGGAATTTTTTTGCTAGACCCCTAATCTATAAGGAAAGTTTACTAATGAATATTGCCATATAATATTAAAAAATGACCTAATAGTGGTCCCATGGTACAATCTAATATGGAAGAACTCTATGAACCCTAAAGCTTCCATAATTACTTAGTTAGCCATAAAAAAAAAGCTTAGGACCAAATGTTGATGGTTCACCCCATTTGATATCATCTATATTCTTTGCCATAATGCCGATGAAAACAGAAACCACTTGTTCTTTGCTTGTGATTTTTCTAAAGCTATTTGGATTCGGATTCTTCATTTATTGGAAGTAGTAAACCAAACTTATGAATAGGAGCCTACATTGAGATGGGGGCATCATCCACTTTGAACCTGGGAAGGAGAATGCTATCCTAATTAAAACTACTTTCATTATTACGATATATATGATATGGTGAGAGAGGAACTGTAGGTTGTACAAGCAAGCAGAGGAGGATAAATAAAAAATAGTTGACAAGATCATTATTTGAATTAGATCGACATTATTGGCCAGGAAAGCTGAAAACCTGTTAACCCCTTTTATAAAGACTAGATGGAACTTATGAATTGTGGTTTGCTTAAGTGTTCATTGTAGTTTTCTATTACATTTTGATGTTTTGTTTAGTTACCTCCATTAGTAATTAGTTAGTCAATGATATTATAATTGACTATCTATGTACTTTTGTATCAAATGTAATAGCTAGGCTATTCTAAATAAAATATCTTATTCATTTTCCAAAAAAGTGGATTGAATAAGGTGTTATGTGTGAAATTGCCCATGAGATATGACATATAATTGAATCATATATGAGAATCCTAATAAAGTAAAATAGAGTAAAGTAATCTTATGGGTACATTAATATGAAAATGACTTAATTTCTATTATGTATACTTATCATTAGTACACTTAAAGGACTTGAAAAGACTTAAATTAATCTTCAACCGCTAAGAAAACTACTTAGGTATTTACCAAAAGTTTGGGAGGCATTTAACTCTAAATTTTTTTCTATACCATAAAATAAATACTCACATTCTAAGAAAAGTGTACCAATCGTTTGTTAATAATATAGTAATGAATAAAGCGTCAATTCCACAAAGAAGTTAAAACAAACTAATATATTCTCCTACTGTTAACTATTTAAAGAATATAAATACATTGATTATTGATAAAATTAAATAAAAAACAAAATAAATAAATCTAAATAAAAGAATAAACCACTAAAAAAAACAAAGGCAATAGCCAAATAAAAAGTTCATATACAAATAATTTCTAGATAAAGAATCTTACGAGCATCGTCTTTGTAGTCATAATTCAAAAAATTATAAGTTTTTTAATATATAATCAAAAAAATTCTTAGATTTTTCCAAAAAGAATTCCTAGATTATAAAATTGCTCTCTATAAAGTTACAACCACCTACCCTTAAGATTTTTCATTAGTATCTTTATATAATTAAAAGTTCCAAACAAGTATTATGTGCTATGAATTTCTATAAAATGTTTAATCTTAACACCATAACGTTATTGAAGCTTATCTTTAACGCCCTATATGACTTATAAAATTAGCCACACCTCATTTTTACACAAAAATGGTAAAATAAAAGACATCAAATAGAAAGAGTTCAAGATGAAATCTCTATGTCAATCAATTATGATATATTGGGATGATCACGAATATTCTTCTCTTTCGAAATGGTTACAAAGTTTGTCTTTAGATAGGTTTTTTTTTCTGTTCTCAGTAGCTACCCTAAGTTTAGAATAAAAGAAAAGTATAAAAGATACCAAACTAGGATTTTCTATCACCTTTTATATGTTTGCTTTATCATGAACACAATTTAGGATACAACCATATCCTAGGTCATATATCTTATTGCTTCTTTTATAAGGAGGACACATGCTTTGACACACTCATGTCCTAGATCATATATCTTATTGTTAAGATTTTGCAAATGGACATAGGTTTAAACAAGCATGTAACTGAGACCATAGATCTTACTATAACTTTTCTCTAAGGTTACACAGTCATAGAAATGATAGTGTCTCTCTTTAAAAAATTTATATACCACACAATCTCTTTTCGACATTTATAATTGATTGTGTCTTCATCTATAATTTGTTTAAGAAGGACACAAGCTTACACACGATTATGTGCTAGGCTATGTTAAACTAAATTTGTGTTTTCTTCATGTTTTTACTTGTCATCTTCTCCAACATCTTCTTATCTAACTAAAAATATAATATAAATTGAGTAAGCTAGGGTAATTTAATCATGAAAGCAAAAAGAAATTCTAGTAAAATATATGTATGTTTCATAAGCATCAAATATCCTCATGCTTAAATTTTTAGTTGTCTTCAAAAAAATCAATTTCAAAACAAGTTTCAATTACATGAAAGTTCAACAAATCAATTGAAGTAATTAAAAGTGCTCATCATTCATTTAACTACATTGTTCACTAAATATTTATATCTTTAAACACTTGTATCAATTTGCAGTTTATTTCAACTTAAATCAACAATCCTAAAAAAATTAGCTCAATTAAAAGAATTTAACCACACACACACACACACACACAAAATATATATATATATATATATATATATATATGTATGTATATAATGGAAATGAATGAGCAAAAAGCTTTCACTATTAACAATTTAATAACCTACATGATTTTAAAAAAAAATATATTTTATTCTTCTATAGAGCATTAAAGGATTGTTTGAAACACCATCTCAACGTTTAAAGTGTTGGTGTTAATATAGAACTTGGACATGTCAAGAAGAAATTCTCCTATAACTTGTACGTAATTTCTTATAGATAATATAAATGGCTTCCAAAACTTAAAAAATGGAATTCTAAGCTACCAAAATAGTGAAATGTGTTGGAAAAAGACCGACTTGATTTAGGAAACAAAGAAAATGCAAACTTTAACAGGAAATTAAGGTAATAAAATGAATATATAACATGAAAAAATTGGAAAAATAATAACAAAGTGTTTTTGAAATAAAATGATTGTTTCTTATAGAGATTGGTTTTGAGGTTCTTTTGTGATTGAACGTGTGTGACCTTTTCAATGTGTCTAAATGTTGTTGAATTTTTAATCCTCTCACCTTTATACAATTTTTTTGCTATAACTGGCTACTTACCTATATTTTAGCTTAACTACTTGCCATTATCCCCTTAAATTTCACATTTTGGACTTCTAGCAACTACTTAGCTTCTGGCCCTTAGCCATTTTCCCATAAACTGTCATCATACACTATTATTTTTAAAGTACATGTCAATTATCTATTAACTGTCTAGACTTTTTAAATCTTTTAGAATTCTTAATTAATTCCTCTGTCCATAAATTCTTTAACTAAACATTTGTTAGGCTTTTATTTTTATGCTTCTTCTGTTATATAAATTCTCGTGGTCTTCTATAAACTGAGTTTTGAATTCAAACCTAACGGTTTCACATATTACAATAACCAAAAGGAATTTAGAATTAAGAAGTTATGTCATCATGATGATCTTTCCAAATCTTCGAAAATCTTTTATAGATAAGGAGAGTCATATTTGAAATCCATATCTCTCCATTTGTTACAAAATACAGAAAATCTCTTTTTAAATTTCAAACTTTTGCTACATACCTCCTTTACTTCTAAAGTAGTCAACTTAGCCTTTATTTGGGAATTGCTCCCACTATTCACTTTTTTGTCTACCTAGTGGGAGTCCCTTTTAAGGAAAATGCTAATAATGGAAAGTTCCTTAAGGAAATCTTTGATCCCTATCGCATTCCAAAGTGTAGGATTTTTGTTACTAGTGTTGCTGACTCGGAAGCCTACCACTCTTGGTAGTTAAAAAGCTTTCAAAGTTTATTACCTTATTTGGATTATACCTTTCTTAAAGTTATTTTCTTTGATTTAAGTATCTTTTGCTATTTAGCATTCATTCTTAACTCCAATTATCATAGATTTTAGAATCTTAGATACTAAGAGTATAGAAGAAAACAAGCCGACCTTTTAAAAAGAAGTGTCAGAAAGATCAAAGAGAATTCCTTAGCTGTTTCAAGTTCTAGGAAAGCTAAAACTCTAATTCCAAAAGGTTTTGCTAGGAAGTCCACTTGTTCTTCCACCAAATTACTTAAAAAAATGTAGACCACAGGGCCTATGATTGAAGATACCCTTCTTGTAAAAGGGACTTCTTCTACACCTTAAAAAGTCATTATATATATTAGCGATGGTATGAAACTTCTTTTATTGCTTTCATCTATCTTTCCACTACAAATTCCACTTCTTATCTCCTTTTTTATAGATTACACCATGATGGACCTTCTTAATCTTTTGTTTCCTCTAGAACTTGAATATGGAAATTTTAAGAATTCTCTTGAACCAAAGATCATTAAAATTACTTCGCTAGAGATAAAATAAAATTTACTTTATCCTAGATGCTAATACGTTAGCTTGATAATAAATTCTTTTATGTTTTATAGGTAAAAAATGTTTAGACCACAACAACAAATTCTGAAGAAATCTTTGACTTGAGTTTCCTATATCTCTCTCCTGATAAACCATCCAGTACCACATCAATAATCAATTTTAAGGAACAATCAATAGGCAAGGAGACTTTGAAACTCATTGTGTACTAAGAGTTTTAGTTCTTAACTAAGATTCAACATAGTTCTTTCGTGAGCATTCTATCATATGTTGGCTTCATAAACCGATAGTCTATTATTAGGGGACTTCTTAACAAAGATAAAAATGTCTTCCCTTCTTTCGAGAAGTTTTGCCAGGATCATGTTATGTAATTAAGCCTTTCACACCAATGTTAAATGAATTTGAAGTAGAGGAGACTAAATCTCTTAAAAACTTCAAGAGCTACAAAATAAATTTGATTATCTAGAAAATAAGGTTGTTGAACATGAATGAGCTATCAAATTTATTAGAAAGAAGTAATAAGCTGTCAAATAGGATGGATAATGGTTCAATCAGGAGTTTCATAAAGTCAAATGGATGGCTACAAAGTTAGGGAAGTCACTAGTGCTACAGAAGGATGAAGTTAGTTTTTGGAAACAAAAGATCCAATAAACCAAGGAGGACCAGGTTTCATATATCAACCAATAGGGTGAAAGTTGATCATTCGTTTTGGACCCATTTATAACTTCTCTTCCTTTTTTCAGTTTGTCAACCTTTGGTTAGTTTCATATGGATTTTAAAATTTATCTATGAATTTTTATTTTGGACTAATCTTATATGATTTTTGAGAATTCAATTTTGTTCCTTTATCCTCGATTTTAAAAAAAGATAGGTTATAAGGCTTTAAATACTTTCCATTAATGAAATGCCTGTAAGATTGTTCTTCTAAACTTACTAAACAATAAGCATTACCAATTAAGACAATATGAATTCTAAATGGCCGTTCCTACTTTGGAGACTGTTTACCCTATCTCTATCTTTTATCCTAAGCGGTAGGATCAACTTCCCCACTAAATCCCCTTTTTGGAATTTATGCCTATAAATTCTTTTTTCTTATAATTTTTCAACCTTTTCTTTTTGTTAGAAATTTGCCACCTTTTCTTTTTGAATAATCATATTATTTAAAGCTTGAAGTCACAATTGCTTTTAAAGACTCATAATTTTCCAAAGCATCCTGCTTAGATAATCTCAAGGATGGAATCATTACTTACATAGGAAGAACAACATTATGTCCATAAGTTAAAGCAAATGGGCTAATTCCTATAATAGTATACTTAAATGTACAAATACAACTGTAGCAGGAATTCTATGCCATTCCCTAAGATTCTCCTATAACATTTCTTCCAGGATATTGATAATTATTTTGTTTGACGTTTCAGCTTGACCATTAGATTGAGCATAATATGGATTCAAATTTAACAAATTTATCCTGTAATCTTTAGTAAAATCCCTTAGGGTATGTGAAGCACATCAGTCTAGAATAAATATTAGATGGCTTATACAACGTCTCGGTTATAATTGGTTGTCAATTTTGACAGATTATATACCATATGTCAGAGGATGTAATCAATGTGAAAAAATGGAAGAATTCAATGAATTCTTGCATTCGAATTACATTATATAATCAAACTATATCCATTTAGAGGATGGGCCATTGATCTTATCGGGAATGCATATCCACCATCTTCAAAAGGTCATATTTTCATTCTATTTGCTATAGATTATTTTACTAAATGGTTGGTTGCTCAACCTTTGAGGAAGCTCGATCAAATGGATATAGTTAAATTCATGAAAAAAAACATATTATTCATCAAAAATATGGATTTATATATGTAAATAATATGCAATTTTATTCAACTTGAGTATCTCAATGATTATTAAAAATATGACTTATAAGGTAAGTTTATTCTAACTATCATCCCTTTGCATACTTATTTAAATCAATATTCGATAATGAAATAAAGTATTGATGGATAGATTTCAATTAAGTCAAGATATCAGTTTATAAAATTTAATAACCAAGATTATAATAAGCTTATGAAAATCATTAAAATCATTAACCCCTTCCCCACACTTAAAGTTGTATATTGTCCTTAATGTACACTGTATAAGCATATATTGAAAAGTGAGAAAGAGTTGAGTTGGTACTTTCCTGAGTAATACGATTTCTGATTTGAGACTATCCATCCAATCTAAAACTACATAATTACAAAACATAAACGAAAAAGGGATAAAAATAAAAAGAAATAAAAATAACACTCAAATTTAAGAAAAAAATCATTAACTGTAACGTTAGAGAAAAGAAAATAATAAATACACAATTAATAAATACAAAGAAAGAATATAAAAAAATTAAACATTTTCCTCGTGATGTGATCTAGGCTAGTCCAAGGAAGGAGGGTCATAGGATGATGATCTTGTATTAATGGAGGAGATACTAAGGAAGTGCCCTCGTCAGATGGTGGAGGCTGGAAACCAATATCTTGACGACTTGTCATTAATAACATCAGGTCTCCTATCCACCCAATTGTAGCATCAAACTTGTCTAGCCATGCAACTGAAGTCTCCAACCATCCTAACCACTCAAGAAGCTCTGCCTATTAAAGTCAGAGAGTCGACTAAGTTCCTAAAAGTTGGGCCACCCATCTCTCCAATAATGTTATTGTTAGCTAGGTCGGCTGTTGAATCCTAACTCTGGGACCTCTTAGACTATTCGAATTTGGTATTGCACCTCCCGTCTTGGGCGGTGATGGATGTGATTGTGATTGTTTCTTTGTTGTAGGTGGCTTCGCTCTAGCTCCGCCCTCTATTGTTGACTCATCGGGCTCCCCAATAAGTCTATAAATATTACCTATACATCATCGACATCAACTGACCATACACATATATATCATAATATCTATGTTGAGTGCCACTGTTGGTGGTAATCAATCGAACATCCCCATTCTTCATGTTAGTTGGGTCATATAAAGATCGACACTAATAGTGCCAACCTTCCTTTTCTCGCTTTGATGCCTAATGAATTGGGCAAGCACATGCCCCAAATAAATCGATTTCCTACTACGTCATGGCTATCTCATTGATTGCTTAATAGGCTTTAGATTTGCTCGGGTCTTAGTTACCATCGTTAATAATCGTGTTCTATAACTATCTGGAAGACATCATGTAGGGAAAATCTATCCTAAAGTCCAAGTACTCTCGTACTGACAAAGTCTACATCATAGAGGCCTATGATGATTGAGAAATTCGAATAACTCATTCAGATCATCTCACCAAGTAGTAAAAACTGGATGGTATTCTACTTATCTTATGTGTGGCATCCCTTTTCCACAAAGGCAGTAAAGAGAACCTCCAGAGTTAACTCCTTGTAGGAAGGCTCCAATGTGTCAAAGAATCTGGGCTAGGCATTGATATTGATGAGCCCCCGAACTTGTTACACTTGTCCCACTTGCTCCAGTGCTTCCCAGTGACATCCTGTGATGAATGTCATTTCCTTCATCTGCTGATACTGCTCTTCGTGGCTACAACATTGGGGGTCATTCGGGTAGATACATGATGTGAGCTCTCCTCGGGTCTTTAGACAACCCCTCTTCTTGTTGTTGCTTGTGCAGAACTTCGTTCTCGCATCGTGGTTTAATCATTATGCCTTAAACTTAGAATAAGTGTGAGAAAATATGCAAATAAATTACAGGAATACATTTTTCCTCACACTTAACATATATTATGCTCACTAAGTTATTAAACGTGCAAACAAATTAAAAATGAAAAATTAAACACCTAAAAACTCCAATGAATAAAGAAACAATAAAATAAGTTAAAATTAAGTAACAATGTAATTAATCTCAAAATTAAAATTAGAATTATTTTAATTAACAAATTAAGCTAAATTAGAACTATTGTAATTAACAAATTAAGCTAACCTAATTGTTAAATTACAAATATCAATCCTAAAATTGAAATTCCCTAATTTCACAATTACGCAAAATTGATGAAATTAAACATTAAATTCATGCAAAAAGTAAAATATCCAGTTAACATACATATTTTATTACAATATTCGATATGGGAATATAAATTTAGTAAAGGTGTTAGTGCATGTTTGTTTTAGTGACAAGTAAATGGTTAGGAGTTGTATTTTTTTTTTGTTGGAACGATAAACCCTTTACATATATGGTTGTTCATATTATCCATATATTAATGAATGGGAATGTTAACTTAAAGCAACAATTTGTTATGAGTTACAAAGGGACAATTGAATTCAAGGTATGCTGGAAGCTATTAGAAGACTGAAAAAGGAGGTAATATGGAACAAAATGAGTTAGGAGAAAAAAATAAAGGAAATGGAGTATGAACTTAAGCTTACTATAAATGATAACAAGGAGTAAAAGAAGATATTTATGAGATATCTTATTATTGTTTTAATGTTTATATGTATTGTTGTCATGCTTTTTCACTAATGAAATAATGAGACTAATGTGAGAAGTACTTTTGTGTAATATGGTAATGTGAACCTTAAGGATGAGCCTTGAAACCCAACAATCACACAATTGGAAGTAAGGAACCCAAGAAAGCTAAAAATAGGTTTAAGATTAAAAAACCTTAACCTAATGCCTATAGTGTTAAGTCAAGAAGACCACTTCTTCTATTGATTTTGATGAAATCAAATAATATTAATAATAGAAGTGTGTGAACTGTTTTGATAAATGTGTTAAGTGCACAAATAAATATAAGTGACACAAATCATCAAATCAAGACGATACTTAAGTAAAAGCTGAATAAGACGGATCAGATGAAGTGATCAAGTCTAAGACATCAGATGAAGCATACAAATCTAAGCAAGCTGATTTAATTGAAGAATGTACTAGAACGTCAGTTAGTTGGAGTTGGTTACAGGACTCAACTAATAACAGACTTTAGAAGACTTGACAAGCAGATTTCTCAAGAAGACCGTTGGAGAATTAGGCTATAAATATTAGTCGTAGTCGTAGTCGTAGTCGTAGTCGTAGACTTCAATAAGAATTTTTGAATGTACAAAAACACTTAGAGAAATTCTGTGCTCAAGTGCTTATGCTGTGAAAAATATTCTGAGAGAAAAGAAAGAAAGAAAGAGAGCAAATACATCTGTAACGTTAGTGTGAAAGCTCAAACAATATCTTTTCGAGAGAAAGGAAGGCTAGAGCCTGAAAAGGCTAAGGAAGCAAAAGAGGCTAAGGAAGTAGATAAAGAATACTTTGTGAAAGAGACTAGAGGAAGCCCTGCAAGTGTAAAAATAATACTTGTAACGTTGAAGAAGATAGTGAAATCTCAGACGAACTCTGAGGACTGGGCATAGTCCAAGGTTAAGGGTGAACCAGTATAAATCGCGGTGTCATATTTTCTAACTCTTACTGCAACATCCCGTTACCCATGTTAAGACTAGAATAGGAATTTATGAGAAATTTATGAGAAAATTAGGAAAATGCACGTCATGCATAAATTAATTGAGAAATACACATTTTTCTCGCACATTCATATAACTGTATATGCATTTATTGATATTTTCAGGTATAATTAAGTTAATAAATGTGCTTAAAATGTGTTTTGGCAATTGTGGGATTATTAGGATATTTTGAAATTTTTTGTGAATTTTTTTGAAAAAATATTAATTTATGGACCATTTATATAGTGACACGTGGAAATAATATATATCAGACATTTAGCTAGTTGTAATGTGACAAATGGGTTGCGTCTGTTATGATAAGTGGATGTTGGGTTGAGTGACACGTAAATATCATGCAAAAACCCACAAAGTTGGTTCTGAGAAAAGAATTACTGTATCTTTTGGATCACCGAAAACATTCTCTACTTTGTGTTTTTATCCCTCGTTGGTTGTCTTTGTAGCTGAAACAAGTAAGTAACTTGATGATGTTTTTATGGTGTAAAAATATACATGCATGCATGGGTTGAGATTTGAGGTT
>JANZXP010000006.1:25449415-25470757 GCA_027576715.1 Erythroxylum flavicans
CCTTTAGTTAAAGAATCGACTTTTAGTTCCTCAGTCTTTAAATGCTCCAAACCTTAATGTCACCTTTTCATGTCAACTACTTCATTGTTAAAAATTTAACGTCAAAATGCTAAGACCCTGTGATATTCAATGTTATTATTAAACAACACATAAGCTTGATTTTCACATTACAACTGAATGGGTTTAGCCACTGAATCAACCATAGACAACTCAGAAATTAAATTTCTGAGCTAAACCGTCTGTGCTGCAGCCTCATAGCATGCACTCTACATACATGGTCAAGAAAATTACCCGTGCCTATTTGACACTCTTCTACGACATTGTACCATATGCAACCTTAAAACTGTAACCTTAAGAGAACTTTCGATCATTCAGGCACATAGCGTAATTTGAATTTGAATTCCCTACGAGGTTTAGACTATTGACTTTTCTATATGTCAACATATAATCTTTGATTCCCTTTACTTATGCTAACACTCGTTTGATTGCATTTCAATGGTTTACATTTGGGTTAACTAAATACTGACCAAACAGTCAAATAATAAATGCAATGTCCTACCTAGTACATAGCCAAGCATACATCAGGCTATCAACCGTAGTAGAATACGAAACATTCCTCATAACCTCTCTCTTTATTTTATTCTTTGGTCACTGTGCCAAAGATTATCTCTCACTATGAGAGATAGGTGTGACAATAGGTTTACTGTTAACCGTATTAAACCTTTGTAACATATACTCAATGTATGCACTCATTGAGAGGTATGATGAGTGTTAAGATATGTCCCTATGAATCTGAATACCTAAGACAAAAAATGCTACGCCAAGGTCCTTTATGCAAAGTTCTTGACCAAAAGTTGCTTAACCTTATACAACATGGTCAAGTAATTTGACGTGAGCAATATATCATCCACATGCAGTAATAGGAAGACAATTTTGCTCCCCTTGACCTCATAGTATAAGCATTTTTTTTAACTTTATTTTTCATGAAGCTGAAAGAGGTAATAACCTCATCAGTTATAAAGTATCACTTTCGGGAGGTTTGATGTAAATTATATATTGATTTGCATAACACACAAACTATGCCAGTTCCATCTGGATCCTGAGATCCTTCAAGTTGTACCATATAGACCACTTTACATAGGTCTTTATTTAGGAAAGCGATTTTGAAAACCATCTGATGTAACTCTATATCATCATGAACTACAATTGTCATAATCACTCAAAATGTATCCTTTGAGGATTCGAGAGAAAAGTAACACTAAAGTTAACATTTCTCTCTAAGTGAACCATTAGGCAACTGAGCTAGTCCATAAACTGCTGAACTTTATCCTGAAATCCTTTAGGTCTTAAAACTTTATTTACAACTGACAATTTTACAGTTCTGTTGCAAAATCAACTAGCTCCCAAACCTTACTATGCTTCATGGCTTGCATATCATAAGTCATTGCAACCCACTACAATTCCATTGCGGGTACAGAAACAACTTCTGTAAAAGTAACTGAATTCGTAACATATCTAATATCATAGTCCTGTTTACCTAATAGACTATGATAATCAATTGGGATAATAGGTCATCTCACTTTGGTGTATTTTCATAACTGCATCAGATCTTGTACCCCGACGAACCTCTATGTGTATAAGTATGGGTTCCTGTTCTTGTATAGGCATGGTACGAAGATCTAAATTCATCGGATCTAACTGTATGAGTAGCGGATACATAATAACTGTAGTATCCCTCCTGTTATCATCCGAAGGGTCAAAGGGCCTACCATTATCATATTCATCATATTCTAGAAACTTAGTTATTTGTGATTCTACTATTCTGGTCCCTCCTTCTCTACAGTAAGATCTGTAGCCTTTAGAGTGGTTAAGATTTCTTACTAAATAGCAATGAGCATAATGAGTATGTTATTTTTCTTTATAAGGATTATATAACCTCGGTAGGGCAACCCTATACACAAATGTGTGTAAGGCTAGGTTTCCACACTTCTAGATAATAAGATAGATCAGTCTTGTTTTGTATTGACTTTTATAAGTCCTTTAGGGTGCGATTATGCCTCTCGGCAACATACCATTTTGCTCAAGACTATCCGATATAGTGAATCAAGTCATTATGCCAACCGATTCCATATATCTGGCAACCAGACCTTTTAAAGTCCTAAAACACTATGTTTGCTATGATATTCCCCTCCATGGTCAGATCTGACACTCTGATTTGTACAATGCAACTTTATAAGGTCTTCTGATATCTTTATATATTAGACTCAACAAGTCAGAAGCATGAGTTGACTTTAATATCCTTATTAGTCAACTTACCCCAGCAATAATCAACACATGTTCTTAGGTCATCATAATCTAGAATTAAGAGAATGCTTTCCTTAATCAATCTCTTAACTCTAGATCTGGAAACGTGGCTTAAACTTTTATGCTACACCATGTATGACTTTTCATTTATCAGGGTCCTTCATTTGATGACTTGTTAGCAAGATATGAAGAAGCATATATCTAATTCGGTGTAAGACACATTTTATACAAACCATATGACAAGAAAGTTGTATCATTATTTTTTGCATTAAACACAACTGTACAACAGAAGCATTAAATACAAAATTTCAACTTTTTTTGTCCAAAATTGATCCAAAGATCATATATAAAATGTGTCGTGTAAAGACCAAAATGAACCTTACAATAAGATTTAGTACATACATCCCCTATAGATATTACTTCCATTTCTTCATTGCTGTCAACCATCTGTTCCTCCTTCTCTTTATTTGGCTTTATTTTGGATATAAATCTATGCATTGTAGAAGCACCTTAATCAGATACTCTACTATATAGTCACTAAATACTTAATGTGACTATCGCAAATCAGATTCATAAATTGATAAGCCAAGAAGTTATCTTATAGTCGCAGTCTTTCACTCTAGGCCTTATACTACTGGTTACTTTATGTCCCTAAAACCTTCACTAGCACTGGATTAACCAACATTAACATGTGGAGAAGATTTAGTCTTTTTACCTTTAATCTTAGTGGGCTTCATCTTTGCCTTCCTTTTAGTTGCTACGAGGGCTAAAGGAGTAATAAACTTGAGTTTCTACTCCTCAGCAACACAATGGACAATCAAAGCATTGAAGTCCCATTCCTCATCCTATGAATAATAAGTCATCACTAGATTACTTAACTCTGAAGGGAGTGCATTCAAAGTCTGGTGAATTATGAAGACATTAGGAAGAGGAATGTGCAACATCTTCAGTCTACTATGAAGATGGATCATTTTTTATATGTTCTCCTTTACTTCCCCTTCTCCTGTATACCTCATGGAGAATAATCCTTTATTCAAGGTACTTGCCTCAATACTAGATGAGACTGTATACCTCTAGGAGACATTTCTAAGAAATTACTTTGCTATGTCTATGTCTGGAAGTCCACTAAGCAGATGGTTAGGTATGGATCTCTTAATGGTCATAAGATATAAAATGTCAGACCGATCCTGGGCTTCATAGGCTACTTTATAAGCTTTCGAGCTCATTGATGTAATTGGAGATGGTCTATTTATCTATATGGTCATATCAACCTCAACTATTTCCATAACATTCAATACATCCTCTGTCTACTTCTTTATATTGAAATCAGTCAAGGTTTCAATGATGACACTGATTTTATTGACTGAAAAGTTGACTACAAAGTAATTTTGATTAGATCAGCACAAATGTAGGACAACAGCGATACTCAAAGCCGTTAAACAGTATCTTTACTGAAAATCCAATCACACATATTATGAAACACCTGTGGGCTGAATGCATAATATATGTAACTAGACCTTCACACATAAAAATGATCAGAGGACAAACCATCAACTCTCATGACACTACCACCTGTGAGCTAATAGATCATTCAAACAACGGCTTTTCTCTATCAAATGCCTTTATGCACATCTCAAAATCTCATGTAAGGCCAACACCTGTAGGCAGAATAACCAAACATGAGACCAGAGACATCCCTTAACATGTAAACATAACAATTCAAAATATTGACTCGAAAGGCCACTGTGGTGGCTACATCCTCATCAGCACTCAAAAAGTCTACAAACATAAGAGATACATCTTTATGTTATCCTCACATTCTTTATGGGCATAAGGTATGTTACAATGTAACTTCAATAAATGCAAAAACCTGAAGGCACAGTCCCATTGTCACACACCCGTGCTGAAGACATTCTTCAAAAACTTCATTTGAGACTTTTGTAAAAGAAAAATCTTAGTAGAGTGACTATCGTGCATTACTGGACACCGAACCGACTACCTAAGATACTAGAATCTCATGTATCTCCCTTATGGCAAGTTCGTTGCAAGAAAATTCACTAAAAAATGGCTTCAAAATGTCTTTGTTCGTTTTCCGATTAACTATCATGCAATCCCAAACACTAAACATGAGACTTGAGACACGAAAACTTGAAGTATCTCTCTCATGCAATGTCCAAAGCATGAAAGTTCACCTGAAATCGGATTCGGAACACCTTAATTCCTTTTTCTAGAGTTAAACTTTAATTTATTACTAATGTAATAAATACAAAAAAATGGAAAAATTCACTTTATAAATTCCTGGACCTAGAAACTAGCCCAAAAAACCCCGGGTACCCTTACGAGAAATCTAAAAATGTTTATGTTTTTTTGTCACTGTAGCTCGTCCATACGGCTGACGTCAGCATGATGGCAACCATTGATGTGGACGCCACGTCATTACACGTGTGCGGGGACTGCGAGTGCATTACATGCCAGCGTGCTGACGTGTGCCAGATGGGTGGTGCACGTCATGTGCCCCCCACGCGCAGACTCGTGATTACTATGTGGTTCGTGTAGCACATGCACTGCCATGTGTCCCCCATCTACATGTGCCATGTGTGCGATCTGGATGGGCGTGTGTGTCGAACGTGCCCACATACCCACGCCTTTGGGAGTGCGGGTTCAATGCACGTGCAACACATGTCGCGCTCTGCATGGTGAAACACGGCAGCGTCTGGTTGGCGCGTGCAATGCACGTACCATCTGTACAAAGCTCTCCCACGTTACTGTAACGGATCGAGCGCGGTGGCCGTGCCTCCGACATCAGAGATGATTTTTGATATCCCAAAATCTCATTTTTTGCTCCGTTTTTGACCTTTTTTTACCTAGCCTTATGTAAACCACTTCTACATAATTATATACGTAAAAAACCAAAAAATGAATCAAAAATAGAGAAAAACCATATCAGATGAAAAATCGAAAAATCTTCATTTCCGGCAATCCGATCACATAATTGCTCTGATACCACGTGTAATACGTAACGGTACCTTAGTGACATATCTTAGATTGTACATGAAGGGATTAAAAATGAAGGAATGCAAAATACTTGATTTCGGTTCCATCTCTGATTTGAAGTCGATTCTGGACACAAAACGAGCTCCAATCTCCCGGGACCTTTACGAAAAGTATAAACCGGCACGTGATTTAGGTCTTTCTACAGTTTTCTCAATACGTAAGATCTCTTAACGGGTCAGAGGTTCCTTACGCTTACGATTGACATGAGCAACTATAGGAGACTATAACCTATTTATATAACTTCCATATCGAGTTTCCTCATCACAAGGTCAATATAGACTAGGTTCATACTAAAAGGGATATATTTTTCACCCAGACTTCAAACTATTGATTTAAATCATTTATTGGGCCACTTTATTATCTTTATTTGGATCAAATTATGTAACTTAACCAATAATTTATTGAAAACCAAAATTACAATTAATAATTGTACACTTTATGACAAAATGACAAATTTTCCCTTAGAGGAAAAAATGTCTAACCCACACAAGCAACTTAAAATTAAAATCTTGATAATAAAAAGTAAAATGGAGAGGCTCACAAATCTTGAGGCAACAACAACAAGATGAACACCCACTCGTAAATGAGAAAGTGCTCTGAGCATGACGTGTGTAGCAACAGATACATGCCAGCCCTCAACCCATGTACATAATTGTGGCGTAGGCATATACATGCCAGCCCTCAAGTAGTTAAGTTCCTTTAATTATTGTTGTTTTCTATTTATGATTTTAACTTCCTTTTATAGAGGTTTAAATTAGTTCTTGAAAATGGTGTTGCTCTAGTTCAATGACGTTAAAATCGGATCAAATTCGTCGGTTTTACTAGTTTAAGCATGAATTAGACTAATTTTTGGTTTAATTTTTACGTTTGACCATTGTCAAGAGAAACCCACCAGTTTAAATAGAAACTGCCAAATCGTGAAAAATCGTCTTACCAAGAAGAAGAAGAGCGAGAATAGATTGAGCAACCAAACCAGCGAAACCGGAAAATAAAGATAGAGAAAATCAAAGTCAAAATAGAGATGATGAATAGAACGATAAATTTGAAGTTGAATAAACCTTATTAAAAGGAAGAAAAAGCATTTACTTGGATAGATTATCGGTCAAGTTAGATATTTTGATCCAGATAAGGATAATAAAGTGGTCCAATAAATAATCTAAATCAATGAGTTGAAGTATAGGAGAAAAATAGATCCCAATTAATATGGACTGAACCCATATCAGTCTTATGATGAGGAAGCCTGATATGGAAGCTATATATAAAGGTTAAGATCTCCTGTAGTTGCCCATATTATTCGTAAGCATACAGATCCTCTAATTCGTTAAGAGCACTTACGTTTTGAGAAAACTGTAGATAGGCGTTAACCACGTGTCGATGATCACTTTCCGTGAAGATCCCAGGAGATTTGAGCTTGTTTGGATCACGAAAACCGCTTTGGAGTGAGAGATGGAACCGAAATAAAGTATTCTGTATTTCCTTTATTTTTAACCTTTTCATGAACGATTCGAGGCACGTAATAAGTCTATACTACGTGTTACACCAAATACTTGCGTAGATACTTAAGTGTCAAGTAAACTTGGAATCAAGCTGATAATCAAACTAAATCAGATGCAAAGATGAGTCGTTACAAAAAAGATGTCAAAAAGTGTTTTGAAATTTGCAGTTTCCCACCCACTTACTCAAAGGAGAAATATGCTGTCGGATAACGTGTGATATTCGTTGATTTGGGTTAGAATTTACCTGTACTATGGTTTCTAACCAAGTTCTCATCGATAAAAAAGCATCATTATCTATATTAGGGTAATTCAAGTCCCGCGGAGCATCAAAACCTGTGATGTATATTGCCTCGTTCTGAAAAGAAATGGTTTATATTCGTCCTTATCTTGTGTGATCACTGATCCTCTGAGGACAGTGCATCTTTCCTTTTCTTTGGTTGTATTCTTCTCAACGCTTTTCCTTCCCGTCAAAACATTCACGCCGACAATGTACGGACAATCACTTCCTAAACTAAAACCGGAATATTGTGAATGGATTACTTCTTTTTATTTTATAGACTATATAATTAATGGACCATTTTTTAAAATGATAAAAATAAGTTGGATCTATTTTTACATATTAATATATTTTTATTTTTTAAAATTTATTAATAATTTCTTTTGACACATATCCCTATATCAATAATTTCTATTATATATCCTAACGCTAAATTTTGAAATGCCATTGTGTACACGTCTATGTTACATATTAAAGATGATATCATTTTAAGATTTACAGCTAAAATTTTTAGCATAAGTTAAAAACAAAAAAAGAGCTTAATTAATCTAAGAAGAATAGGAGTTGAAACTAAATCAAGAACTTTTATTTATTTATATTTTTATCAATAGATTAGAAAATTTACCATTCAAATAATATATTTACATTACACTGACAAATTTACCAATTTATGGTATAAAATTATTTACAAATGATATGATTTAACAGTCATCAAGTTGCGTACAATCTGAAAAAAGAAAAGGTTAATTCAAACTATACGATTTAAAAGTAGCAACCATATAAGAGGATTTTGAAGTAATATACCATTCATTTTGATTAGTAAGTCTTAGTATAAATATACTCACAAAGTAAACTCACTGACCAATCTTTCACCAGTTTGACATAGTATAAATTGTTTTTTTTTTGTATAATCTAAACAGGCTATCATTTTAATGTGCTGAACATAATAACATTAAAATTAAGCACTAACAATCAAGATTAAGGTTAAAAAATAGCAATAAGAAGAAATTGAACGGATAGCCTATGGTTAGGAGTTTCTTTGCAGAAGTAAAAGTCTGAGTAAGTTGAGATGGCATTCTGAATGTGTAACCTCAAAAACAGGAAAAAGAAACTAGTAAACACATTTACTTAGTAGTTTGAAGACTCAGATAAATCATTTGGTATTTCTACTCAAATAGTACCTTTATTTTATGTTTTAGGCTTCATATCTAAAACTCCTATGAGCCCTTCTTTTTTTTTCCTACAAAAGAATAAGTTTGAACTTTTAGGTTTTGTGCGGGGATTCTCTTTGTCACTGCCAACGTACTGTAGTAAATTCGAACATTATCACGGCATCCGAGGAAAGTTACATACGAGAATCATTTAAAGCCAAAACTCTTCAACACATATACTCTTCCCACTAACTATAAGATAAACAAAGCCCGCATAAATTTGCTTAGTTTTCTACTTATAATGTAAGATCGGCTTCAAGCTTGACCCCTTTTAATCATTCCGTACGTGGATGATGAATAACGGAGGGAGGGGGAGAGGAGCTGAAGATGGGTCGTCCTTGGAAGATGATGAGTACAAAGTGGATCAGGAGTCGAGTGTGAAATCGTCATGGAAAAAGTTGTCAGCTGGACTGTTAAGAAGCGAGACTCTTCTTGGTATTACGGTGGGGAGAGAACCTATTAGGAACGACAGCATCGGGCCAGGGCCTTCTCACGGCTTGGTTATCCAACCTGACAAGAGGTAATAAGCTCTTTATATTCAATGAATTTAAAAGAAAATGATTGAACCTTTAGCTAGATATATTCATCTGCTTTACTGGGTAGTATGATGAGAAATGAGAAATCAAAGTACATGCATTGCAGGTTCTATAGCATATGGAAACATTTCATCCTTATATGGGCAATATACTCGTCCTTTTTCACACCACTTGAGTTCGCATTCTTCAGAGGACTACCAGAAAATCTTTTCCTACTTGACATTGCCGGTCAATTTGCTTTTCTTATCGATATCATTGTCCACTTCTTTGTTGCCTATCGCGACACTGAATCCTATCGCATGGTTTACGATCGTAAACTCATTGCCATCAGGTAATTTGGTAAAGAATCCCTTCCTATGGTCACTCGTGCTTTTTCTTTTGCCTCTATATATGGAAAGGAACCTAAATTGTTTTATGCTTGAGTTTGACAGGTACTTGAAATCTAGATTTTTGGTTGATTTTCTCGGCTGTCTGCCTTGGGATGCCATATACAAGGTGAATTGTTAATGGTTGAAAGGTAAATATTTCTGAAATATTAGAGTGTAATTGAAGTTGTTTGTTTCTTATTAGGCTACTGGGAGAAAAGAGGCAGTGAGGTACATGTTATGGATTAGGCTG
This sequence comes from Erythroxylum flavicans, assembly GCA_027576715.1. Lineage (NCBI taxonomy): Eukaryota > Viridiplantae > Streptophyta > Magnoliopsida > Malpighiales > Erythroxylaceae > Erythroxylum > Erythroxylum flavicans. Next base: position 25,458,912 of record JANZXP010000006.1, read on the forward strand.
AGTCGAGCGTGCAGAGTAACTGAATTTTTTGAAAGGCTAGAGAAAGACATGAGAATCAACTACCTTTACACCAGAATTGTGAAGCTTTTTGTTGTTGAGCTCTACTGGACGCATGCAGCCGCCTGCATATTTTACTATCTTGCTACTACTGTGCCTCCGTCTGACGAAGGTTACACTTGGATAGGAAGTCTACAGTTGGGTGACTTTCGCTACACAAATTTCAGAGAGATTGATCTCTGGAAAAGATACGTAACTTCACTTTACTTTGCCATTGTCACTATGGCGACCGTAGGTAATTTCAAATCCCTTGGAGATTTTGTGATTATTAAAGCCTATCAATTATTCAAAGTATTGTGATTATAGCTAAACCATAATGTTCTTCAATATGATTATGTATATGTGGTTTTGCATGCAGGTTATGGAGAGATCCATGCAGTAAATATGAGGGAAATGATATTCGTGATGATATATGTATCATTTGACATGATTCTTGGTGCTTATTTGCTTGGTAACATGACTGCGTTGATTGTGAAAGGGTCCAAGACAGAAAAATTCAGGGACAAATTGGCTGAACTCATCAAATTTATGAACAGAAATAATATTGGCAAAGGCATAGCCAGTAAGATCAAAGGGCACTTGAGATTACAATATGATCGCGGTCATTTTGATACCAATGTTCTTCAAGACATTCCTGCTTCCATTCGCACAAAGGTCTTATATATAGAAGTTTACTGCCATATATGTCTAACCATTGTTTTGATCATTTAATTTCTACATTTATGACAATGACTGTTACATTTTCTTTTGTAGGTGTCACAGAAGTTATATGAACCATACATTACAGGTGTTCCACTTTTCAAGGAATGCTCCTCGGGATTCATTAAGCAACTTGTAAGCTAGCATGGTTGTTTTATCAATTAATCCTCATGTTGAAAGCTTGATCAAAGATCGACTGTATTGAATGTATTCTCCATTGTAATAAGTTCTCATTTTTGACTTATCAGGCAATAAAGGTCCATGAAGAGTATTTTCTCCCTGGAGAAATGGTTATAGAGCAGGGACAAGTGGTGGATCAACTTTATATTGTTTGTCATGGTGAATTGGTAAAGTTTTAAAATGAATCAATCGAAGAGACTAAAAATTCCCGTCTACTAGATTCTAATTTTACTTTTATTTTTCTAATAGATGAATGACACCACCAACATTGATTCTAAGATTGCACTAGACCATTACCATCTTCTAACTTATTTTGGTATCATCTATAGCAGGAAGCTGTGAGAGAAAATGAAGAAACAGAAGAAGTATTTTTGAACCTGCATACTGGGAGCTCATTTGGTGAAGTGTCTTTCCTTTGCAACACTCCACAGCCTTACACAGTTCGAGCCAGCGATTTATGCAGGGTCTTGAGACTTGATAAACCGTCATTTGTCGAGATTCTAGAGATACATTTCTCTGATGGAAGGATTATCTTAAACAATCTCCTTGAGGTGAGTTCAATTTGATAAATTAATCCCATAATCTTGTTGCTGACAAGTTTCTTCCAATTTTTATCAAAATTTTTTACAGGGAAAGGATTCTATTCAACGAAATGAATTATTAGAGTCAGAGGTCACCCTTTACATAGAAAAGTCCGAGACAGAGCTAACAATGAGGCTAAATTGTGCCATATATGATGGAGACTTTTATCGACTGAAATGTCTGATACGAGCTGGAGTTGATGTTAATAAGACAGATTACAATGGAAGATCACCTCTGGTATTCTCTGCTTTGTCGTCCTTAATATACGCTTGTAGAATAGCTTTACATGTGTGTTATCTTAATACAGCACACTGCTGCATCTAAAGGGTATGAGGATATAGCCCTTTTCCTTATTGAAAGAGGAGCAGATGTCAATATTTCTGGTAATTATTTGTATTGGCTTAGATTCATTTCCTGTACATGATCAAATATTCTGACTTCAAAAGGAAACTGTTAAATAACAGATAAGTTTGGGAACACACCCCTACTTGAAGCCATTAAGAGCGGGCATGAGGAAGTAGCTTCTTTGCTAGTAAAGGGAGGAGCAATACTAGCAGTTGATGATGCGGGTGATTTTCTTTGTTCTACCATCGCAAAGAGAGATTTCAATCTCTTTAAGAGGTTGTTGAACAATGGGATTAATCCCAATGCCAAGAACTATGATTTTCGAACACCACTTCACGTAGCAGCCTCAGAAGGATTGTACTCCTTCGCGCATTTACTTGTACAAGCAGGAGCAAGTGTTTTGCCAAAGGACAGGTATAATATTATTATTTAAATCAATCTGTTGTGATAATTTTATAAGTTCACATTCTTGTACATAAACATAATGGTTTGTTATTCAATGTTAGATGGGGAAACACTCCGTTAGATGAAGCTCGTGTATGCGGGGACAGGAATTTGATAAAGTTGCTTGAAGTTGCCAGAACTTCTCAATTGGCTGATATAACTACTCCATCTGGACCATTACAAGGTATGCAAACCTCATTACTCGTACAAGTTAATCAAAGAATATACCAACAAGTGGTGAACCTCAAAAGGAAAATGTTGGTGGACTTAATTACTCTTTTATCAACAACAGCCATAACATGCTCAAAATGGATACTTTAATTCTTCTCTGGTAATAATATCAACAGATGAAAGGAGACAGAAGAAGTGTACGGTGTTTCCGTTCCACCCTTGGGATCAAACCCAAAAGAGAAGAGAAGGAATTGTCTTATGGGTCCCCGAAACCATAGAAGAACTCGTCAGAACGGCGATTGACGTGTTCAAATGTAGGAGTGGTTATGTTTTGTCTGAAAATGGGGGGCGAATTCTCGATGTGAACACAATTGTTGATGACCAAAACTTATTCTTGGTTGAGGAATCCCACCATGAGTAAACACATGTAATCTATCTTTACTTTTGGTATTAAGGATCTACCATCAAGACTTTAAATAGCGTTTTAAATTTGTAGTAGGTCTCAATCTATATACAAACTACCTTCTGGAAACTCTTTTGCTAAATGTTTAAAGAAAAAGGTGTATTTTACATCCTAAAATTTATATTAAAACTTAATTTAAATATATACACACACACAAAACAATGTGTAAGATTTAATCTTTAACATTCTAAGCAATATTTCAAGCATAAAATTCACCTAAGAACATTTATGACAATTAATTCAACACCTTCAAATCCTAAAATTAGTGCTATAAAGAAAAGAGAGAAATACTAACCTTGATATATACTTGTGTAACTCTTCTTGTTCCCAAATACCTTCTTTACGCTAAAGCCTTATCCACTCTTACCTTCTTCCCTTTCTTCGTTCTTTTCAACGGTGCAAGAACATATGTATTTTTTTGATATCTATAAGCATTTTCTCAACTGAAGGGAGAGGGAATGGTATCTTTATTAATTAACCTTAATGATTCTAATTTTCTTTAACAAACCTAATAAATATTATTTTAGGCCCACTTTATATTAGAATCAAATAAAGTAATATAGGTTACACTTATGATTATTAAATTAATTTAACAATCTCCCACTTGACCCAGACTTGATGATCCAACAATACAAGTGTGCACCATATTTTGAATCTATCAAGCCATCAAACTTGAATAAATTGAAATAATAAGATTATGGTGCTCACAAGTCATCCAACGAGATGATTTCTTCCATATATCACATGATCATCTCAACTCAAAATAATTATAATTTAGATCATTGTAGTTCTTAACAATCATATTTTCTGAAAACATAATTTGTCATCACAATAAAATAATGCGTGTACACATCATAATGTGACAACTAACAAATAAGCAAAAACATAACATTAATTGAATTCATAAGTGTCAAAACAATAATAGCAGATATCCAAACATATGGACATGCATAAATGATCTCATGCTAACAAGGACTTATCTATAATGCCCATCCTTTCAGCATGACCAATAAATGTTTTAGGCAGTAATCCTTTAGTTAACAGATTCGTAACCATTAGATTAGTTTCAATATGCTCAATTGACACTTTATGTTTTTGCACTTCTTCTTTGACTGAAAAATATTTCAAATCTATGTATTTAACACCTTAGAACACTTGTCATTTTTAGGAAAGAAGACAGTTATGGAATTATTATAATAAATTCTTAGCGGTTTAGCTATACTGTCGACAATACCTAGCCATAAGACAAACTTTCGCAACCACAATGCTTGAATAATGGCCTAAAGCTTGCTATAAATTCGACCTCCATAGTAGAAGTAGCAATGACAGGCTGCTTTCCACTCTTCCAAGAAATGGCCCCTTCTGCTAGTTGGAATAAAAAACTAAAGGTAGATTTCCTGAAGTTTACATAACCAGTATAGTTTGAATATGAATAATTGATCACTTTTAAGTGATCTGATTTCTTGTATGCGAGCATGTAATCCTTGGTGTCGTGTAACTACTTAAGAACTTTCTTTGCAACTTTCCAGTAGTCTAACTCGGGATTACTTTGATATCGACCTAGCATTTCAACAGCAAAACTGATATCTGACCGAGCATAAGTCTGAATATACATCAGACTCCTAACTACAGATGCATAAGGAATATATTCCATTTCCTTTCGTTCCAAATCATTTTTAGGACATTGCATTTCACTAAATTTATCCTCTTTATAAATTGGAACTACCCCTGCTAAGCATGTTTCCATCCTATATCTCTCTAATACTTTACCGATATATCCTTTTTGATACAACCTTAACAATCCTTGTGTCCTGTCATGGAATATTTCTATTCTAATCACATAGGATGCCTCGCCCATATCTTTCTTTTCAAAATTATTAGAGAGAAATTTATTTACATCATGTACCAAGCCCAAATCATTAGCAGCCAAAAGAATATCGTCAACATATAGTACCAAAATAATGATCTTGCTTCCACTGACCTTTATATATATACACCTATCAATAGTGTTCTCTATAAAATCATAAGAGGTAATGGCATCATTGAACTTAAGATACCATTGTCGGGAGGCTTGTTTCAAACCATATATTGACTTCTTTAATTTACTGTAACATCCAATTTACACATCATATTTTCCTTTTTATAGGCATAAAACCTTTCGATTAGTCCATATAAACTTCTTCTAAGTCACCATTCAGAAAAGCAGTCTTTACATCCATTTGGCGAAGCTCTAAATCATAATGAGCTACCAATGCCATAACAAATTCTTAAAGAGTCCTTCTTTGAGACTAGAGAGAAGGTCTCTTTAAATTCAATGCCATCTTTTTAAGTATAACCTTTGGCTATAAGTCTGACTATGTACCTTTCAATATTACCTTTCAAGTCCCTTTTGATCTTAAAGACCCATTTACAGCCTACTTGCTTAGAGCCTTCAGGTAACTTAACTATTTCCTATACTTGTTTATCATCCATAGATTTTAACTCTTCTTTCATAACATTGAGCCACTTTTTAGAATTAATACATTTCATGGCTTTTTAAAATGAGACTGGATCCTTATCAATGCTTAAGTCCCACTCATGCTCACGTGAATACACCATATAGTGATATGATATAGTTAGTCTTTTCTCCCTTCTAAACCTTCGCAATATTATTTCTTGTGGTATCACTTGATCATTTATGACTTGCACATTATTTTTTGGTTCATTATTGACATTCTCTACTTGTGGGTTTAGAATATTAACTTCTTGTTCCGATATGTTGCATGATTGTGATACAACAAGAGCAACTTAAGAAGAGACACTAGGTAAAGGATTTTCCACCTGTATCTCTTGAATATCCACCTTTCGTGATTTCCCACTCCCACTGATTTGTCTATTTTTAATGAACTGAGCCTTACCAAACAACTATTTTTGTACCATGGTTAGGAAAATAAAATATATACCATTTAGACTTTTTTGGATAATCGATGAAGTAACCACTAATGGTTCTTGCATCAACTTTCCTTTCGTGAGGATTATAAATCCTTATTTCAGCTGGGCAACCCTAAACATACAGCTGCCTCAAGTTAGGTTTCCTACCTATCCATAATTCATAAGGTGTCACAAGAATTACTTTATTAAGAACCCTATTAGGTAGATATGTAGCTGTCTTTAATGCATACATCTATAAAGATAAAGATACATTCGTGTAACTTAATATACTCCTAATTATATCCATGAGAGTACGATTTTGCTTTTCAGCAACACCATTCTGTTGTGGTGTACTGAGTATTATATACTGCGCACAAGTGCCCCAACTTTGAAAAAATTTTGTAAATGGACCTAGACACTATCCATTCTCATCATATTTACTATAATATTCACTTCCTTTATCAGACCTTACAACTTTCACTTTTATATCTGTCTTTCTACTTCATTAATAAACATCTTAAGAATGTCTACTGATTGAGACTTTTTATACAGTAAATAAAGATAACAATAACGTGAATACTGAATTCTTAGTGCGTAACATTAAAAAATAAATGTAATCTTGGGTCAAGTGGAATAAATGGGTAGAGCCCTACAACTCTAATTATAGGGAAACAAACAAGCTGCGAGCTTCCGTTCGTAATTTGAATTTGAATGATTTTCCAATTTAATTAGGTGTTAAAAATATATTAGTGCATGATGCGGAAAATCTTTTTCCATGAGTGGATTCTCTAATTTTTTAATGAATCATAACTATTAGTTATTCTCCATTATGCGGACTCTGGGGGGGAGATGAATGTGTAGAAGAAAGAGTATAGTGACAAAGAGATTTTTTTCCAAAATCAAAAGAGCGATTGACTTGAAAAAGTAAAGGATTACGAAATGGTCATCAATAAAGATGAAATAATACTTTTCACCGCTCCAAGATGGGACATTAAATGGACCATATATATCAATGTGTATTAATTCAAGTAACTTAGTACCTCTTGTGGCTGAATTCTTAGATATGTGTTTGGTTTGCTTGCCTTTAATGCAATTCACACACACATCCTAGTCAGCAAAATCTAGTTGAGATAAGATTTCACTCTTTACTAACCTTATCACCCTTTCTCTAGATATATGACCTAACCTTTGATGCCACAAGTAAGCAAAGTGTTCATTATGTGCACTACATTTATTACCAATATTATGTTTAACATGAAACAGGGATTTACAATAATTAACATTAATGTTAAAAAGATATAAACCATCCATTAACGTACCAAAATCCTAATATTACAGTCATTTATACAAAGAAAAAAATACCATTTCTAACATTGAAATTTAAACCTATCTTATCCAACTTACTAATAGAAATTAAATTTCTAGCACATTTAGGAATATAAAGACGTTTTTTAAGATCTAGACTATAATTAATGTCTAAAATCAATCTACATGTCCCTATTTCTTCTATTCGTGCCTTCATTCTGTTACCCATATACAGGAACTCTTCAGTTTCGTTTATAGTTTGGATTGAAAGAAATCCCTGCATAATATGTGACATATGAGTAGTGCACCTGAATCTAACCACCAGGTATTATTGGACACCTCAATAAGATTTGATTCAAAACATATTGAAACATAATACTTACTTTCCTTTTCAAACCAAGCCTTTTTCGTCATGACTCAGAACCACATCGGGCACATGACAACCGCTGCATACCCGGGCTAAGGATACTCACGATACCCTTAACCTGATTATGCAAGGCTAGCTGGACATCTTAAAAAAACATTCGGCAGCACAACAACTGTAATTTGAAAATTCTCAAATGAAAAACATTTGTAAATTAGTTTCAAACGCACTTCTATATTCACATTAAAACTTTACCACAACTTTTGGACTTTGAAGTCCACTCAAGAGCAATCTCAACAACAGTACAAAATGTTCATACATAAAGTCATTTACAAGCCACAAGAAAGACAAGAGTTAATTTACAAAATTAAAAAGCATATCGACATAATGATGAGCCACTATACATCAAAAGTATAAAACAGAGACTACCCACGTGCAATAATGCCTTGAAACTGTCAAAAGACCGCACAATCTACTCAAACCTTTAAGCTCACTAAATTAACCTATATGGTTGGAAAGCAGAGGGGGTGAGTACACTATGTACTCAGTGAGTAAGATAAATATATATTGCAAATAGAAGCCGGTACACACCAAAACAGTCAAGATAACTCGAGGATGGTTTTTTCACGCATTTAGCAAGCACATAACAACCTATGAAGTGAGCATACATAATATAGAAACACATAGGTCTAGCCTATGACTCAAACATATACTGGTTAGAACCACATAGGCCTAGCCAATTAATCACTCATTTAGTGAATATAGGTTCCAGTTCTAGTACACAAGAATGAAAAAACATCACATGTATAAATCAAATCTCGTCGGCAAGCCAAAATAGTCATGTGTGTCGCCACTAGTCGGCCAAACTAGTGTGCACACTCACCGATTCTCGGTGTTGGCTTGACTTTCATCTATGATGAGTCCAGACTACGGTCGACAAGAGTGTCATGACCCTAGGTGATAACCTCGTCAGTGACTAGACCTCTAGGTGTGCAGTCACCCACAAGTCCTATAGAATGGTGTCGTTACAAGGACTCGAATTTTATCTACCAGCATCAAGTGTATAAGAGTCGCTTAATTTGTTGTGCCTGGCACACGATGGGCCAATCGTTTCCTCACCAAACACAAAAAAAATCATATTACAATATTAAATACAAAAATCAAATAAGGTACCATGCCTTTATTTATCAGTCCAACCAATAAAATGAAACTTTATCATGGCTTTAAGCCAAAAGAGAACAGATACATGCAGTATACATGACTCGGTTGTACATATGCAGTTTCCAAAACATTATTTCATGCAATAAAAGTCATCTTTTGCACTCCAAGTGCAAAGTTATTCAAAAATGTAGTTTCAGAAAATAAAACATTGTTTGTAAGTGTAGGTTTGTTGAAAAAAATATCATTCCTCAAAATACGAAATAAAAACATCAGTTGCACTCTAAGTGCAAAGAGTTATTCAAAACAATGTTATGTATTAAATACACAAGTATACCAACATCTATTTGAGATTCAATTCTACTATGCATTACCTAGGTTCACAATTCACATACAAGTCATCATGCATGTTTTGGGATGTCCTAATCCCATTTGAGAGATATAGTTTCCTGAACTCACCTCAAAAAAATGCATACTCCCTTGACTTTAACAATCCTTGATCTATAGCTCCCGAGTCTTTATACATACAATATAAAATGTATTTACTACTTAAACATATATCTCATATTTATACACCACCACATAAGTGTATAAAACACAATATCACTATTTTTAAGCTATAGGATTAGGCCATTAAGCTTCTCACATGGTTACTTCCCTTATTATTCAAATAGGCTTTCTTTTGTATTTTCTAAGGCATTTAATGCCTTTAATCCAATACTTACACATTTCAAAGCATAATGAAGCACATTTTTATCCAAACACATTAGGCCACTACTCATCAATCTAAGCAACAATTCAAGTTTACTCTAAGTAAACATGAAAGCCTCTTTCCAATGTATACCATCAAAATCCTTAAATCCTAAGCCAAGTTCACTTAGGCATTTTATTAGACACCCAAAGGCATAAACTTGAAAGCCTCCTTCTAATGTACTTCTTCCTTATTTCTATCATCAATTCACATTATACATACATAATTAACATCATAGAATTCATTTCAATCATCAATTTCAAAAGATTTTCAAAATTTCACCAACTTTCACCAAAGAGAGGGCATTTTGGTTTTGGCCTAAAGAAGCTTCTCCATGACTCATTTCATTCATATAAACGATGTCACATGCATAGTCAAGCATGGAAAACAACATATCTTAACACCAAACTCAAAATCATACTGTAGAGAGAGATGAGACAAAATTTACCTAAACTTTCCTTTGGCGATATCTTAAAATCCTTTGAGAATTTCTCAAATCTAATGATAGATTTGAGTTCCTTGATCCCAAATTAGCTTAGAACACCTTGGTTTGAGTTGGAGAATCAAAAGAATGGTGGAAATTTGGTGATGACCGAAAATTCTTCTTCTTCTCCTCTCTTTTCCTTTCTTCTCCTTTCTTTTAATTAAAAACTAAGTGTTTTTAATGTTTCATGGTGGGATGCACGTTCACAGAAGGAGAAGGTTCTAGAATTTTGACTCTTCTTTGACCAAACACAGTGAATTTATCTTTTTGCCCTTAGTTTATGTGAAATTACTATTATACCCTTCAAACTTTTCCTAAATTTGCAATTAAGCCGAAGATTTGAGAAGGACCAATACTTTTATTTTCATTTTAATCCTTGGATTTTTGAATATTATAATTAAGCCCCTTAACTTTATAAAATTACATATTGGTCCTCCAAGAATTGAAAAATTATATTTAAGTCCCTTAACTTTGAAGAGGTTGTAAATAAGGCCTTATGTACATCAACTTTTCAAATTAAGCTTTCTAAGTGTTCAATAAGTCTATAAATTATGTCTAATCACCTCTAAGGCATTAGAACACATTTACTTGGCTAACATGGCCATATCCTTCTATTGGAATCGATTTTACACACTTAGAAGCTTATATGTCAGAAATCTCCAAAATTTCGCATACCGATGAACTCTAAGTTCATATAAGGGCACATAACATTATATATCACTGTCATATATACCGAACGGATTCAAATACATTTTTGAACTCATATACAACCATGCATATATCAATATTCAGCTGTATCTCCAAGTACAGATCAATACAAAAAAAGGTTCAAAGAGTCTGGTGTTACCCAATGTGACCTGGGTAAGCCCTAAACTTAACCCTAAGTCACCATTTATTATAAATGAACATTAAGAGACCCGAAAACATCGGCCACCATGTTTTGAAAATAACCTTATGTGTTATTTATTGTAAATAACACATAAGGTTATTTACAAACCACAAGACAATCAAGAGTTAATTTACAAAATTTTTAAAGCATATCAACATAATTATGAGCCATTATACAATACAAGTGCAAAATAGAGACTACCTACGTTCAGTAATACCTCGAAAATGTCAAAAGACTGCATGATCTAGTTAGAAATTCAAACTCACCAAATTAACCTACATGGTTGGAAAGCGGAGGGGGAGTGAGCACGCTATGTATGCAGTGATTGGGAAGAAAGACATATATTGCAAACAGAACCCGGTATACGCCAAAATGGTCTAAATAACCTAAGGACAGTTTTACACATCTAAGATGCACATAACCACCTATGAAGTGAATATGTATGACATAGAAACACATATACCTAATCTATGACTCATGCCATACTGGTTAGGAACCACATAGGCCTAGCCTATTAATCCCTCATTTAGGGAACATAGGTTCTAGTTCTAGTTCCAGTACACATGAGTAGAAAAGGATCAAATGTAAAAATCAAATCTCGTCAGGAAGCCAAATCTTATAATAAGCCAAAACAATTATGTATGTCAGCACTAGTTGGCCAAACTAGTGTGCATACCCACGAAATCCCAATGTTGGCTCGACTTTCATCTGTGGTGAGTACAGACTATAGTAGATAAGAGCTTCATGCCCCTAAGTGATGACCTCGTCGGTGACTAGACCTCTAGATGTGCAATCACCCGTGAGTCCTGTAGAATAGTGTTGTTATAAGGAATCGACTTTTATATACCAGCGTTAAGGGTATGGAGGTCGCTTAATCTGTTGTGCCCAGCACACGATTGGCCAATCGTATCCTCACCAATCACAAAAAATCATATATGAATAGTAAGTATAAAACATCAAGGTACAATGCCTTTATTTATCGGTCAAATCGATAAAATGAAACCTTGCCATGACTCTAAGCCAAAAGAGAACACATACATGCAG
>JANZXP010000006.1:25482148-25494226 GCA_027576715.1 Erythroxylum flavicans
ATTTCAATTTTTATATATCTCGACTTATGCCTGCTCACATATTTACATCTTCATGTATTCATATATTTTCAGTTTCATGTGCATTCTATAGGTTATAGTCCTCATGCATAAACATATATTGTTATATTGCATTGGTCTGATATGTTTGTTTTTTGTTTGCGTGGGTTTGTTCTTGGGCTTGTTTTGTTGTTTGTGTGTGTTTGTGTGTGTTGGTCTATTTGTTGTTATTTGTTTTTGCTCTTACCTTAGCCGGGGGTCTATAAAGAAACAGTTTCTGTATCTCCATCGAAGATGCGGGCATGACTGCTTACATCTTACCCTCCCCATACCCTACTTAGGCGGGAATCTGGGTATGTTTGGTTTGGTTTTGTTTGGTTTATCATTTATGAATTTAAAAAAATACAACTACAAATTTTTAAAATTGCTTTTAAAAAATTTTAAAAATATATTAGAGGCCCGGGCCAATTAAGGTCCGACAGGCGGCCGGTGGCCTAAGCAGGCTGGGTGGCCTAGGCCACGGGTTGTACCACGGGCCGCTCAATGTCGGTTCACCCAAGGCTCACTGGCTTGCCAATTCCGGCCAGCGCCGATTGTGGGCTAGGCCAACCCACAAAATTTTTTGCAAGGGTCGAGCCAGGTCATTAACGGCACAGGCCCAATCCGGCCCGTTGACATCCCTAGTCAGAAGGCAGGAGATGTTAAACGTTGACGGTGATAAAGATAGTAAAATTAAAGATTGTAGAATTAGGAGTAAGAATTAGGTAGATGTAGATGGTGAGCCTTAGAGTAACTAGTAAGATTATTTGTTTATGCTTTTTTTAAAAAAAAGATTATTTGTTTATATCCAAAAGGTCATAAATTTAAATATCGAAAGTAGCTTTTTTTATAAAAAATACAAAAAAAGGCTGCCTGTATTAATGATCTTTTTTTAATTTTCACAAAATAGAGAACCTTATGCACTAGTATGCTAGTTAGTTTGAACTCCAAGTTAATACTGTTTAGACTTACAATTTAGTGTTTAATTTAATATGTTAAAAATGTTAAAATTATTTTTGTAAAATTAACTAAAATGGTCCAAAATAATTCTTTTAGACTTTTACGACCGAAGGAACATCTTTCGTCGAAAATTTAAAGAGGCTTACACCTTCCCAATTCTAGTTAGTAATAATCTAACATCTTCAACTTTAATTATTTCCTTGAGCAAACAGATCGCCCAAACTTAGTATTTAGGCCCAGGCAATTGTACAACCCATCTTATCCTTCATAGGGCTTCTAGATGCATCTCAATCCAACAGTCCCAAGACCGCCAACATCCAGCCCCTACGGTACTACCGCAGACAATGAAAATACATAAACACCACTTGCAAAACCTTACATGTTAAGGAACGCACCGGACCGTAACAGAAAAGGGTCAATTAGGAAAACTAATATTCCTGTGTCGAAAATGGCACTGCAGTGGATGATTCTGACCTACGTCGTGGCTGCAGAGGCCGTACTAGCGGCGGTCCTAACACTTCCGTCGCCTAAGCTGTTGAAGTACCGATTGGTATCTCTGGTCTCTCTTCTCCTCCAACCTGCTCTCTTCGTCGTTCCTTTTGCGGGTTTCCAGCTTCTGGGTTTGTTCTTTTTTCCCCTATTATAATGCTTACCCATGATAGGTTGTGGATTTTGACTCGATGTTGGGGTTTGTTTGTTTGGTGGGTGTTTGCAGATATTTATTGGAAGAATGAGCATCGATTGATGTGCACATCTGAGATCTGCACTGCCGCTGAGAGGGATCGCTATGAGAAATCTGTGAGTTTTATGCAATTATTGCTTTCAACCTCTGTTTCTTTTTCTATATTATTTTTATAACTGGTGTTTAAATAAATACATCAAAGGATAGACAATTATCTGGTGGCTTCTCTTAATCTGATGCTTTGCTTATTGCATCAACCTATTATATAGACAATGAATGGAGGGGAGAGAGAAATTGTTTAGCAGTTTTATCTCTTTCCATACGGAACTAGGGAAGTACTCTCTCTTTCAAAGCTGTTGGCAAGTTTCTGAAAGATATAAATATATCTATCCATAGATATATAGTTTGTTTGAGAATACATGGTATTACTCTTGAAATTATGCGTATCTGAATTGGGAACTCTAGTGGCTAGATTTTTGTTTGCAGTATGTTCAAGTATCTGCTGGTTTTGCAGGTTGAAATGAATGCAATTTCAAATTGAATGCATTGTGCATTCTTTATAAGTGGACGCTTCATTCTATATTACTATTTTTTATTTTCATTTTTAATTCTGGAAACAATGTTTTCTCGCTGAACTCTTTTTAAATGGATTTTAGCTGCATCATTATTTAGAGTAGAAGACTTTTGTAGTAGTTTCCCATATAATGTGGCGAAAATAAAAATGACTCATCTTGCCTGATTACGGCCAAATTTTGAATGCAGTCAAGCGTAATGATGTTGCATTAATGAATCTTTTCTTCAAAAGAAGATTATGTATATGTATGCACATAACCTAAGTGAGTGCTTTTCCAAGCACTGGACACATAAAATTTATAATTGGAGCTTTTTGGCCCGTTTCCCAGTTGTCCATTCTTTCTTTCTTCAAAAGAAGATTATGTATATGTGCGCACATAACTTAAGTGAGTGCTTCTTCAAGCACTGGACACTTGAAATTTATAATGGAACTTTTTTGCCCTTTTCCCCATTGTCCATTCTTCCTTTCCTCAAAATAAGATTATGTATATGTGTGTTCATAATGTAAGTGAGTGCTTCTCCAAGCACTGGACACGTGAAATTTATAATGGGAGCTTTTTTGCCCTTTTCCCTGATGTCCATTCTTCCACATCTGACATGCAATTCATTTAGCATTGGGGAAGAATAGTTGAAATCTCTTTAACCAACATAATGAAGTCTGCCATCTCATAAGTGGGAATGATGTTGATCTGATTTCTTTCTTGTATGCTAAATTTGGCCAGTAATTAATTCTAAGTCACATCGTTCATAGTTTTTCATAGATGATAAGGTTTTTCATAGTGATGGTTGCTCTGTAAATTCTGGGACTTAATAGAACCTGGAAGTTAATCAAACTTAGTTGCCCAATACTCCTTTTAGTCCTGATGGCATATGTTTTTCACACTCTTGGAAGTGTCGTAGAAGCATTTGTATTGTACAAGCAAGTTGCCCAAGTTTTTCTAGATGTTGTGCCTTCATTTGTGGGAAAATTCCAGCATAACTTTGAAGGCGTAATTTTAAGTTCTATAAGGTTTGTTCTGTAGATTTTTTTTCTGTACACCTTTTTATTGTTGGAATATTGATACCTGAGGAAATAAATGCAATAAATACATTGGACCAAGGCGAAAAGACACAGGAAGCTTAGAAGTTGAAACACCGTTCAAGCAACTGTAATCTGTTGTTTTCAATTAGCTGTGTGACCTTTGATTAAATCGATACAGAGCTCTAGCCAATATTAGAGACCTGGTTGATTCTGATCTCCTAGTTACTGCATCTTCAGTTCACAGATCTATGGTGATGAAATTTTCAATCTGTGAACCTATATAAAACCACTTATGTTAAGTGTTAACTATAAGCTTTCCTCTGTTTTTGGTACATCAGAAAGTTACGTATTGATTACATTATATTGAAAAATGCTTACTTTTGTATGTATGGTGCAGATCTACAAATCTCAAAGGAATGTCATTCTATGTGCTTCTGCATGCCTTCTCTATTGGTATGCCACTTTGGTTCCTGCGGTTTTTTTTCCAATAACATTTTCAGAAATTATTTTGCAGTGAGAATTCGGTCTACAAGCCCTTTACCTACAGTTAATCTAATTTCCGATTTTCAGTTTACTATGAACATAGTGTCTTCATTGTTGGTGTAATATAAACATCGCTCTTGCCTAACTCTCCTCAACCCTCACTGCATTTCTTCAACTTCCTTATCCATTTAGATCCAACTCGTGAATTTTTTCCCCATTGTGCTTACTGAAACTAAAACATTGTCATCTCTTCTTTTCCTTTTCCCGGGCATTCCATGCCTCCTTGTATCCAGAACTATGTTTCAACTTCCATCACATAGTTTGCTCCTCTATTATACGTTTAATCCCTCCTTTCTGTTCTGGTGCCCTCTATTATATGTTTAATCCAGTTTTCTGTTCTGGTGCCCTCCTTTTTGTTTAAATATATTATATGTTTAATCCCAGTTTTCTGTATGATATTATCCAGAACTATGTTTTAACTCGTGAATTTTTTCCCCATTGTGCTTACTGAAACTAAAACATTGTCATCTCTTCGTTTCCTTTTCCTGGACGTTCCATGCCTCCTTGTATCCAGAACTATGTTTCAACTTCCATCACATAGTTTGCTCCTCTATTATATGTTTAATCCCAGTTTTCTGTTCTGGTGCCCTCCTTTTTGCCCTGATCTTATAATATCATACATTTTTGTTCACACCGTATGTCTACCTTCTTGCCAATTTACTCGGAGTTCTATGCTGTGTGTTGGATTAGTGGTGAAGATTGTGATATTTGGTGAAGATTGTAATATTGGTTGCTTTTACTTTGCTTATCCTTAAAATTTCAAACTTTGATTTAATCAGCTTTGGGAAATATGTAGGAATTTCTTCTGATTTGGCTGCAGTGTGGTCTTCATTTAGGCCAAGCTCATAAGTTATGCACAAAATTTTCTGGTAGTGTATGTTTGAATTGTTTCCAGCATTTGTGAAGTGTGTCATTCCCTGTGGTATAGGTGTGTGTATCGCATATGCAAATACTATAAGGAGATCCAGACTTTGGAGGAAGTAGAGAAGAGGTACAAGGAACAGTGATTGGTCTATTTGATCTTATATTCTTAAGTAGTTCTAGCTTCAAAACTATGATGTACTTTCTGCGACAAAATTGAGTGATCAGAGATGGGTTCAATGCACCGCGAGTGCCAACGCTTGTGTTCATAGATATATATATCTAATTACTCTTTTATGCTTTTCCTCCTTTCATAAAACATACACATGAGTTTGGCACAATATTATGAATACAGATGGACTTGGTATTAAGTTTGCTTTTAGTATAGTATGTTAGTAATGTCGGTCAATATCGAATACCGTTTTGACTAAATTTTTGAAATTATAAAATAGTTTTTGAATTTTATAAAATTGCAAAATAATCCTTTAATTTAATGTTCTATGTAATTTTTTTCATCAATCATGTTTAAAAAATCATAATAATATAAATTTGAAATAATAAAATTATTTTTATTTTTATTAATATTAATCTTCACATATTTTATATATAAATAATAATTACAATTAATATAAGAAAAATATTGTTTAATTGATATACAAAAATAAAACTGAAAAATACAAAATATTTAAAATATTACAATTGATATCTTATAATTAAAGATAATTATATCAAAGCATCTGTAAGAATAATATAGGACTATAAATATTACAATAAGAGTTTGTGTTAAGAAATAAAGTAGAAGGGAAACTTGAAAAGCACTTGTAGTTAAAAGTTTTATATTTATATTCTATATATAAAATTTAATATATATATCAAATATAAGCAAAATTTAAAAATGAAAAAAATGAAAAAAGTAGAACTTCATTTGATGGTATATTTGTTCAAATTGCACTTGATTTTTGTTTAGTGTAAAATTTTTGTCATTAAGAAGTTTTATTATAATCTTATTTAAATTTATTGCACCAAAAGACACATTATACTTTCTTATCTAATATTAACTTCCAAGCCACTTTCATTTATAAAACTTAGTTTCTTAAAATCCCAATTTGTTAAAAGATAAAAATATTTCATACAAATCATATATACAGGGTTACTTGTTATATTAATATTCTTAATAAACAAATAAAAATTAATTATTAAAAATTTAGAAAAAAATTATATTCAACTTAATAATGCATATTTTTTCGAAATTTTAAGTTATATCGAACAAAATTTAAATCGTTCAATTTTTTGTGTAATAGATGAATTTAAATGTATTTTGATTTCTTTCACACTGAGTTGTGCTCACAAATTGACTTAAAATTTAAATTATAATTTTTTATAATTCAGGAACATCACTTCCAAATTGGTCATACCGAGCAATTCTAAGATGACAAAAGTAATTTTCTAAATAAATAAAGTGATAATTAATTTTAAACAAGTAATAAAAGTGAAGAAGTTTGTCTTTTTGATGAATTATAATAGGTATCTCAAAATTACTGCACGCATCTTTATATGCTTCTATTTGTCAGTTAAAGAAATCTTGCATCATCTTATTTAAAATAATTATTGTGATAATTAATAACATACTTATTAACTTCATCATTTTAATTTATAAAAACTTGGTCTAAAATAAACATCAAGATTCAAAAATACCCCAATAGCAAGCAATGGAAAGTAAAGTTGCTTTTCTCATCTTTCATTGATGATTATAAGATAAGGTGTATATAAGGAAGACCTAACTTTCAAGTTGGTCTTGATTGCTTTCTTCACCCCTCTCTATGTCATTCTAAAAATAAATCATTATTGCCTTTTTATCACTATCATTCAAACAAAGTATTCTCACTAAAGACTCATAAACTTTGATGACAAATTGATATTAAGACAAAAATTCATGATCTTCAAGTATAATTTTAAAGACTTCCATTCTAATATTAAATATGGCATACTAAGATGTAACTGATTTATCACTGGTAGACATATTACTAAAGTGATAAGAAATTAGTTATAAATCTTATAATCACAGGACAATACAAATTTTTATCATTGGTGAAACTCTTTCTCATCAAAGTCAAAACCTATGCACAATTATAGATGAACTTTCACTTTTCTAGCTTTATGACAGCTTCATCTATGATAGAAAACTATTTAGCATCTCCTATAGTTTTCAACATCAAGCAAATGTAATGTGCAACGAGCAATACAAGGAGTCAAATCAAAAGAATTATATCTGCTTTGCAACTTTTTTTCCAATTGCTTTATAACTAGAACCATTATCAATGATGAACTGTACAATATTTTTAAGCCCAATTTTGTTCATAATTTCATCAAATATCTCAAATAAAGTATCAACATTTCTTACAAGGCTAAACGCATCAATGAACTTCAAAAACATCATCCCCTTAGCAAAATAGACTAAAATTTGATAATAAGCTCATGTTTTTTATTTGTCCAATTATTACACATGATTAAACACTCATAAGTCACCTTAGTCATTCTTCTTTTATCCAAATAACTTTTTATTTCACAAATAGAGATTCTCAGAAGATTACATTTATAATAAGCAATTAAAGGAACTTTATATCTTGGACCATAAGATACAATAGTATCTACCCCAAGTTAGTAATAATAAGCTTGTACGACATTGAATAATACATATGCATCATACTACCATCTAACTATTGTCATGTCCATATTATGAGCTGCTTCTTTATGTTATAAAGCACTCCGAATTAAAAGTTGAGCTCTAAGAGTTGTTCAAGGACTAGAAAAGATAGGACACCTATCTTCTTCTTTTCATTACATTAGTTGCAACAATCATTTTTTATTAGATATGAATGTCACCTTTAACATTGCTGGTGTCATCTCGACCACTACAAAAGGAACTTCCACTGCTAATTTTGTAGTTTGGTCTTTTCCTTTTGTCTTTCTCACTTTGGTACTCTTCAAGCAAAGTTTTCTTCTGTCATTTCACGTCATAGTTAACTTTCTTATATAGCTACATGTTACCTTTGATCCTAGCTAAATGTTTATTTAATCTGGTGATTCATTCACCTTTCAATGTTTGTTGTAACACAAACAAATAGTATATTTTTTTATACTAGGAATCGATCTAACATAAACCCAAATTAGATTGTCATATGTTCTTGAAAAAACTGACTTATGAAGAGTACTTAAACTTCTTTCCATTTATCTGTAAAAATAAATGCAATTGAATAAGTATAATAAACTAAACAAACAACATATGCATCTCTTAGTTGTAAACTAGTAAATTAATACGTCATTAAATGAATAATCAACATATTACAACAATAAAAAACAATGTTTCAAGATTAATCTATCAATTTCAATTCACTTAATGAAAAAGATGTTATATAATAGTAACAATAGGACTAAAAATATCTGTCTAAACTTGGGGAAGAATTGGTCCTATAAAGTATGTCCATTAGAAGTGGAGCATCATTTTCTATATTCCATTATATCTATTAGGTTAGACTTGATATACTAAACCATGTTCTTGCTTAACTATGAATGTCTACACAAAACTTTTTAGCGCTTAAAATTTAAAATTTTTCCTTACACCAGTTAAACCAAATATCATTATTAGAAGTGAAGTGGTTCATCATTTAGCTATACAATTTCTGCTTTCAAAGATTCTCTTTCTTAACTAAGATTTAAAAGCTCATTTTAGGTTATTAATGTGATTATTAAAAGAGAACATAGAAATTTGTCTCCTTTTTCTCTTTTTATTTATTTAATTATTATTAAAACATAATTAATAGAATTTGATTTCAATTTCATAGTAAAACCTGAAGCCAAAGCTTAAAGCTTTTTATTACTTAATTCAACTTTTGATTTCAATTATTACTTAAAGCATATTTATATAATACTTGAATGTGCAATTGTGCTTCAATTACATTTGAAAATATTAACGCATGAATTTAGTTACTGCCAATTTTATCCAGTTTAGCTTGGAATTGAATGTTAAACAAATGATAGGATTCAAGTTGTAATCTTTATCTAAGTGAAGTATAAACCGATTCGAGTATAATTTATAAATTAATGTGAATCCTTAAACTGAATACAAAATTAGATTACAAAAATCAGACATTTGGCAACAACTATGATGCATCATCAATTAAAAATAGATGTACTCTAGTCTAATTTCTCTTAGCAATAATAAAGTAATAAACCAAAATTACAAAATACAATTACTAGTCTCATTTCACTTCTCCAAGCGGCAGTAATTGATGGAAAGAACAAACAATAAGGCAAGAACAAAGATTCAATTCTGGTGGCAAACACAACAGCGACATGATGACAAGGAACGAATGATGGTATGGAGTGACAACAGCGGGTTGAGTTGTGACAACGGCAAGCTTGTCTGGAGGTTACAAGCTAGCAGCAACAGTGAGGTTGAGAAGAATGAAAGTGAAGGAGGATTGGGGGACTTAGGGGGCCTAAGGAATTAGGTCAGAAGCTTTGTTTTTTAATTGAGCCCTAAATTTAGTAAATTTATAAGTTCCATTACTGGTATTATAATTTTCGGTCGAATAAGGTACGAAACACAAATCCTTGGTTTGGCATCTGAACCTAAGCATGGGTAAGGTAAGAGTATCAAATCTTGTGCCCATACGGCCTTGTTTGAATAGTTGAACCCAACATCATGATTTCCCTTGAAAAGGAAATTACAATAACAAGAGTTAGGGTAAAAGAAATGGTGTTTCCTTTATTTTAAGTGATTTGAGTAAAATTCTTTTAAATTTTCTGAAATTTATTTGAAAAAATCTCACTCTCGTCTTTTATGATCATTGTATTAGTTTTGAGTTGAGTTTAATTATTACACGTGAATTAATCAAATTATTAATATAAAGATCTAATTTAATTCTTAAATATGATCTAAATTAAATTTAAATTGGTATTAAAATTAATTATAGATCAATTAATAAAATAAAATGTAAAATAATGAGTTGTCCTAAGATAATTGAATGTAAAAAGATTTCGACTCTTTTTAGCACTTCTTACCAGAGTTACAAATATGCGCCCGTTAGCGTCGGTCGATATATATATATTACATTGGTTTTTCCAGGCTTGGAACAGTAGTTGAATGTCGCAATTCAACATGATCCTGATAATCACGGAATCCTTTTGCACGAGTCCCGATCGTGATCAGTCCTCTATTGAACGTTTACCGTGACCTTGAAGACTTGATGAGGTCTCCTCTTCTTCCCCAACCCAACGACAAGTTTGATTCTTATTAGGGTATTAGCTAAAACCTTAGTCTTTTTCAAAGAAACAACTTGAGCAGCTGTGAAGTTATTTCAGAGCTTGTATTAGTATCACTGTTAATATTCTTACACCTTGCCAACCAGTAACTTATTTGTTTTTGCCCACTTTTAGAGTATTTTCCAGGCTATTTACTCATTAAAAGTGTATTTTTAGATAATTGTAAATAAGACTTGATATGACTATGTCTTAAGTTGTATAACTGATTATTTATGTCCAGTCATGGACATGGCTTCTAACGCTTCCTTATCCGATGTCGTCTAAATTATTACATCCCTGTCCTGTGTCCTAACTCATGTCTTTACCTCTAATTAATAATTATAGAGAGGAACACATTTTGGGGCATTCTTCTAGAAATACTCTTAAGATTGCATACACGTGTATATGAGCCATGCACAATTGAATATATCATATTTAGCCAATACACTCTAAAAAAGGCCTTTAAAATTACACGCCCGTCTATATAAGTCATTTATAATAATCTCTACTTTGACCAATATTCTTTATATAAGTTAATTTGTAACAGAATTTGTCAACACGTTCTAAAGTGTGAACCTTTTTCAGTAAGTCAATTTTTTGATTTTGTAAAACTTTACATCTTTTTTACCATAATGACCATCTATCTTTCTCTTGACTGACCATAGTCCTTCAAAAAGTGGTTGGATCTCCATCCGTCATGGTAAGTTCACACGAGATAAAGTCTTTTCAGCTAAATTTACGTAACAGCCTAATGGTACGTCTTACTATATTCTTAGCTATATTATGTTGTTAATCTTCTCCTGACATTCTTCTACTATCTTCATAATTAGAATTGTAAGTCCCTCTGGCATCTGTTTCAAGATATACTAATTCTACTTGCACCACCTTTAAGATAGTATTGATCTGTGTTGATCTTTAAACGTCCTCTCCTTATATTTGTCTTGAGAGTAAAAGACATGGATCTCTTTCCGCTTAAGAAAACTCCTTAATTTTTAAAATTCTTAAAAAAAAAAAAGAATTTCATGTTTTTTATTTTGGAAAAAAACTTTTTTCTAAAATTTCAGTTGAAAAATAACGATAAAATATACATAATACAAACATCAATATGCAGACTAATAAAACATCACTAATATGGTAATCCAACTCAACTTTTGAACCGGAACTAAATCAATTAGAGTCGACTCAAATAAATAATTTAAGATAATTATAATAGGTTATTTGTTTGAGTTAGGTTTAATTAGTTTGGTTTGAGTATAAGAACTGGATTAGATCGTCATGTAAGCAGTGTTTGATCGGTCCAAGTATGATATTCATGCTACCTACATTTTATCATTATCTTAAACTAAATTTTAAGAAAAAAATATTTTTCTAGAAAATTAAAAACAATAAGATGTTTTTTCTCGGAGAATTTGAAAGATTAAAATTTTTTTAATCTCTTAAACTACAAAGGAGCTTCAAATCTTTTATCCTTCTCTTAACAAATGTTGATGCTCAAACACTACATCCTTGAGTACCACATTAGAAATTTCATTAAGCGTACAAAACTTACAGAATTATAACTTAAAATGTTTGTCATTCTTCAGTAGAGTCGGCCCAGACCTGACTTAGCCCATTGAAAAAATATTCGGGTGAGCCAAGCCCACGGCCCGAGCCTGTGGCCCGGCCTGGGAGGGCCAAAACGGCCCGTGGGCCTTGGGCGGGCCGTGTCTTATCAGCCCGTGGCCCAGGTGGGGCCCGGCCTGCCCAGCCCACCGGGGCAGCCCCACCCGGGCCACGGGCAGCCCATCGGGTTTGAGTAGGCCCAAGCATTTAATTTATTTTTAAAATTTTTAAAAAATATCATTTATAGTAAAATATAAGATGAAATTACCCATACATTATACAAAAATATTTATATGAAAAATTAATAAGTTAATAGTTGTAGTAAATTAAATTTACTATCTTTTACATTAATTACAAATTTTTGATTGACTTAAGGAATGTATTAATTATTATAATATAGAATTGATAATTAATTATAACAACATATAAGTGATTAATTATGATGATATAATAAAGTTATTGAGATGTATGTAATGGTATGGACATTTAATTAGAA